>JADWPU010000003.1:0-311946 GCA_016109575.1 Phialophora chinensis
AACCCTAACCCTAACCCTAACCCTAACCCTAACCCTAACCCTAACCCTAACCCTAACCCTAACCCTAACCCTAACCCATCTTATAAAGTATATTACTTTAGGTAAGGTTAGTGATAAATACCTTAATCTTATAAGTATTTATAATTAGTATTAATTTATTAAAGAGCTAATAATAAAGAGTATACTAAATATTAACTAAGACCTAACGCTAGAGAGAGCTTAAGTACTTAACTTAAATTAAATATAAGAGTATCTATTAATAAGCTTTACTAGATATAAAAATATTATTAGCCGCGCGTATAGTAGCTATAAATTTAGTAACCTAATAATTAATAGATATTAATATTATTAATATACTTAAGAGAATATAATAGATAGTAAGAAGAAGAATTAAGTTAACTTACTTAGTAAAGATCTTATCTAAAAGTTTAAATATCTATTAATAAGGATAAATAGTATAGGGAAGGAGAATAATAAGCTTTAGGTTATTATTAGCGGCGTATTAACTAAGTATAATTATAGGGATAAGGTAAATAAGTAATTAATTCTCCTTTTATATAGTTCTATTATTATTATAGTAGTAAATAAGAAAGATACTTAAATAAAGGCTAAAGCTAATAGATAATATTAATTACTAAATAAATAGAATTTTTATACTTATAGAGAGTATTATAAGAGATTTAATAATTATAATATAGCTATCTATATTATAATATATTTAAAATACTAAACTATTTATCTTTTAATTATAACTTATATTAAGAAAGGGCCTTATATAGATTTTATCTTTTAAGTTAGCGAGACTTATATAGATTAATTAATATACTTTAAGTGTTATAGCTAAAAGATAATAACTTTAAGTTAAGGCGCGTAAATAGAGAATATTTAGAATAATAGACTTATACTAGGCTAAGAACTTATTTAAGGATATTATATCTTAATTAGAAGAGTAATAAAACTATTAACTATAATAGTTAAGACCTATAGGTATAAGAATAATCTCTTAGCTAAGATTATTAAGAATATAAATATAGGATATAAGGCTATAAGAGATAAAAAGATATTAAGCGAAAGTATTAGTAAGAATTATAATATTATCCTAATTTAATACTTATATAATTAGTAGCCTCTAACGCTAATAATAGTTATATTAATAGTTAAGGCGTAAAGGTTTTATATAATTATTAATAACTTAATATACTTCTTATAAGGGTTAAGCTAGGCTAGGCTATATTAACGGTAATATATATATTATTAGTTAGCTTATTAGGTAACTATCTATTAAGCTTAGTGCGGTATTAGATAATATAGATATTAGAACTAAGTCTAAGCGTATAGTGTAACTAGTAGAAGAAGGTTATTTAGGGAGATTAATGTTTAAGCTATAATATAATAGTTTAATATATTATTTATATTAAGAGGCGTTAAGATTAGGTACTTAGGGTCTTAAGCTTATATAAATATTCTCTTAACTTTAGTATAAATAAGAGGATTCACGTAAAATATATATATATTAAGGATACTTATTAACTATACCTAATTCCCTAAGCGTAAGGCGCTAAAGAATATTAGTAATTAATATTAAATATTATATTTTATTAAATAGTTAGGTAGTAGTATAAGAGATAAGGCTTAGTAAAGATAGAGATATAAAAGTATACTTATCTTTAGATAATAGCGTAATAGTATTATAATATTTAAATAAGAATATAAATATATTATTATAATTAGGTAGCTACTATATTATATTAGTAGTAAAATAATTTATATAGTTTAGGTTATTTAAGTAATAAGGGCGTCCTTATATAGTTACTACTATATATTTATTAATTAAACTTCCCCTAAAGGTATTAGGGGTTCGCTTAATTAGTAAAGGTAAGCTATAAGGTAGAGGAGAGTTATTATTTAAAGGAAGAGCTTCTATAAATTAGTTTATAAGATTAACTAATAAGAGACTAAATATTATCTTACTTAAGGTAAGTTACTTATAGTAAAAAGTTTAGCTTATATTACTATATATACGCTCGCGACTCTTCTTTTTAAAGAGTATATTATAAGTATAAGCTTCTTTATTAAAATATTTCTTAAGGCGACCCTATAAAGCTATAATAACTCTTCTAGTAATAAATCTTAATTTACTTAAGTCTCTAATACTTTACTATAGTAAATATTATATAGTTTCTTTACTAGTAAGAGATTTAATAAGGAAAGGCTACTAATTAATCCTTAGTATAGTATTATAATAAAGAGAATTTATAAAATATATTAAAATACTTCTACTAGTATCTTCTCTAAAGGTTCTCGCTAATTAACCTAAACTAGTATTTATATTAGGCTAATAGGAGCTATTATTTTATAAAGAATATATTTAACTATTATCGCGTAAATCTAATTATAGTCTTTAAGCGATATAATTATTCTTTTAAATAAGATATAGTAGTATTATAGTAAAGATAAATTAAAAGAGGAAAGATAATAGATAGGTACTTAGTAAGGTTTACTAGTGAAGATAAATTAAAAGAGGAAAGATAATAGATAAGTATAGGGTATAGACCTTATAAAAATAAATTAAAAGAGGAAAGGTAATAAATAAGTATAGAGTATAGACCCTATAAAAATAAATTAAAAGAGAAAAGATATAATATTATTAAAAGTATAGGTTAATTATATTAAAACTATAAATCCTTAATAGTAAGATATTTTAGCTATATTATACCTTATTAGAGATAATATTAATTAAATAATTAGTTTTACTAGTAAAAGAATAGGATTTAGAATATATTTATTATTTTAAATTATAAAAATATTATTAGTAAGACTACTTTAACTTAAACTTTACCTTAATATAGTCTTAAATAAAGATAAACTATAAACTAAGCTAATCGCGAAAATATATAACTAAATATTAACTACTTACCTTAGCTAAAATAAAATAAGTAAGTTATTATCTATTTATTACTATTAGCTAAATCTTTTAAGGGATATCACCTAATTTATTTAAAATTATTATACTTACTAATATACTATAGTCCCTCGGGACTTACCTCTAGGAACTCTAAAGCCTCTACTAATCCTTAACTAACTATAATAATATATTATTATAGATTTTAAATCCTTTCTAATAGACTAAAATAAATATAATATAGTATATATAGTAATTAATTACTTAAGGAAGTAAGCTTATTCTATCCCTTACTATAAAACTATAACTATAAAGGAGATAATATAGTTATTTATCTTTTTTATCTACTAGAACTATAAGCCTCTAAATATAATAGTCTCTAATTATAGCCTATAGTTTATATCTAAGTTCTAAATAGAGTTCTACTATATTTTAGGAATTAAGCTTAAGCTATTAATCGCTTTTTATTTATAGACCGATAAATAAATAAAGATTATAAACTAGTACCTTAACTAACGACTATAACCTTTTATAAACTACTACTAGGATAACTAGACTAACCTATTACTATTAAACTAGGGAAGGGCTTTATTACCCCGGGTAAAGGATCGTACGGCGGTAGGCACTACCTCTTTCGTCCTTAGTATACTATATAGTAATAAATAGCTTCATAAAGGGTGTTACCCAATTTATTACCTATAGTATATATACTCGTTAAATACCTATAATCGCTTTATCTATAATATATATAATAAGGGTATATCCCCTTACGCTAAGGATCTAACTAATTAGAGGGCACGATTATTTATCTATATATTATATAAGCACATATAACTAATTAGTACTAAGTAGTATTAGATATTTATCATCCCTATTATATCCCTCCCTTATTACTCGCTTCTTAACGTCCTCGCTTAAGTTCGCTTAGATTAGTTCTTATCACCTCTCGTAAGCTTACTTATTATCTCCCTAAAGTTATTTAGCTACCTAAGTTCTAAACTTAAAGGGCTCTTAACACTTACGGGATAATATAACCTAGTTAGTTTAGCCTCTCTCTTAACTATTCAGTAGATATCTTAGGTAATCGCGTATCGATCCTCAATATTAACTATCACGGCGTTAAGTACTTCTTAAAGTCAGCGAGACTCGTATATCTCTACCTTTAGGATTGCCGTAGCATTCTTAATCACCTAAAGTCTATAGGCATAAGTATTAAGCTATTCCTTAGAGCGGAGCTTAATCTCACGAGGGGAAATGCTAAAGACTTTAGTACCTAGCCATTTAATAAAGAAGTTCACTACTATTACCGTTCCCTAGGATTAACTTAGTAATAAATTAATAATTAAATATAACTAAGTGGTAGTATTAGTAATAAGGAATAGCTAATAGTTTCCGACCCCCTTTAGGTTATTATTGAAGATGATAAGTTATCTTATATAGTTATTTACGTCGCCCCAGCCTTTAAATTTAACTATCTTCTTCTCTCTAATATAGGTATTAACCTAGTACTAGAACACGATGCTCGGAATGATTTTATATTACATATAGGTATCCTTTCGTTAAGAGGTAATTCTAGCGTTAATAAAAGAATCACTAACCTATCTAGATTTAAAGGGACTAAGGTGAGTAGTTTTTAGACTATATAAGGAGACGTTAATAGTATAGTAGTCGGGGTAACTAGGAAGAACTTAATATTATCCTTCTCCTAGTTCTTTCTCCCACTATTCAATTAGCTAGCTAAGACCTATCATTAGGTCTTCATAAGGTACCGCTATCCGTTCTAAACCTTTAAGGTATATTCTAATCCCTTTTTCCGCTATATATAAGTATATAGCCGCGTATAATCCTAGCATTCGTCTCGCTAGGAGGTTAAAAGCATTGATTATTATAGTGGCTTTAAACTTATAATAGCGCTAAATATCTTCTTTCGTTATAAGTAGCTACTAAAGTTTAAAGTTCGTTTATTTAATATATCGCTAAATCATTAACTATACGAATTCGACCGCCGGAGAAGGATTTAAGATTAGATTTCGTAGATTTACTAGAGGACTCTTACTTATTAATTTAAGAACAGCGCCTAAGGGACTTATAATACGCATTCCCTAGTTTACGGTTTATTACCTAATCTTAATACCGTAGAAAAGTTACGAAATCTTTAGCTTTTTCGTACTTAAGCGATATAAGGGCGTCGAGGTATTAAGACTAGGAGTTATTATCTAAGGATAGGATCTTTTCGACACCATCAAAATATTAATAGGATTATTCTTTATTTACTCTACCTATTCCTTACTTCTAAGGATAGAATAAGATTTACCGGGCTTTATAAGCTAAACTAAGCTCTTCTAAAAGGCATCTACTAAAGTTAATCTAATTATTATAGTACCTTACTATAATTATAAAGGTATTAAAGCTATAGGTCCTATTAGAGTTTTAGGGGAAGTTAAATTAGCCGGTTTAATCCGTCGGCGTTAAGTATTTAGTCGTCGGGCTAAGGTAGTAGCCGGGCCACTTATACCTAAGAGGTTAGAGACAATAGGAGTAGGAAGCTTACTAGTCCTAGTACGAGTAACGGGTTAGTGGCTAATAGGATCTAATAGCCGCCTAAGGATTTACTTTAGTGGTATAATTAGGGCTATTAGCACGTCTAGACATCCTTTAGAAGTGATTAAATTAGCGTAGTTAGGAGGTTAAGTGCCGACCTAATATAGGCCGTCTATATAAGTAAGGCTATACCTCTCGAGCGCTTTAGCCTACTTAAGATTACTTCTATCTTAATCTTTAGCTACTTTATTAGGAGCTACTCTCCCGTTAATAATAATCTATAAGTCGGCGGAAACTAAATATAGTATAGTAGAGAAGTAGCGTTTACTTATAGTAGGATCCCTATTAATCCTCGTAAGTCTATAGACCATCTTATATAAGGCTATACGCAAAATTATTAGCGGCGTCTTATTAAACTATAGAGGATATTTCTAAATAATCTAGTATTAATCTAATAAGGTAGTTATATCTTCACCGTAGGGAATAATTAATTAATCGAAGAATTCTATAGAGGTCTAGGAAGGTAGTTTATTTATTATTTCTAAGGGTAGCTTAACTCCCCTCTCTTTATACTAATTAATAAATGTTTTTATATTACTCGAGCGTATATAGTCTAAAAGGACTTTTACTTAAAGTTCTACTCATTAGTTACGTCTCTTATTAAACTTATTTCTTCTAGCCACTAGTGCTTTATACTTATTAAATTTAGCGCTAGCGAGCTTATAATACTTTATTAAATCATAGACTTTCTAGGCTATAGCGTCACGCTAATCGCCTATCTACTTATACTTAAACTTAACGAAACCGTAAAAGTTATTAATGCGCTTTGAATTATCCTAGTTAATAGCGTTAATGGCGGCTTCAAGGGCTACTTCCTTAGGTCGATTAGGATATCGCACTAATAACATAGGCTAATTATTAATAGTGTCGGCATTAGGAGCTTAGTACTTCTACCCTCGGCTAGTAGGAATTATAGAACTTAGATTTAGCCGGATAACTGGCGGTTTTAGTTATATCTAACGCTAAGCTCCCGACATTCTAACCGTAAGATTAAGTTAGGTCCCTATTAAGAAGATAGGAAGGCGGATCTAAGGTATAGTGAGAGTAAACTTATAAGTAAGAGGCTCGCGATATAGTTAAAGCGCTTTAAAAGGAGAAGATAGTCGAGTCTAAAGATAATATTAGCGGTTATAAAGGTATTAAAGCTTAGTTTAAAAGTTCTAAAGAAGTTAAGAAGGTTAAGTAAATAATAAAAGGAGATTACTTATTAGTTAAGACTTATAGCGAGGGAGAAAGGCGCGATACTAAGGAGGGAAGGCGTATATATATAAGCGAGAGAGTAAGAGTTAGCGTTCGTGATAAACTAATACTCTTTAACCTTAAATAGTAACGTAAAGAGATAAACTATTATAACAGTAAATAATAGTATATACTCCCTTTTCTTTACCCTTCTAGCCCTTTAAGACCTTTTAACTAAATTATAGGTATTTAGTATATAATAGTTAGGGGATAGAGATCTAAGAGGTTAGGTGATCGTCTAAAGCCTAGTTTATTAACCTCTCCTTATTATATTTATATACGCTTAAAATATCTATTATTTAATGTCGTTAAGTCCCCTATTATTACTACTAATAACTAGTGTTCTATCTATTATTAATAGCGTTTAATATCGCACTTCTCCTAACTACATTAAAGTTTAACTAATTATAACACTCCCTAGAACTCTATATAATATATAAGCACGTAAAGCTAATTAAAAGTAGCGCTAAATTTCCTAGCTCTAACTTTAATTTTTCTTCGCCTAGGCATACCGCTTCGCCTTAGCTTAACTCTTCTAGCTCTCTTTATTAATTCCAACACCCATCATCTTAAGGTAGTCTTCCTTTCGCTCGCTAGCGTTCCTTCTTCTTAACTCCCACTACTCCTCTTAAGTAAAACCCCATAAGTAATAGGCTATAAGATCTAGGGTTCCTCGGACGGAGTTAAATTAATCTTAAGGAACCCTTACTATTATCGTACTCCGAACGCTAGATTATATCCTAATTATAAGGAAAATGTTAAGAAGAAAGAAAGTATAAATAAACTAAAGGAAATTTAGTCTTAAACCTTTTAATAATAGTAATGGCGATACTATACCTCCCTTATCACTTTATAATAGCGAAGTATAGGGGAGAGGAGTACGGTATACTACTATTAGCTTTCCACCCACTCTTCCTCTAAGAATATCTCTTCACTATACTACCTTTATAGTTTATCCGTCACGGGAGGGATTTAAATCTTAAACATTAGCTCTTCCTCAATAGCCATTAGGATCATTACTCTTTACTTAAGTCATTCGCTACAGTGTAGAGCTATATATTCCTAATCTAAAAGATCTCCTTACTCTTCGCTTAATATACTTATATTATCTATCCTAAATAAATTATCTACTACTAGTATAGTCTATAACTCTTCACCCTAAATATTACCTTAAGGTTATACTACAGCACTACATAAGAAGTCCTCTAGCCGTAAGTAGAATCTCTTAAGTTAACTAGTCGCGTAAGTTCCATAGAGTCGAGCCCTATTAAGTTTAGCTAATATATACGTTCCTTTTTCTAGATTTACCTCTATAATCTTAAAGGGCCTAAACTAGCGAAATACTAGTTTCTTTTCTACTAACATATTTATTAAGCTAGTAGTATTATAGCTTAAAATAAGTATACCTTCCTTTAATAGCTAAGGGTGTAAGCTATACCTTTTATCGAAGGCTTCCTTATTAAGCCGTCGCATTCAATTTAAACAAGTAGCAGCTTCCTCTAGGTCTTCTATTTATCTTTCTAGAGCCCGAGCTCGTATAGTAACTAGATTAATAGTGTTAACGACCTCGTCCTAATTCATAACGTTCTAAGTCGTTACTTCTAGTTTAATTAGTAAGATTAGTTAGTCTAGAAACTTAATCTTATATAGTATCATTCTAGTGCTAGCCTTTATAGTAGTACGATCCGCCTATAGAACTACGTAAAGGTAATTCATCTATATACCTCCGCCGTCTATCTAATATATCTTCGAGAGAGCGTTAGTAACCCCTTTATACCCTACTTCTACTTATCTATTCGCTTATAGGTTATAGGCTAAGGTAACTATTTATTTAATCCTATATCTTATCGCGAGTACTCTCACCTATACCTTATTCTCTAGTCCTCCATTATACACTAGCCTTTAGAACAGCCTATAGCGATATATAATTTCTTTATATAGGAACTTTATTATAGTTACGCTATTAGTAGCCGTAATACCTCTAGCTTTAACTTAACCACTAAAGTTACTTCTAGCCTTAATAAGATACTTCTTTCCGTAAGACATCAGCATTAGGGTATAATTAACACTAACCTATTCTTAGCGTATATTTATAGCGGTAGGAAATATCTTATTATATAACCTTCTACTCTCTCTAAATTAATATTCTAAATAGGTCTTAATAAATAACTAAACATCTCGATATTAGCCCTTCCAGTAGTACTAATCAAACACTCGCTAATGAGTTAATTCTTAGCTATAATATCTAGTATTATTATATAGCGCTTTAAGTATTCTTCACTTCTCGGTATTATTATTAATTACCCTTCGGCTTAGTTAATTTACGGTCGATTTTCGAAAGAGATATTCTCCCCGAACGAAGAAATTCATAGATTCTCGTTATAATTATTAAAATTCGGCATTAGTTAGCCCAGGAGGACATTACTAGTCTTAAAGGTACTTTATAAGCCTCTTTGAGTCCTCTAAGTACTCTCCTTTAAAGAGCTAAACTATACATAGTTCTTTAAGATCCCTCGACCGATCTCGTGTACGCGCGATTATAGGCCTTACATTTATAAAGTTCTAGCCTCGGGGCTTCTATTTAATCGGTTAGAGGCTACCTCACACGAAGAACATCTAAGCTTTAATCTAGTCATTAATGTCTTCTTCCTCTTTAGCTTCCCGAATGTCTTCCTTAGTCGGCGGGCGTTAAGATAGCGTATTAGCGACCACGTTTTACTTACCTAGTACATACTTTATATTAAAGTCGAATCTACGGATCTATGCTAGCCATTAATTGACGATAGCTCCTGGTAGATCCGTAGATTAGCGGTTAAGCTATACCGCTAGAGTTATCGCATCGGTCTCAACAATAAAATAGATAGTATATAGCTAACGCTTAAACTTCTTAAGAGCCTTTAATAATCTATAAGCTTCTCGCTTAAGGGCGTCGTACCCTCTCTCGGCCTTAGACTAAGTCCCGCTTTTATATCTCGTAGCACGACGTTTACTTATTAATAGGTTAACCTATATAATTATAGCTCTTTAACCTCTTCCGCTTATATCCATAGCGAGTATAATTAGGCTAGTACCCTCTCGATAGTCTAGGCTAATTAACATAGGGGGTAAAGATAGTACTCTCTTTAACTCTTTTATACTTTTAGTGTATATTTCTACCTAACCCTAGACAACATTCTTCCTAAGTAGGTCGTATAAAGGCTCTACTATTATTACGAAATATGAAATCTAAACGCGATAATATATATAGATCCTAAGGAATCTACGGAATTCTAGTTAATTTATTAGAGTTAGCTAGCTTTAGATCTTATAAATCTTTAATTATTACGAATATCGTCTATTATAATTATAGATATACTCGACTACTTTAATACCTTTCATATAGAGTTATAGCTTCTACCCTACTATAGTTATACTAGCGAGTTTAAGATTAAGTAGCACTTCATCTAAATTAATTAAGTATTCTAACACGAATTATCAAACCCTAGGAACTACCTCTTATTATTAATAGTCACTCTTTAGTCCTTTTACACTAATATCATCTAGAAATAACCGAGTAGCTTTCAAAATTTAAGCCTTTAAAATTTAGTTCATAATCCGTATAAATTACATCACGGAATTCATTACGCCTTACGAAAGAGTCACGTAACGAACTAGTCCGATCAAAGTATAAATTCCTATTAGATCTTAACTCTCTTTCATAAGTTTAATCTAATTATATCTTAAGAGCTAATCTAATAACGAGATTATCCACATTCCTATAAACTCTTCCGCGAAGTTATTAGCTAAAGGAGATAAGTTTACATCTCGGATTATTACTCTATTAATATTCTAAGCTATAATCACTAACTAATACTCTCCGGGCTTCTTCTTCTTGACTAGGAAGAACGGGTTTCGATATAATCTATACCCCGGTTCGAAAAGGTCTAAGTTAATCTTTTCCTTTACTAGTGTAATTACCATTAGCTTAAGGGCCTTTAGAATAGGGAAGCTCTTTATCTACTACGGGATATATAGGATAGTTCTAATCACCTACGGAGGTATAACTTCTCGATAGATCCGCCCGATCTCTTTAAGGTCCTAAGCTAGGGCGCCTTCGCGGTTATATAGGATCTCTACTAGGATCTCCTTCTCTTTAGGTGTTAAATCCGGGCCAATAACTAGCTTTTCTAGGCGCTCAGATATTAAACGCTACCCTCGAGGAAACTTTATAAGCCGAGAGTTTATCTAATCCGAGAAGGTATACGGCTAACCATTATAAGTAGCCATTACTCTCTCTCGTACCCTTACTTACCAGTCCGAGAGTCCGCCAGGTGTTAAACCATCCTAGAAATCCGAGTTAATAGGCTTCACCTTATTCGCTTTCCGTTTATATAAGGTATTTACTCAAGCCTCTAAAGGTTTCCTAGTTTAATATCGTTTGTAGCGTTACTCGTTCTCTATATCTTATCTTATCGCTTCCTCATTAAATAATCTTGATGACTTCATAAATTATTAGTTATCCTCGACATCGAAAGGTTAAGCATAAAAGCATATCTCATTAAACTCATTATCACTTAATCCGAAGACATTAAAGGCTAAGATTAAAGCATTATTCTCGTTTACCTTAAAATCAATTACTTACGCCTTCCTTCGGTTCCGTTAAGCCCTTACTAAAGCGAGTACGGGCCTCTTCATTTCTTTATACTCGCCTAGCCTTTTAAAGCTAATATATATATAAGTTTAACTATTAACTTTATAGTCGCATTCTCATCGATATCCGGAGCTAACTACGCGAGAATCTAAATTCGCTTACCATTAAAGCTATCTATTAGGCTCATAATATAGGTCTCGTCGTCTTTCTCCCACACTAAGCCTCGGGCTACCTTTTAGAATGGCCTACCTAGGATAAAGCGGTACGTCGAGTCTATAATATCTATTATATAGATATTCATTATAATATTAACCTTTATAACACTAACTATAAAGTTCTCGATTATACCTATAAAGTCTTCGCGATCTCCGTTAAATCCTACAGCATTATAGATAAACTTCGCTTTTCGCAGGTGTCGAGATAAGCCCTTATCTTTAACTAAGCTTAAAGACATTAGATTAATTTCTACTCTAGTATCTAGTAGCGAATCTTCATACTAGCCTTACATCTTTACTAGTAAATAGGGATAGCTACTATGATATAGTCTCGGGCGTGTCGGATAATCCGAATTAAAGTTTATTTATATCGCGCTAACTCTTCCAGTAGACTCTTCCTAAGCATAAGTTATCCTAACTCGCGGAGGATGTGTCTAATGGATTAGTCTCTACCTCCCTTCATCATAATACCAGTGCTTACAGGAGAACCACTTATCCCACACCTCCTTCGTTAACAGTAAGTCCTATAATCGAACCATTACTTCTTAACTTAATAGCTAATTAATAATCCTCCCGGCACCATTTAAATCTTGCGAGAGCGCCTTCCGGAGAGGCCCAGGACCAGGCGGCCCATATTGAGTCTCCTTCGCTACACGCGGGCGCTGTAGCACCTGCCTCGGACGAACGAGCTCCTCTCCGTCGCCCATCTTAGTGTCCTCCGACATCGAGTTACGTGATCGGTCATCCTATACATTATACAGGGAAATTGGCGGCCTCTAATTAGTTAACGGTCCTAGCGCGGAAACATCGTCCACAGTGCCATCAAAGATGATCTCTCCGTTTAGTCTTGCTCGTCGCGTTACGTATCGCCGCTAGCTGTCTACGACAGGCTCATAAACTCCGGTTCGAGGGTGCTTTACTTATATATATCCTCCTTATTAAGGTGTAGGTCTCTTCCTAAGGGCATTAATATAAACATTAGGTTCCGGCTAGTTAACACGAATTCCTTTCAGCTTAGCTAGCCTTAGTATAAATGAATCGTCTTCTGAGTCCTCTAAGGCGCTGTAATCTAGCCTCGATCCTACTACCCGAATGAAATTTACCCTTACCGAAGGCGACTTTAGATCCTCTTCCTTCGTTCCATACGGCCATCTAGAAGAAACTCTAGAATACCTATTAATCTCGCGTACAATCTATTCTAGGCGTTTAAGTTTTATTTCTTTCTACGGGATTAACAGTGCTGGAAGGGGCTAGTCTTAACCTCGGAACTTCCCTAGTGTAATCTTGTAGTCTAGGTTAAGATGTAATGCACCAGCGGCCTTCTAGTACACCTACTAAGGATCTTCACGTAACATATGGCCTTGTTGGTCGTAAAGGAAGCAGCTCCCGCCAGTTACACTTACGTTCGACTCACGGCGGCTAGACTATCCGCTAGCATAATACTATAGGTTACCACCGAACCATATTAATCGTTCTTAGAAAGAAGGACCACGAGAAGGCTAAATGGCTTCCGGAGGAACCCCTCGTAGTGCTTCTATTAGTCAATTCGTGAAGTCGGGTGTAATTATCTCACGAGTCTAGATCGGTAGTGTAAGCGCTCCTATTAGTCGAGTTAGTTCATCCATAGAGGACCCGATGTTCCTAGAAGCTACGGGCTTTACTAATCTTAACGATATATTCTCCTCGGTCTTTATAGCTATACTATCCATTCGTTCTTTCCAACGCTTATCTTCGCGAGCTTCCTCTTTTCGAAATGCTAAGGGTCGAGTCTCCTTCTTATACACCAGTTCTTAATATTTTTCATCTAGCACTCCCTATATGAATTTACTGGTTTTATTATCGACTTCCCATAAGTCTCTCGCCTACTCCCAGCACTTCTGGAAGTTTAAGTTCTCCGGCTTCCGGTCTAATAGGTTCTACCTTTTTCGAATCTTATCCGTATACGTCTTCGGTAACCTAGAGAGGAAGAGACGATAGTAAGCATAGTTAGTTTCTACTCCGTTATTGATTAAGTATGTCGTAGCTTTACGGAACTGACGGAGGTATAGATCGAGGTTCTATAACTTATCGCGCTTACGCCTTAAGAGCGTATAAAGGTAGTATACACTTATTATCTACTACGTCTTATCTTAATCCTTATACTCATCTAAGACCTTCTCTTTAAACTTTATCTAGTCTATTTCATTATACTCCGCAAGCTCTTTATATCGTTCTTTCTCTATCTTCGATATAAAATACATAGACCTCTAGACACGCTCTTTGCTGTCCATTACTCGGTTATGTTCGCATAGCTCTTTAAACTCTTCGAAGAAGGTGGTTACATTTCTTCCGTTGAAGTATAGGAGGTTATCGCTTCTATCCGAGCTCTAAGGCATCTCTCTCACCGATATTACCGTGAGAGGGGCTTATATTAGTGGTGCTGTCGAGTCGAGCGTTTACGAACCCGGCAAGGCATCGTTCGCTCTAGCAGCTAACGTTACTTTTCCTTTACCATTCGTAGCTATCTCCGCGTTCTTAATTTTTATTTTATTTATTATATTGTTTATTTTAACGAAAGGTAATAAATGAATGCGTTATCTCTATAAGTAAGTAATCTAATATTTTAACTATTTTTATGTGTTTTGTGTATTAGTGTGTTTTTAGCATATGGTCTCTCTATACTTAGTAGCTTCAGTCCTTATATCGTCGTCCGTAGGTAGCTTCGAGAGACCTCGGAGGATCCTCCTCCTCTTTAGCTAATTTCCGTCGTCGGCCCTTTACGTCCGATCTTCGAGTCTTTCTTTTCCGAATCTAGCTAATATTGACACTAGCTCTTCGCCGAGTAGGTCTCCGGTGCCGAACAGCCCACTTCTCCTTAAAAGTTAGGAGGTATCAGGGTCAACCGCATTCCCCTCGTCGAGCATCGCTAACCTCAGCTTCCAGTCTTCCAGGCAGTCATTCAGTCGTTAGTCTCCGCCCCACATAGTGGCAGCAAACATGCACAGCCAGGACCCCGAAAGAACACCCCGAGCAGCGGTCTCCTTGAACAGCTAGCGCAGTTTACAACCTACGCCCGTACAGCGGGACGGACTTGCTCAGCCAGTAATTTAGACGATTCCTCGTGCAGCGGTCCTGCATGTATGGCCAGCTTCTCTAGTTCCAGTCAATCAATCAGTCGGCAGGCAGGTAGGCAAGTCAGTCCAGTCGGTCCTCGGTTCAGTTCATAGCGTCATGTCGTCGTGTCGTCGTTGCTTCTCATCGTCCTACCGCGCGCAGAGACACCCGCATTACCACAGCTCGAACGTTCTTGTTGGAGGCACCAATGAACTGGGGAAGGGCTTCATTGCCCCGGGTGAAGGATCGTGCGGCGGCAGGCACTGCCTCTTTCGTCCCCGGCACACTACATAGTAATGAACAGCTTCATAAAGGGTGTTGCCTAATTCATTGCCTATAGTATACATGCCCGTTAAATGCCTACAACCGCTCTATCTACAATATATATGGCAAGGGCACATCCCCTTGCGCTAAGGATCTAACCAATCAGAGGGCACGATTATTTGTCTGTACATTGTATAGGCACGTGTAACCAATCAGCACTAAGCAGCATTAGATGTTCATCATCCCCATTACACTATTAATAGACTACACTTAGGTAATACTCCCTTATAAGTCTATAGGTATAAGCCCCTTCTTTATTAAAAATAGATATAAGCTAAGAACCTTATTTAACTAGAAACCTTTAGAAGAACCCTTAAATATACGAGAACGACTTAGCTAGGAAGAGGCTTAATAGCTCGCCCGCCGTATATATAATATTTAGGAACTAATACGTAACATAATAAACCTCACCTAAGAGTAATAAAAATAATAAGCTAATAAGTATCGTTAAGAAATAGATTTCACATAAGGAGACCTAGTCTAGGTGTTAACGAAGAACTAGAAGACCGACCGCTCTAGCCGAAAACTAGGACACTAGATGGTAGGCCCCTTCCGTATCTTAGAGTAAGTTAGGAACTCCTTTAGGCTAGACTTACCCCCTTTAATGAAGGTTCACCCGATATTTTCCCCTAACCGCCTTAGAAAGGCATTAGACGATCCTCTTCCGGGTCAAATTAATAAGCCTCCGCCCCTAATTAAGGTGAATGGAGAGAACGAGTGGGAAGTAGAGGAAGTCCTAGCCGTGCGAAAGCGCCGTGGTAGATTATAATACCGAGTGCGGTGGCTAGGCTGGGACGAAGACCTAGAATGGTACCCGGCTTCTGATTTCAAGAATGCACTATATAAGGTCCGCGATTACCACGAAAAGTACCCCTAATAACTAGGGCCCCCGAGAAGATTATAAGACTAGCTGCGTTACTAGGAGAACGATGAACTAATAGAAGACCATAACAACGACGATAAAGCCTAAGGATAGGCTTTCTTAAAGGGGGAGGTATTATCACGGCCCGTGCTAGATCTAACTATATTTACTTAGGTGTAGGCGACTATAACTATTTCGGGTAAAGCGCGTATCTACTAAGCCTTATCCTAATTAGGTAAGAGAGCCTATATAAGTTATATAGCTAAAACGCTAATTAGTTACATATAACTAAAATCCTTAGCGGCTTACGCGTATATTAGAAAGCCTTAGCGGAAGGAAGTATTTATCTAGGGTAGCGCGTATCGCGCTTTTTATATTTTTTCCTTCTCTTTAGTTTAATCTCTTTATATTAAGTAATCTATATCTTTAAGTAGAGTTCGCCCTATATATTTCTATTAGTGTACTATACTATTATAAAAGGCTTATCTTCTCTTTAATTATATCTTTAATATATTATTATATAATTATTAAGATAATTAATTATAATTTATATATAATATATTTAATTAAATATAATATTATATAAAATTAATTTAAAAGTAATTTATTAATTATTATTAAAGTTATATAACTTTATTATTATTTTATTATTAAAGAATTTAAACTTTATAATCTTAATTATTTTATATAATTTATTATAATTATAAAAGAGATTTAATTTATTATATAATTATTTATAAGATAATAATATTATATTTATAACTTTTATATATTATATTAATACTTTTCTTATAACTTTATCTTTTATTACTTAAATTTTCTTTTATAGTCTTTTTAATTTTAATTTACTTACTAGTTATATACGCTTTATAAGAAGTATAGCTAGCTTAATATCTTTAGTTATTATACTATTCTTATACTTAAGTTATATATATCTTATAGTTATCTTATTAGCTTCTTTATTCTTATCTTTATTATTATCTTCTATAAGTATAAGTATTAAGTCTTCTTAAGGAGAGCCTATAGCTAAACCTACTTCTATAGGTATTACTTATACTATAAGTAATAGCTTTCTTAGAGCTATCGCTATATATATAACTATTATTCGCTTTAACTAATCTAAGGGTAATACTTTAAGAATATTAGGGATAGCCTAATAGGATAGGTAAAGTGTAATAATAACTATAATATTTAAGACTTAGGTTACCCTTAATGTTTAGTTAATATATAACTTAAAGTATAAGAGAAGGAAACTTCTCTTATACGAGTAATCTTCTTATCTATATAACTCTTAGCGCCTAAATGTTCCTAATAGTTAGTTAGAGTAGGGGAGAGGCCCGCTTTAGAGATATAGTTAACTAGTAGCGGCCTTCTAAGTAAGTCTTAATGGCCGATAAAGGAGAAGATATTAATGTCCTATAGTAGGAAGTTAAGGTAGGTTAGAGATAAGCTTAGAAGAAATATAATATTTTACCATGAAGAGGCTTAGCGCTTAAATTCACTTCTATAATTAACATTCCCATTAAACGGTAAGGTACTAACACCCTTACAGGAGAACTAAGAGCTACTTGTTATGAATCGCTCCACGTGAGGTGTTATCTGCGGTCCAAGGGTTTACTCGCTGGTGGAGTGGTAACGTGATGCTAGCCTGAGGTGAAGGGTACGCGGTCACTTGTAACGGCGTAAGTGGAACAATACTCTTGTATCCTAAACGTAGGGGTCAGAGTATAACTGAGATTGACTACGGAAGGTATCTAGGGACGGGCCCTCGGCCCGTATATATGTTTCGCGGGTGCTCGGTGTGCTCAGTGGTGCTCAGTAGCGCTTAGTGGTGAGCGCCCTGAGCCCTCTTGATCAGTACTGAGCAGTCACGTGACGAGGCTCCCGGGGGCACAGGGCTGGCCTTCCTTGTCCTGCCACACGTGCCCCGCGTAACCTTCCTTGTCGGCTCGCCCTTCTGGCCTCCAAAAGGTCGAGTCGTAACACTACTATAGGTTTGAACGGTATAGGTATATCCCGACTCTAGATTTGGCGGGCCCTGGGTGGTCATTCCCTTCGCGCCTCCTAGCTTCCTGTACATATAGTAGCACTCAAGCATCTCGATGATTCTGGAACAGAATTTCCGTCTACTCGTCGTCGTTGATATCGATAACCGTCTTCTTCCACTTACGGGCCGGTACGCGACGCGCAAACAAAATGTCAATCTCGCGGTAAGATCGATGCTTCATCTCTGGGATCCAGATCCAAGCCATGACGGTGCAGACAAACGCAGTGCCAGCCCAGACGTAGCCGCACTTGCCACCGAGGTTTGCCTGGTCAGGGTTAAGCATGTAGCTAGCCAGGAAGATGCAAGGAATGTTGACTGCGTAGTAGGCACCACGACCAACACCTGTTGTCAATGGCCTGAGACGGATGGAGGAGGTCTCTCCGATAATGACCCATGAAGCAGGGGCGGGTCCCAAGCAGAACAGGACAGAGACGATCAGGCCAAGTGAGGCTTGTGCCTGGGTAGCCGCATTACCACCACCGACTGAAGCCGCGATACCAAGAGCGATCAAAAACGCACAATTGATAAAAGAGCCCCAGACATAGATCGTTCGTCGGCCTAGGTAAGTGGTGAGGATCCAAGAGAGCATGACCATAATCCACTGGAGTGCGGAAGTAATGAGACCAAGGGCAAATGCGGTGTTGTCCGACATGCCGGCGCCTGCGCTTGGGTTAGTCTATCGAGAGGACGCAAGGCAGGGTGGAAGCTCACGCTGGAAAAAGTAGACCGCTTGATTGGCGATCAAATTACCCGTCAGATTCTGAGCCGCATACACACCACACACAATGAGTGTACGATAACGATCGGTGCCTCTCCACAGTTCGAGGAGACTGGGCTTCCTCACGGTCTTCTCAAGCTCGATCGTGCGACGCATCATTGCAACTGAGTCAGCGGGATTATCGGTCGCGCTCGAACGTCCGAGGCGTCTAACAGACTTCTCTGCCTCCGCGAGCCGGCCCTTTCGCACTAGCCACCACGGAGATTCAGGCGCCAGGAAGAGGAGGATGGCAAGAGGAGTAGGAAACATCCATTGGAGAGCGATGGGAACTCTAGTATTGCTGTTAGCATAATGCTCAGCCATCAGAGCTGCGGGAGAGCACGAACCTGTATGAATCGTCTGTGGGCATGGATTGGTAGTGATAGGTGATGCCACCGACAATAATGGACCCAATAGCCCAGAACATCTGTAACATCTGTGTCGCGGGAGCTCTCAATCTCAGTGGCACGATCTCACTGCAGTAGGCGGGTGCATTTGCGATAAAAATGCCCCAGGGGATGCCTTCGAGAAGCTGGGACAGCAATAACACTCCTAGGGAGTCGCCGAAATAGAAGATGAAGATGAAGCCATTCAAGGCCATGAGGCCGCCAATGGTTGCCCATCGGTATCCGATCCAACTGGTGATGGGACCTGCGAGGAAGACACCGATGAGGGCACCAACTGGTCCGCCACACTGGAACGCTGACTGCCACGGGGCTGTGATGAACCATTTCTGTTGTTCGGCGTTGTATTTTCCGTAATTCTCGGCGAATCGAGCTGTGGCTATGAAATTTCCCATCAGGAAGACGCAATATGACTCCATGATCTGTTGACCGTCAGAGACATGACCAGGAAACTGCGGGCAGGAACTTACAATGGTGGATGACATGACGAATGCCCACCAGCTAGCAGCGGGGTAGGCTCGTACAGCCTCAAGCACACCCATTCTGTGTTCATTGTTTTCTGCCTCGATTGCACCTGCCCTGTTGTAGTCGACCTTCTCGACAACATCGTGAATAGGGTTGACCTTGGTGTCCTGCGCCTCGATCTCCGAGGCAGAGTTCGGCTTCTCTGAGACGAAGTTACTCATGTTGGCGGTGTTGTTGAGAGGGCGTTGTGGATGATGGGAACAAGGGAAAGGCTGGACGTCTGGGACTTCTAGATGCATTTATCCTTGGACAACAAGCTCTCGGTGGAAATCCGACCTTAGCTGGATCAAGCGAAGCTCGCCCACCGGGCCCGGACCTTAACCTCCGCAACCCCAACTTCTCCACGCCACCCACCCCTTTTGGGTATTTGTCCGGCAGCAACGTCGCATTCGCTGAACTGTGGCCGAAGTAACCTTGCAGATTAGCCGTGCCGCACGGTATATCTTCTCCCGAACTGCCAGGTCTTCGGTGTAGCTTTAATTGTCGTGGCTCCTGTGGAGAAGATTAACCATGTAGACGAAGGGATAATATGCGCCGATCTTCGTCGGTCGGCAATACTACGCTGGTGTTTGCGGATGGCTTTCCCCTCAATTGACACTACGGTGCCCCTTCTTGTTGCTTAGCTTGACTTGGTTAGTTCCCAGTGGGCAAATGTGGTCCTGGATTGCAATGTTTGGCCCCCCGGTACTTTTGCTGCGTGGTGCTCTGCCGCGTGGCATTGTTGGCCATGAGATTGTGGACCTCTCCATACGCGCGTTGGCGACGAGCCGTGAGGTCATCTGTCACCTGCAGCCACCAGTCGTACCTGGACATCCCTGGGGTAATTTTCGGACAGCAGGATCTCAGAGAACTTTCGGCAGACTTGGACAACACGGTCAGCATGGCTTTGCGCCAGAGCCTGCCGTTTCCCCGTTTGTTCCAGAAGTGCCCACTAATGACGAGTGGGTTGTAGTTTCCAAGTGGCTCCTTTTCCGTGTAATCTCTCCATGACATCCGCAATCCACTTCGGAGCTTTATCCCCCGACCAAAACTTAGTGGTTCGACTTCATCCAAGTTCGTGAAGTATGCTTCGCTTGGTCCCTGCACGTAACCACATACTTCGGTCCGTGCTGTCGAAAGGCTTCTACAAAGTCGCGGTTGAGGTGTTGGATAACGGTAGGGCAACGTCTGATGAAGGCGAATCCGGAGAAGGGTCTCTGTCCTCAGGGAATTGGAAGATTGTGACAACGTAGTATCCGCTGATCATCGCCTTACTGTTGTCGCCGCAGTCGACACTCACTTGCGTCAGGTAGTTTCGACAGTCTTGGGCCATCTTACGACCGTCCTCTAGAGTGTTGAGTTGGGATGCAGTTTTCGTCGTGACTGAATCGAGGTCTCGTCGTATGTTGGGCAATTCTCGCTTGATGTGCTTAAACAGGAGATCGCTGAGACGTGTACAGAGAGTACTAAGGCCGACACATTCTTATAAAAGAGTCTTGAACTTCGAGGTGCGAAGGAAGGTCCAGTCGGAGGCATTACGCCCATCGAAAGAAAGCTCACCTCGTCGAAATTTCGGTTCTTGATGACATGTCGACCGAGTTGGAAGCAGACGTCCTCGTTTCGCACCAGTGACAAGAACATCCCTTCAATCCCCGAATATTCGGGTCTTACCTGTCCGGCTTGGTGATGATGCCCAATGTTCATTCACTCATGGGGTCTACGTCCCGAACCTTGGTCAAGATGGGTTAGTTGGAGTGATCATGCGTGGCGAAGACGATGGCGGGGCGGATAGTGCGAGGCTGTTGAATGTAGGATTCCGTGATCTTGGCAACCGTCTGGCAGTCTTGACGGATCACGCCTTTCGTCTCGCTCTGGATCAAGCTAGGGACATGCGCCAGGGCTGGCTGTGGGCAGGAAGGACCTTCGGTCCACGATACTCAGAGACATCATGGGCAAAAGCCTCGGATGACGTGGAACCAGACAAAACTGCCACCAGACAGATCCATTGCTTCACCTTTTCGGTCACACGAGGGAGGTCGGAAAAGTCCACGATTGTCTCACTGAAGGCTTGGATGGTGGCTTTCTATGCTGAGGGCCGCTGATGGTCTGGGATGGAGAGAGCTAGCTGGTCGATTGAGCCGCGACGCACAGTGATTTCCGTGGCGAATCTGATGCAGAGGTTGTTGTTTCTGGGGAGCGGTATCTAGGCCAAGACCTCCACGACAGAGCTCTTACCTGCCGACTGGTCACCACAGACAACGAGTTGCGGATTTGAGCGACAGCGTCGAGGACATGACGTTGTTCTTTCGTCGAGAATTGATCAAGGGAAGCGGTTGTTGGTGGCGGTCCGATTGAGCAGGCATGGCTAAGTGAGGAATATCTGGGCTGTCCGGTAGATCTGGGATGTTAGCCCTAATGAATTGTGAGATGAAATAGAGAATGGACAGGAGACAGTGTTGATTTCTAATTGAGCATAAGTAGAGATCAGATTACGACAATACCCATTATCAGTCGTACGGATTGCTGCAGCCATGTAGCAAGCACGCAGTTCGAGCAAGCATGTCACAGACTAGAACAGAACTCGCAAGGCCGGAGCAGCGCACCGCGAGGCTGCGCCACAGACACGCTACCAGGGCTGGCCGGCCGCAAACTGCCTAGACAATATACTTCAAACTTGCTGCATTGATTGAGGATGAAGGCTCGTCCAGAATCTTGTAACGGAAGCCTATTGTTCGAGAGACATCCGCGTGCTAGAGGTGCCATGACATGCTGTCTTGCGGTACAAATAGCCACCCCTTTGAGCGCGAACCTGCATCTTCAGGCGTGGAGGAATACGAGCGGGACAAGGACGTCGAGCGGCTTAACGAGGATCGGCTTCAGGAAGCGGTAAACCAGGGTGGAACGCGGCAAGCAACGCTTCGTTGCTGGATTGAGTGGTTTGCTCTGTGTCAAACGAGTCGATTTGGTTGGCGTCAGGATGAGGCCGAGTTCACACCTGCAGAAAGACCGTCATTTCAAACCATCCATATCTAGCTCTCCCGCGTGCCCGCTTAGTGGAATAGAAACTCTGTCCCCACCTCAACTTTGTACGCGTAGAACACATTCTTGTCCACCATCATGACTCACCAAGGTCGCACCAGCACCTCCACGAAGCCCGCCATCGACGGAGTCGAGCTGCATCCGTCGATTTGCATGTGCTCCAGTAGTAGTGACCCCGCTGATACCGAATCGCCATCTGCCTGTCTGATTCCGTTTTGATTGGCAGCACTAACGGAAACGTGCTGACAGCATCTGCGAGCGATTCCTACGCGCATTCCAGGCCTACGATCCCTCCCTCGCGGAGCATTGTCTACTCTGAGCGTTACACAATTACAACCGGCCGAAGGCGGGACATTTCCCAACTTGAACCTTCCCGGTCTTTATTTCGATCAAGCCCCGCGCAGAACTTGAACTGAAGGCAATCAATTGATCTCTCACCAACTCCTGATGTCTATGCCACGGCGCAGCGTGTACAAGTGGCGCCCGTTGCTCCCATGCTTTTGCTGGGTCACGGAAATTCTCTACCCAGGCCCAGATACTCCCAGCAAGCTGCAACAGTCAGCCAGGATTCAGCCCGGATCCTGCATCAATCGTCAGGATACATACCTCTGGTCCCCAAGTCATCTCCAAACATCCTTTCCATGAGTTCAGTGCCGCTAGTTGTTCCCTCTGCTGGATGATACCCAACAGCCTGCTTTCCAATCGCGATTGCAATCATTGGCGGGATCTCAGCAAGCTCCAAGAACTTTGGCTCGTCACCGTACAACTGCTTCGCCATCAGTTGATGGATGTTGTGCGCAGCGTAGTGTCCCATATAGATTGCAGCTCCGCACCGTTTGATGCCCGACCATTTAGCAATGTCGCCTAGCGCAAAGTGGTCCTGCGAATTCGTGCAATCGGAGAGCCAGCCCAGTCTGGAACAATTAGCGCAGACTATCTTGGAGGGATGCGAACTACCTTGGGGTGATTTTCACATATCCTTCGTCCAAAACCTTTTCCGGCAAGTACGAGGTCGAAGGGGTGCTTTTCGAGATGGCATAAACCACCTCGCTCGCCCGGATGATCTGCCCATTTGCAAGTCTTAGACTGTGCGTTCCGTCCTCGTTTCTGTCCTCCAGCACCCGCTGACCCAAGATAGTCTCGACGCCAGCTTCGTGTAGCGCGGCCAAACATCTGTCTTTGAATTCCTCTGGAAGTGGCTCGGAGGAACAGAGCTTGTCTCTGGAGTGTATGAGCGTGACTTTCCGCTCAGGCATGACGAGCCTGAGCTCGGCAGCCATTTCAATGCCAACGGCGCCTATTCAGATCAGCATTGAAACCCAACACGCCGGAACACCTACCTCCGCCAACTACAACAATACCATGGCTTGCGTTTTCCAATGATCCTATCTGAGCCGATGCCTCTTCTAGATATGCCTCTCTCGCTGTGGACTGCGGCACGACGGGCCATACTCGACGCAACCCAGAAGCTGCAACAAAGAAGTCGTACTTGATTTCAGCTCCACCCTCGCCAGTCTCAATCAATGCACGCTTTTTCTTGCTGTCCACCGCCTTTGCACTTCCTTGCACGAATTGGACACTCTTGAGAGCCGGAATGTCAGGGAACTTGGTCCAGGCTTTGCCAACAAATGCCTTAGATGCAAGGGCCAACGGGGCCGCAATCAGATGAACTGGTCGCTTGAGTCAGCGGCCAATGTACTTCGCTGGGCAAGGACGCTTACAAAAGCCATCTCTTTCATCCACCAGCGTGATCTCAACCGGAACTTTGACCGGCTGAGCTGTACTAGGAGGTTCCATCTGGCTGCGTGCACTTCTGCCATTACAAAGATCCAGCAGGTTCAGGGCAGTCGACAGTCCTGCGTATGAGCCACCGACGACAAGGACTCTGAACGGATTTGCTGGACTTTCACGTCCGAAATACTCATTTGATCCCATGGCAGAGGGCCTGAAGGACGAAGGAAAGGACGAGAAACACCGCTTAATCATTCCGCGACCAGAACAGGGAATTGTCGAGCAGGTAACATGACCAGGAGGGCAGCCTTGCGATGATCAAATCTTATCAGATTAAATCGCGCATTGATCGGCCGAGCGCGTCTCGGCCGCAGGACCAAGACCGAACTCCATTCGCTGGCTGTTTCTGTCTGACATTAAATGCAAGGTCAAGCGGACACTCATGTGGGGAGCTTCACTCGTCGCTCCTAAGCTACATAGGGAGATAGCACGGAGCGGAATCCCCTGCGTATGCTCGGATCGTAGAAATGGCGCGGGACAAGACAGCAATCGGAACTTTGTTTGCTTTGATTGCACGAAAATCTCGTGACTAACTTGGCAGACTCGACCTCCCAAGGATTCGACTTACCTCTCCTGACTCTCCATCCGAAGCCGCCAATCTCCCGTTTAGAGACGGTCCGGCCGCATAGGACAAGTTGCAGAGGAGATGTATAAATTGAGTTCCCGGGTGCCAATCTCGGTCATAGATTTGGCTCCTGAAGCAGCGACAAGCTCCACGAGCAAATGGACACCAACCACCTTTGCAACCACTTGGCGGCTTATGCATGATCTATTGGCGACGGCCCCACTCCGATATCGATGCTATAGACATACAGAGGCTTCTGCACAAAGCTCGTCCCATTGTTGAAAGGAGTGCCTCGATTCAGTTGAGCAGCCGGCATCCACAACTTGCCGTAGGTATCAATCCACATGGCGTCAACCCACAGTAGTCGGGGATCTTGAACCACTGACCAAAATCAGCAAAGATACTCGGTTTATGGGACATGGGATACATACATGTAGTCCAGGTTCCATTTGGTGCAATCTTGATGATTGCCTGTCGATCAGTGTCGCTGTTGTATATGTTACCTTCCGCGTCAATGGCAGTTCCACCCGTAGAAGGCGTCAAAGCGAACGGCTCGGGGTACTGTGAAAGGACGCTGGCAAATGAGGAGTTGTAGAATGCTTCATTCAGGTACTGCGTCTCGATTCGAGACATGCCGCCTTCGCATGGTTGGTAATAGTAATACTGCCCGTCCGGCGATACTTCGTGTTGGTCGGCATAGATGTATTCAAATCCGCCCTGGGAGTTGCGCATGAGCTTGCCTTCGCCAGATGGCGGCATGAATCCTTTGGTGCTGGGATCGTCTTCGAGGACCCGTCTTGCCTCGCCAGAGTCAAGGTCGAGCACAATGAGCGCTGGTGCGCCGGCGTCGGTAATGTACGCAAGCCCAACAGCAGGATTAAAGCGGACATCATCGATCAGACTGGTCGCAAGGGTGACGTCTGCGAAAGTTAGCGAGACGAATTTCCCACTCCCCCGATAGCATCGCTTCACCGCAGCATTGCCGAGGATACTCACTTCCGAGACTGTAAACTCTCTTTACGCTGTTCGTGGTCAAGTTCACTTGCACGAGTTTTGGTCCCTCCGGTAGGATGACCGGCTCGCCAAAGCTCGGAGATCCAGTATCAACGAGCCACAAGGTTCCGTCCGGGCCAATCCGTAGAGAATTGATTCGGATCAGGTGAGTCGTTGGATCGCTTCCTGCAGTATACGAATTCCATTCTGCATTCGGGTACGGTGTAGGATCGCTGCCGTTGTGCCACTCAGCGACCGTGGGGCCGGTAGATCCGTCGACTCGAGCATATAAGACAAATAGGCGTCCATCTGGCGTTGTGCTGACACCGTTCACAGGATGCTGGAGTGTGAGGGCAACTTTGACACGAGGATCCTGAGCAACAGTGACTGATGGCAGCAGCGCAAGCAGCACGCCCAAGAGCAGAGTATAGGATCTCATCATGTCTCGTTTCGGTAAGTAGTGGAAGCTTCGGCGACAGCTAAGAACGCTGCTGCATCTCTCCTACACCGTGATCAATATATATGTCGGACCTGCAGCTAAATCATGACGTTACAACCCCTCACGAGCGGAGTGCAAACGAGGTTGTTGTGTAAACTCCCAAACCTGTCTTGTACATCAATGCGGTCAACTGCCGTTAACCGGAAAGGTATAACCCTGGCCTTTCCATTCGAAATGATCTGCGTTTTCCGTGTTGAAGTGGTAACGGACCAATGAAACATAACGTCTGTTGTCAACATAAAGCGGGGAGATCGGGGTAAACGGTCTGGGGTCCGACTTGCGACCGGTATGCACATCAGCTATCCCGGCTACAAGCAAGACCACGCAGCAGACCTGCATCGAGGAGTTTTATTCAGGACCCAACTAAGCCTCGGATGTCACGCTTCATTCAAGCTTGACCGGAGAGAGCTTTGCCTCCGTCCTGAATCTTTCCGGCAGAGGTCGAGTAAGCGTGACGAAAGCACGGCTCTCCCCAGATGTTCGCGTCTGCCATGCTAATCAACAGAATGCTGTTCTGTCAATTCGAACGAGGAGTGGAGACTGGTTGACCGCCAGAAGCGGAGGTGGAAAGGTGGATCGAGCGATTCGTCTTCCCAAATCCAGAGTTCGTAAGGTGATCTTGCTCGCAAGCAACCGTATAGAGCCGAAAGGTGGTTGACACCGTTGTCCTTAAGCAAAGTTCCACCACTCAAAGACTTTCCACGAAATGTAAGATCAAACATGTGTAGAGGTTCGTTAGTTAGGTCTTCAAGTCGGCTTCTCAAACTATCAATAAGAGTGTAGGCGTCCAGTAATAAGGCGATAGGTGACTTCTCAAGACCCTTGACGAAGGCCTGAAAGGCTCACTTTCGAATCGCACGACGGATTTACCGTCGCGTCTAAAAAAGGGAACAACCATCTACGTGGACAGTACTGATTGTCCACGATGCAGTGTAGCTACCACAATTTGGTAGGTGGAAGAGCTTGAAATGCTTTCCAAGGCCGCAATAGAAGGGTCGGTCGCCGTAGAGCTCCTTGGACAAGAGACCGAGAGGACAGATGGTGAAAGAGTGGCCATTGCACTGGCGTCGCCGGGTTAGCGTTAGACGTTGCGCCTGTGATCGAGTCGGCAGAAGGTGCTAAACGTCGGACGGTTGAAAGGTAGTTCTTCAATACCATTCCACGCTCCGTATGACGGTCTTCTGCATTCCTGAAGGCATTTTATAGATGCTCGAGCTTCTCTTTCATTTCTAGTACTTCTTCAAATCGATTGGTGGCGGCTGCACTGACCATTGCGGTGCGGGTGTTGATACGGTTTGCTGCTATCACCAGTGCGTGGGTGTTAATGCTGTGTTTCATCCTGGTAACAAGAGCCTATTGCCAGAAGTTGCAAGCTTCGCATCGAAGGGGAGCATTTGTAAGCTTACTAGCTTGCGACTGATATGGCAAGGTTGAGTGTCTTGAGTGTCATCTTGTGGTCGGAAAGCTGAGCTCGTAACATGACCAGCTCTTCTTCCTTGAAGATCAGCTTGATCTTGGTCCATGTACACAAGTCATACTCGGGCTGTTCGGCCGCAACATGAGGCTTGGTGATCTGGCGACGCCAAAGATTCGATTTCTAGACATCACAGAGTCCCGTGGCTCTAGCTTCGAGGCTTGCTTGTGTTTAATGAACTTGTGGAAGATTCTCCTTAGCGCTTTCAAGACTTTTACACAATTTTCCAGCACTTCTTTCGGGTCTGTGAACGCGGCTGGTTGTAGAACACTGGAGCTGAGGTCTTTTCTTACAGCTAGGTCTCAAGTGGGTCGAGAACAGTATAGAGCCCCTTGAGATCTTGTGAGAGGAAGAAGAGGTGTCTTGGTGTCTGCTTGATTTCCCCGACAGGCTGGTCCACTAGGCAGCAAAGCTTGTAGGCGCTTGTCACCAGAGAGGCGACAGCGACCGCTATCGCCACTGGTTCCGGCATCGAGGAATCTAGAAGTTAGCATGTCACTTGCACGAACCTGATGTATGCCCTTCTTCGATACATGGTAAGCAAAGGCAGGTTTCGAAAACCCATGGCCGCGAACATGGCGCAGCCTGATTCATCGCTGCGCTCAGGTTCTTTTGCGCCCCCGGGCGCCATCAAATACACGTTTCATAAGTTGTTGTTCTCCTTGTCTCTTTGATTTGCGAGAGGATAAGCGTCACGGTCCGGGCGTTCTTCGGACCCCACGTTATGGCAACTCGAGCGAGAAACGCGCGACCGAGACTGCGTAGCTCGAGACACGTTCTCTCTCTCCCTCTCTGGACGAATTCAAAGCTGCCGTCCATCTACCCAACATCAATGGCGCAGCAACGTGTCTCGGCGTCCACGCAGCCAAGAGAGCTCTGTGACAGGAATGAGACAAATCAACTTCAGAATTGAATGGAACGGCCAATCGCCGTCTTGGAAATGACGTCGTCGATATGACTTGAACTGGGGAACACGATGCATCGTCAATGCCTGAGGGAGTACACATAATGGCGACATCTGCTCCACTTGGTCGCTGAACCTCTCTCTGTGTGTTATTCTGCTAACAACAGCGGCACTGGCATCTTGTCACTATGCTTTCCATCCCAGCACTGGCTCTGCTCCTTATCTCCGTGAGGCCTGCACTCAGCATTCCTCCACCAGACTTTGGTTTCCCGGAGGCTCCAAACGATACAGCACTCGCAGTCACATTCCTCAACAATGGCAGTCCACTTGTCGTCGCCGAAGCTCAACTCTTCGGCGTGACCGGTAAGCCTTCTCCCGTCACAGGGTGTTAACTGGCCACTGACAATGCACAGTTCCTTCTCGAGAACCTACCGTGGCCGTTGATCCCTCAAGATTCGAATCCATCGCGAGCTACAATGGCTCCTATACCCTCCTCATGGTCGATCCGGACGCCAGATACCCTCAAGCTCCCACCTCTCGATTCATACTCCACTGGCTACAGACCAATATGACAACGGCTCCACAAGCTGCCGACGGCACCAGTCAACTCATTAACACGACGGAGCCACGAGCGCCATACCGCGGGCCTGCTCCCCCAACGAACTCCTCCGCCCATCGATACATCTTATATGCCTTCTTCCAGCGCGAGAATTTCACATTCCCACCAGCTTTCGAGGGTTACAACACCACAAACCGGACGAGCTTCAATCTGACGGAGTTCCTGGATGAATCGAACTTAGGTCGGACACCGGCTGCCGCGATGTACTTCTTCGCCAGCAACCAGACTGGAGTGCCTCCAGACTTTGTTGCTGCTGCTGGAGGGACATACCCAGGTGGGAACGGGGATATGATCACTGCCGGCCCTGGTCCCAGCATCACACCATCCCCAACACTTGCCACGGCTACGGCATCACCGACCGGGGTAGGCTCTGAGGGCTCAAGCTCCGGCAGTGAATCTGGAAGTGCCTCCGCGACGGGGTCGGCTGCGTCGCCTTCAGCGACGGACGACGCCGTCAAGACACGAGTCGGACTAGGTGTGCTCATGGTAGCATGCACGGTAATCCTGTTGAATATGGTGTGAGAGTGCAGAGCATGTGAAAAAGTGGATCAGTTTTTGTGCGACGATGGGGTTACCAGAACAGCAGGTTAAAGTTACCCTCGTTAGGCCTGTGGACGGCCCAATACAGTAGAAGATTCATAAGACATTCATTCTTGAGCTCGGGAATCTAGACTTTTGATTGCCGAGTTGCCCAAAATGTTCACTTCAGCTCGCTATGATCCGTGGAATGCCGCACTCTGACCGAGGGGCGGTGTCAGGTGTTTGGCACGCACTCGCACAAATACTTCTGACAGTGTGCCGCGCGGTGTTCCAGCAGTCCATTACCCGATCACAACGACTCCTTGCGCTTTTTCTCCTCCTCGTCCGCATCAATCTGCACCAGTGCATGGAGGATGCCCAATTCCTCTATCTTTTTGGTCTCAATGATCAGATTGGCAACGAACACCGCTTCTTCGTCCCCCGCATTTTCGCTCCTGACATGGTGACATCCTGGAGGTTCATACCAGCTCTCGCCCTCGGAATATATTTTGGGTCCATGGCTCTGTCCATCGCACACCATCTGGTTCAGCATGCGGCCTTTGATCATGTTGGCCACCACGGCTGCTCCTCCATGCTTGTGGGGAGGAGTTGCAGCACCGACTGGGGCAGTGACCTTCAGGCCAACGTATGTCATGCCAGGAATGTTAGAAGGTTGCTGTTGGTAGGCAGGCTCGATCGTGACGACTGGGCGGCTATGGATCCCATCAACGGCGCGTTCTCTGGTGTACCACTGTGCTTACCCATCAACTGTCCATTGCCCGTCAACCTTGACCACGTTCTGATCTTGCCATCGCAGGTCCATGTCGAGTGAGGGTGCCATGTTGTAGCTTGGGACAATCCGTACTGCTGAGTTGTGGTGAAGTGCCTTTGTTGGCATGCTCCCCAGTATATATATCAATGTGCCTTGCTCGACTTGAGGCATTTCCCATGCTGGGTAGCATCGAGCTCCTTGACTTGATGGTTCATCGAGGACCTCATTGATCCCTCATTCGCTCGCTGATATTCAATTGTCGTATTTTGTTTCCGACATCGTCATCCTACTCGATCTGTCATACTCACTTCATATCAGCGTCGAGTCGTCCCTGGAAAGAAGCCGATGCTATTGGCTGATGACCAAGGGGTTCCGCTTCGGTTTACCAAAGCGGGAAGATGTCCCAATCCAGGCTTGGTCATCCTCTACATATTTCTGAGACAACTCCGTGGAATGCGAATCTCCATGCTTGGTGCCCGCCTGGTCGACAGTCCTGTCACACATGCGAGGCACTCTTCTGGTGCCTTTTAACGCCATGTGAGTGATGCCCAGCCTTGATACGACCGACTCTGCCGACCAGCTCCGCCAAATAAGACCGCCCTATGGTGATCAGCTCCGCTGAGATTGCTCAATGCTTACCCCTTGCAATGTTGGGGCTGAACTTCACATTGAAGTACAGCTGACTTGGCTTAGTGTCAGCCTTATCAAGACCCCGTATCCAGACATACAGGTACACTGGCTCGTGGGTCATCCAGATCAAATGGGCCGGCATTTTTGCAAACCTGCTGAACGCCTGGGTGATTGGCCACTATTCCAGCCCAGCTTTTCAGGAGAGCAACCACCGGTTCTTGGCCAGCCTCACATGCGTGTCGAGCCATCATAGGGCCAAATCAGTTCCCCTCACGTGGCTAGTGTCACACGAGGCATCATCCAATGAAGAGGAATGGGCTGATAGAAAAAACCCTTGGACGTCAGCTCATACCAGGCTGCGCTGAAGGGCAGCGGCTGGCTTATATGCAGCCTGAAGCCCTCCCAGACACATCTTTCCGACATGGGCTTCTCCCTTCACGAACTTCACCATGTCTGTCTCCGCTGATGACCACCATATATACACCGATGCCATCGCAGTTCAACCGCAGGTGGTCCAATCCAGCGTTCGAGGTCTCGTAACACCAACGGCCATCAGCACAACCGCCGAGCCACTGACCCTCGAACAAATCAAGACGCTCATTGGCAAATATGGCCCGGTTCTCAATCTGCATCCTGATGAGAAGTACTTCAACACGTCCGTCGAAGACTTTCTAAGCCATTCCGAGTTGATCGAAGTCATCGACAAGAAGGCCAAGAAGACAAAGTCACTGGGCAAACCGACAGCCGCAAATCTGCCACAAACAGGCAAAGACAGTCAATACTATCTGCATTTAAAGGACGACGGCAAGAAGGGTGACTTCTCGGCTGCGAAAGCGTACGTCCGTGCATTCTGGCAGCCTGGCATGCCCTACACAGACTTGCAGTTCTGGTTCTTCAATGCGTACAACGGACCAGGCACCCTCCACATTGACGGCCTGATCATGGACAGCATAACAAGTTCTGGAGATATCAATCTGTCACCACTCGGTGAGCATGTGGGAGACTGGGAGATGTGCATGATTCGCGTCAACAACACGACGCTAAAGCTTGACAGTATTTGGCTTTCGCAGCATGCGAAGGGCCAATTCTTCACCGGCGACTTGATTGAGCAAGCCTTTACATTTCAGGGTACACGACCGGTCATTTTTTCCTCGCGGAATGGACATGCAAATTTCTCCCGCGCAGGATCGAATCCGACAGAGTTTAGGAAGATTGGGGGCATTCCCGCGGGGTTTGACTTCTTTATCCGCAACGACACAGCTGTGAGCAACTACAAACTGGACTGCTCCAAGAAGTACGAGCTGGTCTCGGCCGATTTTGCCGGCGTTACACCTCCCAGCTGGTTGACTTATCCATTCCGATGGGGTCCAGAGGGAACCTCGACCCACATCACTCCTGGCACAGTCGCCGAAATCGTCGAAGCCGCAGCAGGTGAAGAATTGACAAAGTTCCTGCCTTTCGCTGCCGGTGTTATACTTGCTGGGGAAATCCTTCCGCATTTCGTAAAGGGCGATATCAACGGACCAACTCCACCAAGTCGACATGGAAGCTGGATGGGCATATATCCTGTGTATTAGGGCGAGCGAAGGCCGGACGGATAGTGAATAACGAAGCGTTCCAAGGGTCGGTGCATCGGAAACGTAGGATAATGTGACTTAATATGATCTTGCCAATATATCAGACAGGCGAGCCTGGCACAACAGACTGTGGCATCTAGAATTTCCGCTCAAGTGCAGCCTCAATCCCATAGATTGATCATGGCTTCCAGCGGAAAGCCGGATGCTGCCAATCCAGATCTTGCAAATCCTTGATCGATAGTCCATTTAGTTCCGAGTCAACGTCTCTAGTAGCTCGCTTCTTATTGTCGTACTTCATCCACAGAAGAAGTATGACAGAGAGGATGAAACAGCTCGATGTCGAGGCGAGATTTAAACCGTTGCCGATCGGGTAGTTCGGACCGTCAAAGGGCAAGTATGACCACGTAGAGACCAAACCCCCGATATTGCCCAACAGCACATTAGTCCCAATGGCTGCTGACCTGGCAGTGTCCGAAATCACGTTTGCCGACAGCAACGCATTGCTGATAGCCCCAAACAGGAAGGCGGAGGTGGCCACCAGGAATGTTGCGCCGTAACGAGCATCTGGATCCGTCGTCCCGAGGAATATTGCATAACCGCACATGGTGATTGGAAGGGCGATGATGTAATATATCAGGTAGCGGCCTGTCTTCCAGCTCAAAAAGGAGAGGCCGAGCACGAAGCCTGCGCCCAGTATGTATGGCGGTACAGTGTGCAGCTGTTGCGAGACGACGCTGTTGTGAGGGTAAATCGTCTTGACAATTGTTGGTGCAAAGAACGCCAGGCCTTGAGCTGTGATGTTTCCCAGCCCAAAAACGACTGCTGTCATGAGGGTGACGGGGTTGAGAATTCCCTTGAGAATCTTCTTCATGGTGAAACCGTCCAGAACTTCAGTTGTTGCCGTCCGCTCGGATTTCAATCGGGCGATAGCGAGATCCTTTTCGTCAGGCGTAAGCCACTTTGCCGTCTCGGGTCGATCTGTGAGCGTGAAGAAAGCTAAGACGCCCAGACCGCAAGTGATGATCCCTTCAATTACAAATATCATTCTCCACGTCCGCAAGTAGCCCACATGGTCGAGTGTCAAGATTGCAGATGCGAGAAGACCGCCGAATGCGCCGGCCAGCGGTGACATCATGATGTAGCAGGACAGTCGAAAGACCAGCTCGTCTCTTCGATACCACCTTGAGAGATAGTACGCGATGCCAGGCAGCATCCCGGCTTCAAAGATGCCGAGAAGGAATCTAACCGCGGAAGCATTTTGAATGGTCGTGCAGAATCCGGTGACGATCGAAAAGACACCGAAACCGATGGTCATGCTTGGAATCCACCATCCTGGGCCAAAGTACTTGCAGGCGAAACTCGACGGCATCTCAAAGAAGATATAGCCAATGTAAAATGCTGAGAGGACTTTGTTGTAGTCGTAGCCATGCAAACCAAGGTCTTTCTCGAATCCCGCAAGCCTCGCATTGCCTTGGAAGTCTGTTAGTGGTGGACAGAGGGACGAAAGACTCAAACCTCACCAATGTTGGCTCGATCAATGAAACAGAAGAGGTAGACGATTGCGACTGTGGGTACCACAAAGCAATCAATCTTCCTTCGCAGTCTGCCTTCTGCTGCAGCATCCAGAGCAATCAATGGTTTCCCATATCTAGGTCAGTCAGTCAATACCGTGATGATCCCCGAGGTAGAGACTCACCTGTCGGTTGCAGTGTGGCCACGTTCTGCCACCTCGTGAAGTATCTGACGTGTTGAATCTGGGTGGCCATCATACGGGCTCTTCTCGATTACCACGGGAAGGTTTGACGTAACTTGGGCTCGCTGTGACTTCTCCATGTCGACACCTGGCAAGATGAGGCAGATCTGGGGGTCTCTCGCGAAGGAATTGGACGTGTTGGCCGATCCATTGCTTCGAGGACGGCGTTGCCATTTTATTTGTTTGAGCCAGTCTCGTTCTATCTGGGTCTACGCAGATTCAAGCGTGATGCGCCGCAAGACAAAGCCCTCTGTTAGCGGATGCATGGCCACAAGATAGAGCTTTGACACATTCACTAGGTCGGTGAAGTAAACTTGAGCTGCAAAGTAGTTACGGAATCAGCGAGCTGAGCTGCACAGGCTGCCCATTGAGAGCGTGTCATGGCTTCCGGCGACCCCGCATTCTGGCAAAGCCTCAGGCTTGAAACGCCCTAAAAAGCAGCAACCAGTCACAGAGAAAATGGTCGGGCCGCTTTGACATCAACGGCTGTCGTGGCTACATTTCCAACGGCTGGTGTTTACGTGAAGGCTACCAAGTGGCATCTTCTCCGCGTCTTCCTCCTCGTTTCTCTATGCCAACGGATGGCTGAGTGATGCTGTCCTTTACGTGAATTCCTTTCGAGGCTCTGGTGGTTCTCGCTTGGAATGGCAAGTCCATGCCAATATCATCCACCAGATCTGTCCAGACGATGCGATGCCAGAAGCTAGCTTCACCGACAATACCTTTGACTGCTCGGTCAATGGCTGAAAGGGTATGCAGCTGAATCTTTCGACTTTCCTAGTTCAATACAGAACATCAACAGCCGTGCTCATCGGGTAGGCGTGGACATGGAGCACTAATTACTGCTATAAATTCCCAAGCTTCGACGTGATGATGACTCCCTGACCGTCTTGCACCAGCAGCCCAGAAGCCTTCCCACCAAGCTCAAGCCACAACCCTCGCAAGAATGGTCATCGCCAACGACGAGTACTCCATTTGGAGGACAGCACCAGATGCCATCAGACTCTGCTACCAGCACTTCTGCTGGCGAGAGCTCTACAAAAGCAACATCCATCCTTCGATCGACCTGACCGACAGACCAAATCTCCGGATTGCTGAACTTGCCACCGGCCATTGTCTCTGGGCTATCCAAGTTGCGGAAGAATACCCTCATGCACAGGTCGAGGCCTCTGATATCAGCTTGGGTCTGGTGCCTCCCAAACCCGACCTTCCAGCAAACCTGACCGTCAGAAAATGGAGCTTCTTCGACCCGGTACCCGAAGATTGGATAGGAGCGTTCGACCTTCTCCACGTGAGGCTGGTCATTCAGCCATTTGGAGGGAATCAAGACCCACGTTCTGTGTTGGACAAATTTGTGTCTATGCTGAGTGTGTCCATCGCAGCCATGGCTGGCTTTTGCTGACCATCTCTTCCAGAACCTGGAGGCTACCTCCAATGGGACGAGTATGACTACCACAACGCAGACAAGAACAACGTCTACTCAGCGAACGATCCCGTCCTTGTCCCCAACCCAGAGGTCACGCACAACTCGTCCACGAAGGTCTGGAAGCTCATAATGAAGACGTTCCAATGGCCGACTGAGCATTTCGACCGACTGTCCGACTATTTCTCCGGAGCGGGCCTGACCGATGTTGCGGCGCACAGAAAGCGTCCTCCGCCTGCCGTGTTTCGGGCATTCTACGAGCATTGGTATGCGCTTGTTGCACAGCTGTTGCCGGTTCTGGATTCAATGGACGTAGGGGCCGGACAAGAGGCGAAGGAGTTGCTCATGCAAATGAGGAAGGATGCGGTGGTTGATGGCGTGTATAGCGCTCATATCACGAAGTTCGTGGTCGGGAGAAAGCCTGAATACTAGCAACAAGGTAGATGTGACCCTCCAATGATGCGATCACAGGATTTTTCCTGGGCAAAATTATACAGCGATACACCCGCTAGCTCACTTTGCAATCGAAGTCGCTGGCCTGCGCGTGCTGCTCAATTCAGGCGCCCTATGTAGCATCCTTGGAAGCTCGGATACGGGGCGCCTGAAGCATCAATTTTCATGTCTTTAAGAGCCGCGTCTCTTCCCAGAGCCACCGTTTCTCTCTCATTCAGTTCGCAGACTCCTGGAGTTCGAAATCTCCTCGTAAAGCGTCCTCGCAGGAAACCATCAAAATGTCGAACCCAGATCCGCTCAGCATCCAAAGAGGCGATTACGGCACGAATATCTCGTCCAACATCATCTTCACCGTCGGCAGAGCTCTCACCGGACCAGCCCAATATCTTCTCATTGCTTCCCATCCGCTGTCGCGTTTCGGTGTCCCCTCCCCACCCTCTGGAGCACCAGTAATTGCTTTTTTCGGACGCACATTCCCACGGCTTCCGGTCCTGACTGCATTTATGCCCGGGGTGCTCTCCATCAAGCATATCATCTGGGCCAATTTCATGATGCGCGAACGGATGACCGTGAGATTCGCAGCATTAGCGATCTTGTCGGACTTCCTTTACGAATGTGTTAGCTCGACAGTCTTCACCGCCGCGTCTGTGAACCCCACGTGGTCAGAGAGGTACTTCTATGTCGGTTTCACCATTTTCATGGCCAGTGCTGCTGTCGAGCTCCTGGCCGAGCTTCAGCGGATCGCGTTCAAGGCGAAAGAGGAGAACCGGGGTAAAATCTGCACGACGGGCTTCTGGGCAGTTACGCGTCACATCAACTACACTGCCAACGTCTTGTTTGGTTTCGGATATGGCCTTGCCACTGGTGGTCCATTTTACTCACTTGCAACTGCTGGAATGTACATCTCCAATTTCACCCTCAATGCCATGCCGAGTATTGAAAAGTACTGTCGGGAAAAGTATGGCGAGGAGTGGGCAAAATATGAGCAGGAAGTGCCGTGGCAACTGTTCCCGGGAATATATTGACATGCCGAGAATAGGATGCACTTGCTGAAACTAGGTCCAAAGGCATGAAATGATGTTTGAAATGCACATGATGTCCAGAGCTGTAAGATCTTTGTGATGTACCTGGAATCGTTTTGTCACTAATTGATCCTTAGGCGCCGACCGGTCTGGTTCCCTGGCTAGGCTCTCGTTTTCTTTTCAAGTTCTTGAGCCTGCGAAGGCGCAACCGACATCGTCGGCGCCCATATGCTCTTCTGGCGGAGCTTGGGTCCGTAGTAGTGGAAGAGGACAGGCACCGGCACCAAAACGACAGCAACACAACCGAGCAGTGTGCATGCCCACTGTATGTCCATGTCGATAAACATCTGGCGATCGAATAACGGGCTGCGAGGACGTTAGGCGTTTTCTCCAACAATGCATGAGCCAAGTCCCTCTTACCAAGCCGCCGCAAAAAGTGATCTCATCATCGTGTTACCCGCTACAGCAGAGGCAGCACTGCAATCAGGGTCAGTACTTCATCGCGTCTTCAGCTGGACTCCTCTTACAACATGAGATATGCATCAATGATATACATGATGAGTTGCATGAATATCGACACCAAACCGAACCCGATGAAGACGCCAGCAATGGTCGGGACAATCCAGTGGACACTCCTGTATGCACCAGTCCAGCCGAACCAGAACAGACCGATCGAGAAGGAAATGGCCCCGACCATCGCTAGCGGGAGCCTCCACTCTGGAATAGCCTTGTTGTTGTTGGCGTGGTATTTCCGAACCCAACGGGGGTTATAAGCGACCGACGCAATGCCGGAGAGGATCATTCCCAATGCTATACCAAAGAACGGAAGACTTCCAACTCCTGGTGCCATACCATGAATGCCTTGAAAAACCAGCGGGTAGGCAGACAAGGTGATGTAAAGGATGCCGTAGAGGAACGAGAGGTAGAACCCAATCAGTAGAAGGATCGGTTCTGTGAAGAAAAGCCGCACTGGTCTCATAACATTCTTCTCGACCAGCTCCACCATGTCTACTTCAATCTCCTCCTGCTTTGCGTGGATGGCCCAGTTCTTGGTGCGACGACGGAGATACTCTGCTTTCTCCACGAGTACCGTTGGAGCGTAGGTCTCCTTGAAAACAAATGTGACGAGGATCGTTGTTGCGAAACCCATGATCGTGGACCAGTAGCCATCCCATCTCCATCCGAGATAGCTGGTAACCGTAAAAGAACCAATAAAAGGAGCAAGCATGGGACCCAGGAAAACGGACACAGCAAAGACAGTCAAGGCTAGGCCACGTTGTTCTGCTCGGTACATGTCGGAGTAAACAGCGGGGACGAGGACGAGCGGACTACTTCCGAACACCCCCATGAAGAATCGACTGATCATGAGTGTCTGAATATCCTTCGACACGGCGGTGGCAAGAGCGAAGACCGAGAAACCAAAGCTGCCAAGCAGCAGTGGGAGTTTGCGACCTCGAAGTTCCGAAAGGGGAGCCCACACCATGGGCCCGACTCCATATCCAAAGAGATAGAGAGCACTTGATAATGACGCGACCTCAACAGATACTTGAAAGTGCTCTGCGATTGTTCTCGTCGCCGGAGCAAGAACAGCTGAAGCGAATGATGAACCGAAGGAAGCAAATGCTCCGATTGCCGCCGTAGCCAACCTGGAAAGAATGGATCAGATTCGCGACTCGTGGGATGTCTGGCAAACTCACTTCTTCTTGGGCGTCCAGTTCATGGGATGTAAAAGGTCGTCCGGCTCTTCGAAATCAACCACATATGCCTCTCTTTCCGCGGGAATGGCGGGAGGATATGCTTTACCAGCGCCAAATCCCGGCAGTGGTTTGGATTTCCTTGCCACCGTCCGGGTAGAGCCAACAGTATGAACGTGCTGCAAGTGTGCAGAGCGCAAGCTTTCTATTTGGGTTGCAAGTCGTGCGATGTCGTGAGTCTGTGACATTGCGAGTGATTGTATGCTTGAGTCAGCAGTTACAAGGCGCGAGATCTGTCTGGATGCTTCAGTCTCTGCTGCCTCGAGGTCGACGTCTAAGCTATCCATAATTGCCAAGGTAAGATGTGATCGGTGGTTAGAAGGGACAAGTTAGCAAGATGAAGATAGCACCGTAGCTGCGAGTTTGAGAGTCGCGGATTGTGACACGGATATCGAGTCGCACCAGCACAAGTACTTATCCCATGTTTGCACCGCAACGCGGTTATCCAGGGAGTTCATTGTTTCTGCTTAATCATTCAGCAGCCGTTGGCATGAGATGCGGCCGTACGTTGGCGTTCAGGTTTGCTTCACCCACTAGCAGCCATGGGTCGGTGGTGAGGAGTCCGTCGGTGAAAGACATGCTTGGAGAGCATAGCTCGATAGTCGAACACAAATGAACACAAATAGACTACTGTGTGTGGTAGCTGTTCGGTCTTTGGAGTTTCATACACATCCGGACTGTGGTCAATCATCATTCCAAATTGTGAGTAGGGCTTCAGACACTGGTTTCCATTATAGACGCCGGATCCTGTTTAACCATCAAGGGTGTGTTTGTTGCCACTCAGAAGGGATGAAGAGAGTGGTAAGAACATGAGTGAGAGTGCAAGGACAATTTCTCGGCTGGAGTTCGGGGCGTTTGCGCGAGGAACTACTGCTGCTTGATTAGGAAACGAAACGTCATTGCGCTGATGACAAAATGCATTGTCCTTGTTGCCATGCTCACCAACCGAGGCTCTCACAGCAGTGTCGCGATCTTGTAGCAGTGTTGTAGAGAGAGCAGCCAGAACTAAATCGGACCGAAGTTTCTTGATGAGATCTCTGGCAGGCACCGATCGATAACGGGCTTACATGCCTCACCGATGCAACCGAAATAGCCGTTCTTCCCAATCCCGAACGAACATAATACGCAAGAGGACACAGGTACTGAGCAACATCTCACTTCTTGTATTTCAGCTTCTGTACCGCACTATCACTCAAGGGGCTCGACGCGTGAGAGCCAGTCAGTATGAGCTCCCTAGCCATGCCAGAGCAACGATCTGCTCGTTATCTGCCTGGTGCATGAGTTTCGCAGTTTGTACACACTTTCCCACGGGCGGCCATAAGATTATCTGCTCACTACGATCGCTCAGATGTGTAGATCAGGCTAGAGCCAAGGCTAACCGAGATAACAGCTTCAGGAACTGAGAAGGTGGAATTCTATTCAACCAAATGACGGACATAATCATAACACAGCAACTCGTGTTCGTCTGCTCGGCCGTAGATGGGGTAAGTGTGCGAACTCTTAGGCGGACAGTTTCCGCGGACCCAGGCGGTGCGTTTCCGATGTGGAGGTGCCTCTCCCTGTGAAATACACTGAATCGTGGGGCCCCAGAGTGTTCAATCTCGATGGGAGATCTCCAAGGCGGCTGGCGACTGCTGATATATATATATATATATATATCGAGCTCTCAATGAAATGGCGGGCTTTCCAGTAATCCCAATGAAGTTCAACGGACATTTCGAAGATGTTTCTCGATCGGATCAAGGACACACTGCAACAAGTACCAACATGGTATTTGCTGATCCTGACAGGGCTGTTTCTCGTCGCTCGGCTTGGTCTCAACAGGTATGGAGGTGGTCTCAACCACATTCCAGGCCCGGGGCTCGCACCTTTCACGAATCTGTGGCGGTTCTTTGTCGTATGGAGTCGCCGTCCTGAACTCGCTCATATCAGATTGCATGAGAAGTATGGTCCGTTAGTCAGGTTGGGTCCCAGAGTGGTCTCGGTGTCTGACCCGGCCGCGGTCTCGGTCATCTATGCTTTGAATGCAGGCTTCGTGAAGTCGGGATTCTACCCAGTCCAGCAGACTATTGCAAAGGGCCGTCGCCTGTATACCATGTTCAGCACGACGGATGAGAAATTTCATGCGAAGCTCAGACGGGCCGTATCGAATGCATATGCAATGAGCACTCTAGTGCAATTTGAGCCTCTGGTTGACTCGACGACGCTGGCATTCTTGGACCAGCTCGAGAAGAGATTCGCAGATAGGGCGGGGCTGGATGGCATTTGTGACTTCTCGACCTGGCTCCAATTCTACGCCTTCGATGTCATTGGCGAACTCACCTATTCGAAGCGCTTGGGTTTCGTTGATCGCGGGGAAGACGTCGATGGCATCATCAAGAACCTTGAGTGGTTGCTGAACTATGCCGCTATTGTAAGTTCACCCGCGTGCTGAGCCATCACCAATCTCATGTGCGAAATGACAGGTCGGACAAATGCCATTCCTGGATCGATTGTTTCTTAAGAACCCGCTGAGGCTGTTTGCAAGCCAAGTTGGACTCATCAGCTCAAACACGCCAGTAGCAACGTTTGCCAGGAACCGGATTGCAGCTCGACAGGATGTAGAAAAGGGCCAAGAAAAGCCGGCAACTTCATCCGATGGCAAACCGGGGAGGAGAGACTTCCTATCGAGGTTTACTGAAGCACATCACAAAGACCCCGAGTTCATCAGCAGGGAAAGAGTGCTGGCATTGACAGTGGCCAACATGTTCGCTGGATCGGACACCACTGCGATCAGCTTGCGAGCGATCTTCTACTACCTGCTGAGAAACCCAGAAGACATGGAGAATCTCATGAAGGAGCTTTATGAAGTGAAAGATAAGCATGATGCGACCACTCCCGACGGATCCTTCAAGTGGAACAGTGTCAAAGACTTGCCATACCTGAGTGCGGTGGTGAAGGAAGGTCTTCGCTGCCACCCAGCAACCGGACTCACCCTTGAACGAATCGTACCTCCTCAAGGCATCACCATCTGTGGGAAGTTCATTCCCGGTGGGACTATCGTGGGATGTAATGCGTGGACTGTGCACAGGGACGGTCTCTTCGGAGCGCACCCAGAGCAGTTCCACCCGAAAAGATGGCTTGAGGCATCACCAGAGCGGAAGAGGTTGATGGAGAACTCCCTGTTCACTTTTGGCGCAGGATCTCACACATGCATTGGCAAGAATATCAGTTTGCTTGAGATGTACAAACTGGTTCCGGCGTTGCTGATGAGATTTGAGGTAGGGGTATCACCCAGCTCGAGGGTAGTGCTGATAGCTGATGTTTCCCAGATCGAGTTCGCAGACCCGACGAAGCCATGGAAACTGCACAATGCATGGTTTGTCAAGCAGTCCGAATTCGAGGTTCGCCTGCACCGGAGAAAGTGATGAGAATCTAGATTGCGGTACTTGAGAGTACAGGAATTTAGCCAAGGAGTCGGATTGCGCGGTTTCCGCAGATACCTAAAAGGTTGTGTATGGCCAAGCTCGACTGTACTGTAAGGTGCACTGCGTGGTAGCAGTGCCAACAGAGCTGCAAGGCTTCGGCCCAAGGTCAGCAAAGGCACTGGCTTAGTCGTAAGGTGACGATGGCTTCTGGTTTGGTTGCATATGCTAGCGCAGGACAGACACCACGGCCATAGCGTATGGATGCTGCCAGCAGGATCTGCACGGCATTGAAGGAACTCTGGCCTGGGCGCGAGAAAGCAGAGCTCTGGAGTTTGCCGAGGCGGGGGTTTCGTTGAGACCGACAATGTTCAAAATCGGATCCGAAAGCCGGCACATCCCCCGCTGCGCGAGCTCGTGCGTGTGTCGGCGAGATGGTCGGGCCTGACGTAAACAATGCTTTACTGAACCCCACCTTGCCTCCAAAAGTTCCTCCCATTGAAGTCATCGAGGGCGTCCTCATGCGAACAGGATCGGTACCAGCTTCAGTCATCTGCCTGGACATATCATACCAATGACCTCCCGACTTAGACTATCCGCTTTGTCGAAACAAATTTCTTCTGCCTCTCGGTCCCTCTCTGCCGCGCCACAAAGAACCCTCGCCAGCATGTCTCAAACACAAACCCCTTCGGCAGGATGCTGCAATACTCCGGCAGTTGTCAGCAAAGACTACAAAGAGAAGGGCGAATGGAAAACATTTGATGGATTGAAGACCTATGTTACCGGCCCGTCCACGGCCACACACGGCATACTGGTCGTCTATGACATCTTCGGCTACTTCCCCCAGACGCTGCAAGGTGCCGACATCCTCGCATATTCAGACAAGGAACGCCAGTACCAAGTCTTCATGCCGGACTTCTTCGACGGGAAGCCGGCCGATATTTCGTGGTACCCACCGGACACGGAAGAGAAGGGCAAGAAGCTAGGCCAGTTCTTCCAGACTACTGCCGCACCGCCAAAGACGGTAGACAAAGTCAAGAGCGTGATGAAGGATTTGACGTCGAAGAATGCCGGCATCCAATACTGGGGGATCGTAGGGTACTGCTGGGGTGGCAAGGTGAGTCTCTCGCTCGTGTCCGTTCCTGTTCACCCATGATAACGGTGGTCCAGATCGTGAATCTGTCTTCTGTAGCCGGCACGCCCTTCAAAGCCGCCGCGGCCTGTCACCCAGCCATGGTTGACCCCAATGATGCACAAAATGTCACGATTCCAATGCTCATGATTCCGTCCAAGGACGAGGATGAGGAGGCAGTCGACAAGTACGAAAAAGGTTTGAAAGTGGCCCACCAGATTGAATGGTTCAAGGACCAAGTCCACGGCTTCATGGCTGCAAGGGGTGACCTCGAGAAGGACGACGTCAAAACGGCATACGAAAAGGCTTACGGGCATTTGGTCGACTTCTTCCACAAGCACCTGTGAAGCCCTGGAATGCGAGATAGCCATAACTGCGCTGGCGGGCGAAGGAGCCCGTACGTCTGGCTGACGGACCAATGAAGCATGGCTTACTGTAAATTTCCGTCTCTCGTTGTCAACGCAGGTCGATTCTTTTGAGAACAAATCAAGTTCATTATGTACAAAGCCTTTTGCCGATCCAGCGAGGGAAGAAGGAACCCGTGAAAGAGGCCGCAAAGCTTAGCAGTCTCTCTCTTACCCGGGCAAAGAAATTCACCTGGAGCTCTCTTCAATCAGCTTCTCCCTGCCCCTTTCTGAGAGTTCAATTTCTCCCTGTCCACAGCCACCATCCGTGACCGACCTTCGGTGACTAAGCTGCTGCGACAAAGCTGATCGACCCAGCCCAACCTCCCTGCTTCCAAGACCAAAATTCTGGGCAAGCCAGAGTTCCGGAGCAAACCTATTCCACCAGTGCCTGTGCTGCCGGCTTGAGCACGAGTGCAATGAAGAGTAGCTATCTCCGAGCTCGTGTCCATCTCGACATACCCCCATGCCCCCGATAAAATTGCTGGAAACCGATCAAGGGAGTCGGCGCTGCGTGCTCTTGTTGTGCTTTAGCCATCCCTTTCCATAGTGCCTACCAGTAACGAGGCGGCGAGTTGAGATTCTGTGCGTGACCATCTGCCTGAGAGCCATCGAATCCGCTGAGTCGCCGCTGTGAGTTGGACTGCAATCAGCGGGAGCCTGTCTTCGGCACCGCCTTCCAGAAGAAGAATGCACCAATAATGATGGTCTTCAGCGCCGCCGCCGTCCACAAGGCGCCGGCCAATCCAACAGGGCTGTGTGCCCAGACGCCACCCAAGATTGCTCCCACGAGCAGCAACAATGGCGCAGCCGCCCTGCGATTCCGCTCCGCGTTCTGAGTGAGTCCAGCCATGATCAGCGGATCGGAGAACAAGTCACAGTAGATACTGGTCAAGACGACGCTAGTGAGGCTGTTGTATTGCAGAGCGCGGCTAGTGACCGCCTGTCCGCTGCTCTGAAAAGCCACCAGCGCAATTGGGACGAGGATTTCCCATCGCAAGTCGTTCCCTTTCTTACTGTCGACCATGACAACAATGGCTGCCATGATGACCAACAGGAACTGTGCCGTAAACGAGGCCAGCAGGACCCAGCGCCGTTTCGGTGAGAAGTACCGGTGGAAGCGACTGAAACAGAACGACCCGAAGCAGAAGAAGGCGATGGAGGTACCAGACCGGATCCATCTTGTTCCTGCCGTCGGTGCAACCAGACCCAACCCCAAGTACACAGTATTGCCGGTCTGCATGCTCACGAAGGAGCCCCAGATGAAGACGGCGGAACTGTCGAGAAGACCCGTAATGACATAGGACAGCAGCAGCAGCAGATCGGCCCATCGCCGGTCGATATCATCCTTCATGTACTCGCGGAAGTGAATCAGTTGAGATGAGGTGCGTTTCTTGCCCAGCAGAGGTTCATTTTCGTTGCCCGAGGACTGATTTAACGAGGCATCATGAGACGATAGGGTCCCATAGCCATTAGCTGTAGTCATTGTGGAAAGTGAGCACTAAAATCTTGTTCGTTGCTGCTGGCACGAACATCGACACAGTAAGGTGGGCGTAGAGGAGAACAAGGTGGCTTGGGTGTTCAGACGAGTGGTTGCCCAAGAAGGACATTTAGAAACGATCTGCCGGAGGACGGGCAGGACGGGCATAATGAGCTGTTTTGCGGAGAATCTGAAACGCGTCATGGGCGGATGATTGATGTGGGAGAAACGATCGCCTCGGTGACGGGGTGCGACGACAATCTAGCCAGGTTGAATGTTTTGCCGGGATCATGACGCTCTCCTCATTCGCGCGGCAGAGCTCCCCCTGCTATGCCTTGGGTAATCTGTTACGGCAGGTCCGCACAGAGATTGACCTCAAGCTATATATTCGAGAGCCCCGGGCCCCAGCTTTTCAGACAAGCTTGTTTGTGCTCCCTCCCTCGATCAAAATGCATCTCCAGCTGTGGTCTCTCTTTGCAAGCGCTGCCTTGGCAGTCCCCATCATCGACCGTGAGCAACAAGCTCTAGGTGCGGCTGGTGGCAAGAGTCCCTACAATCCAGACAACAAAGACCCCTATGACCACAAGGTGGACTCTTATGCCCACGGCTGGCAACCGGAGCCTTGGAGGAACGGTGATGGAGCGACCATGATGGGACCTCGCAACCGCGACCGAGAGAGGCAGAACCCGGACATGATCCGGCCACCCAGCACCGATCACGGGAGCATGTCCAACTACCGCTGGAGTTTTGCTGACTCGCACATGCGAATCGAGGTGAGTCCGGAATTCCTGTTGCTCTCGTCTCGGGTCCTAAACGTCTGCAGGAAGGTGGTTGGACCCGTCAAACTACCGTCAGAGAGCTTGGTGCAAGCACGGAGATTGCGGGCGTCAACATGAGACTCGACTACGGCGTGATTCGCGAGCTTCATTGGCACAAGGAAGCTGAGTGGGCATATGTTCTCGATGGCAATGTCCGCGTCACTGGTATCGATACCGAAGGCGGCATGTTCATCGACGACCTACAAAAGGGCGACCTGTGGTACTTCCCATCAGGCCACCCCCACTCTCTCCAGGGTCTGAGCGAAAACGGGACCGAGTTCCTGCTTGTCTTTGACGATGGCAACTTCAACGAAGAGTCAACCTTTCTGCTCACCGACTGGCTCGGTAAGTCCACTCCCTACGCGGCGGTGAAGGTTGTTCTAACATGTTCCAGCACACACTCCCAAGGCTGTCCTAGGAGAGAACTTCCGGATGTCTCCTCAGATCTTCAAAACCATGGATAAGTCCGACAAATACATCTTCCAAGGTAGCCTTCCAGGCTCGATCGACGAGGAGAAGCCAGATGGAAGCTACGTCAAGAAATCCAAGCTCCAGTTCACCCATAAAATGTTGGATCAAGAACCTCTCAACACCACCGGAGGTCTAGTCCGCATCACCGACTCAACCAACTTCCCGATTTCCAAGACAATTGCGGCAGCTCACCTCGACATTGCCCCTGGTGCACTGCGGGAGATGCACTGGCACCCCCATGCTGACGAGTGGTCATTTTTCATCCGGGGCCGTGCTCGTGTTACCATCTTTGGCGCTCAAGGTAATGCCAGAACATTCGACTACGTCGCTGGAGATGTTGGTGTGGTTCCCAGAAACATGGGCCACTTCATCGAGAACTTGAGCGACGACGAGCCCGTGGAGGTCTTGGAAATTTTCCGAGCCGATAAGTTCCAAGACTTCTCACTATTCCAGTGGCTAGGCGAGACCCCCAAGAGATTGGTGGCCGACCATATTTTTGCCGACAACGAGGCGGCGGCCAAGAAGTTCCTGCACCAGATTCACAATGCCGAGTACGACCCCATCAGGGGAACGTCTCAAGACTCATAAGCGGGACTGCCGAGATCGGGCGTTAGGTGGAACTCGAAGGTGTGAGGTTGTACAGGATCCCAGAAAAAGGGATATCGTTTTCTGTAACTTTGCTACATAGCTTTTTAGTCGGCGGACCGTCCAAAAAGGATTTCATGGCGCAGTCTACTTTTCTTGGGACCCCAGATCACAAGTTAATGGTAGAACAATTTGCCGGGCTAGATCTTCGCTTGAGCGAGTCACTCCACCCACGCCAAGACAATGTGCATTTGCGGGAAGAGAGAGAATACTCCAAATTGCCAGTCCAGTACGGAGTACTCCAGATGCGGTCTGATACACCTACCACAGTCTCTTGTCCAAGCCTCCGTGGTAGGCTGAGCCAGAAGCCTCGACATGCTGCTTCTTGGCCGAGAAAATCCTCGTGTCGCAACTCGCCTTTAGCTACCATCGGGTAGCCATAGCAATTCGTCCCAAATCCATGCTTGGCTGGGGCCGTCAAAGATGCCAGTGAGCCTGTTGTTCGATGCTGGGGCCGCAGCCAATGGTACATGCGGTTGCACAGATGTGGCGGTCATTGATGAGGATTTGCCGGACTCCAGGTGTCGAGGCCCGTTCCCAGACCAGTTATTGAGATTGCTCCGTCCATCACGAAACACTGCGATCGATTAGCATGGAATTAGCACAAGAGCACCGGGCACCATACCATCTTGCAACGAAACCAAAGCATCACTGAAGTTTCCAGAAGCAATGTCCCGAGGTAGCTCGAGGGTTTCGTGGGAAAATAATTCAAACACATCGGCTACGCTCCCATCAGAGAGCTCCGGAGCTTGCATTGTCACGTCGTTTCCGTCAGGTAGAGAGGTGGCGTCACCGTTAGCACCGGCGGAGTCGTCTGGAAGTCTGCTTGGTGCATTGCCTTCGCGAGACGGCTCGGTCTCATTTAGCAAAGCTTTCATCTCTTCGGCGAGCACCAGCCGAACGAGCTCCTCCAAGATCGCTCCGCATTGATCGGATACCGCGGTTCGGAATCGATGCAATCGAGGCAACTTGATGATCCTGCTCACAGCTCGTTTCGCCTGATGAGCTTGATCGGAGAGTGGATCTGACAGTGCAAAGATGCCGAGAACCACGCCAGCAGTGAATAATTGAATGCCAGCATATGCCGCTCCGTGAGTGTTTTGCAAAGCCGTGAGGATGTCAGAGTACTCTCCGATCTTTGAAGTGCTCATTGAAGACACCCAGCAATGGTATTTGCTTGTTTTGATCGTCGAGTCCTCAACCTCGATCGGAGGGCCAACCACGCCTTGACCACCCACATGCACTTGTGGTCCATCTGAAGGCCAGCGTGGCACTCGGTTGATTGTGAGCAATGGACGGTGAAGTACCAATTGGATGTTGTCATACGAAAGCTGTAGTGCGAGAGCTTGAAGCTGGAAAATTCTGGCAGTTTGTTGAACCGTTTTCTCAGCACCGTCAAACTTTAGGTACTTCAGCCGAAGTTCTCGTGGGACACATTTCTCCCACTGCAGCAGACGCTGGTTGATGGCTTTGATCTCGCCCACGACCTCCGAGAGGGTTGCTCCACTTCGCAGGTAGACATTCCGAGTTATGGTAGAGGCGATTCGGTAAAGCCGGAACTTGTACCTCTGGTATGATGCTATCGTTACAGGGCCGAAGGACTCGCCGTCATAGGTTTCGATAGAGTCAAAACCGGGGCATGTCAATGAGGTATCGTCGATGTTTCCCGGATAAGAGACAGCCCAATCGCTGTCGTAGATATTGCATGGGGTTCCAAAGCTCATAGCACCGAAGCTACCGCAATATAATCAGTTCTGTATGGATACCTCAGCATGATGTCAAGCACTTACACTTCTGCCGTGTAGAGGGCCCAGCAAAGCCGCCGCCAAACCTCCCGCACAATGGGATCATGCATTTTCCAGCTCGATTCCTTGTGTAGCCCCATGCTAAACGCCAGTTTCTGGGCACTCCCGTTCATGAAGAGACTACGATTCGGTCGGCTGTGGTAGATATAGTATGAAGACAGGATGATCGCGGTTTGAATTGCTTCAATGTGAGCTTCATCGAATATATCGAGTAATCGCTCCTCGGCTTTGCGTATGAATCTTGTTCCGAGACCGTCCAGATCGAAGCCCGGACATCGTTCTTCAGCCTCCGGCCTGGTGGCATACTTTGCCCCAATCGCAATGACCAGCGCTACGACGATAAGGAAAGAGACCTGATCTGCACGGACGAAGCCTGCCGCTTTGAGATCCCGGATCCCGGCTCGTAGCGATGGTTCATGGAACAATATCATGAACCAATGCACAGCATCCAGGTAGCTTTCCAAACAGAATTCGATGACGTGAGAAGGAGGTAGGTCGGATCCAAGCACATCTTGTATGGAGATATAATGGCCATTGGCGTCATGAGACCGTGCATCAGGACTACCGCCGGGAATCGCGTCGGCAGTATGGGTCAGTCTTGCCGTAGAATTGTGTTCCCTGAAAAGCTGGTCAACCACCTCATATGTCGATGTCCTTTCTCGATAGACGTCAGATAATCGTTTGCCGGACTCTTGAGGACTCTGCGTGGCTGCGCTTGTGCGGTCTCGGTGGGAAGAAGCCGGGGAAGGCTTTGGGAGGTCCACGGGCGCGAAGCTCCGCGGTGAGATGCCATCAAGCTGATTCACCACCAACTGGGGGTGTGCTTCGGGCGGTCTGGGAGAACTTGCAAGTCCACTATTCTCAGGCCGCTCCCTGCATTCAGCTCCGACTCGCACGCACAAGGCGCAGGGTCTAACGTCATCGCACCGTAGCTTTTGTTTGCGGCAGCGGAGGCAGGCATGTCGGGCTCGTGGCAAGGGTCGTTTCTTCGGGATTGAGGAGGATGGCATCGCGACGGTTATGGGGGATCTTTGACACGCAGCTGTGCCTCGTTACCGGCGCCCTCGTCCAATGAACCTTTGCAGCAACACAAGAGCTCCATAGTAGACTCGATTGCTGCCAGATATGATCTCCAGCACCCCGTGGGAGGAAGAGCGCAGAAAGAACAAAATGGTGGAGGCCTTCAACTCTGATACTGGATGAACCTCGGCAATTAAATGAGAGTTAGCAAGCAAGCTGGCTACTCTTCCTCATGCAGGTACTGTAACAGGAAGGAAGAGAAGAACGGTCCCTATCAGCCATGCTGTTGTCCTAACATTCAATGCATTCTACTGTCACGCGGAGAGGTACCTCCTGTTGTTCCTAAAAGGGGCCCCTCGATCGGGCAGAACCCCACCATGGCGACTGCTGCTGCCCTCGTTGGTGGTAACTCTGCACGTCAACGCCTTCGGCGCAGACACCCATAACACGATCAACCAACAAGTCGGCACTCGTTTCGTATATTCGTAACCCTTCAAGACGGATTCCGGACACTTCAAGACGTCACAGCGCCCAGAGCGCTCCTCATCGTATGGGAGACCGGCTCGGAAGTCGGTTGTTCACGCGACCGGAAGTACTTCCACCGGATGGACACCGTATTGCGTTTACTGCATAACAGCACAGGCTTACGCCGAGGACGTTTTGGTCAACATAAATGAGCTGAACGGAAGCTGGAGGTAAGTCTGCTACACTTACTCGCTTTCCCCAGATATCGTCTTCGTTCATATCTCCATTATAATGAGTGGTAATTGTGGTGCCATCCCGTACTCTAGTTCGCTGCCAGGCTAGCCTTCGGTGAATCCGTTCCCTTTTCCTGATTGGCTTCTCTGCCCTCCGATATGGCCCTCACGGGGTCGGAACCAATCGCTCGAGTGGGCGGCCTCAGCAAAAGAGCTCCTCGGGCGTGTGAATCGTGCAGAGCTCGCAAGGTTAGATGCGACGTTACGCGGACAAAAGCACCATGTACCAATTGTAGGCTTGATAGCAAGGCTTGTGTGCTGCCAGCAAGCAGAAGACGGCACGTGGGCGACCGGATCCTGGGTTCCTCTTTCTTAGATGGCAAGCAACACAATCCGCAAAGCCCGATTTGCGATGCAATCATTGATTTCGGCGATACCAAACCTGTATCGCAACACAACCACCTTGACACTGCCAGTGGGCCGCCTGGAGACGCCTTGTTCGATGTCTTCGACCTTGCAGAGAGCCCTCTCTCCGTCAGTGACAAGACCGCCAGGATCGACTCCCCAGGGAAGGACACCGTGATCAACAACAGAGCCTCCCAACAAGCAAGTGTTCTAGCACCCTATCCCTCTCCAGCACAATCCCTCTTGGACTGTCCCAACCGCCACTGGATGCTTCCGAACTACATCACGCCCGTCCCGAAAAACATATCCGAGGAAGACTTGCAATATCTAAACAACAAAGGTGCTTTTGATATCCCTGACACACAATCAAGGGACCAGCTGCTGAGGGCGTATGCAAGATGGGTCCACCCTTTCGCGCCCATGCTGGACCTTGAACAGACCTTGACGGCAATCTTTACCAATGGCGAGAAGGGAACTCTCAGCCTTCTGGTCTTTCAGTCAATGCTCTTCGCTGCAAGTGCATACGTGCAGCCGGATTATCCGCAAGGGAGTCGGAAACGGTTGAGGAAAACCTTTTACGAGCGTGCACGGCTGCTACACGACTTTGCCGCCGAGACTGACCGACTTTCCATCTGCCAAGCAGCCATCCTGCTCAGTTTTTGGGATGGGCAGCCTGGCTCAGTCAGAGACAGCTATCATTGGATCGGTATCGCAACCCTACAAGCTACCAGTTTGGGACTAAACCTTGCTCCTGCCGATAGCATGGTTGAATCAAGGCGGCAGCGAACACTCAACAAGACGTGGTGGACTTTGCTTGTAAGGGACAGGCTACTGGCTGTTGCCATGCGAAGGCCGATTCAGAACAAAGTCTATCGATTTGATGTTCCCATGCTCCATATCCTTGACTTTCAGCCGGAACCATTTGTCCAGGTAGTGCGCAAGACATTACACTTGGATGATCTCACGGTTCAACATATGGAAACGCTGGTCAGCCTCTGGATGGCGCTGGCTCAGCTTTCCGAGTACATCGACAAAGTGCTAAGTCTACAATACACTTCTCAGAGAACCTCGACAATTGCCGGCCAGGGCGCAGCAGTCGTGTCACTCGTCCCGCAAATGGATGTTTCGAAGAGCTCGGAGATCATGGCTTGCGGGCAGGAGCTGCAAAATTGGTACGGGTACTTACCAAAAGAGGTCCAGCTGGTTGACATCGCCGTCGGCCGCCAGCACGAGATGGAGACAATCAGAGTGCACCGCGAGCTGCTGGCCGGGTACTATTCAATGACGCTGATGACACTGTACCGGCCTTTGTTGAATCTGCAGTCCACAGTACCGAACGAAGCAACCTTGTGTCGGACCTCGATGAAAATGGTCTCACGAGCGGCGTCAAGCATCACGAACATCTTCAGAGACCTGTACACTGACAATTTGATCACGCGGCTGCCAGACACAGCAATAGCAGTGCTGGAGCCCGCTGTGGCAACGCACCTGCTCTACAGCATGTCCCCCACGCCCACGGTGCGAGAGTCGAGCTTCCAGAAATTCTACCTGTGCTGGCGGATCCTGCTCCAGTTCAAGCAGACGTATCATCTGGCCGAGATGACCATGTCCATGCTGGATGCAGCTGCAAAGAGGCTCAAGTCGCCGCCGGATCTAAACGCGCTGAAGAAGGCAGCCTTCTCCCAGCTGATGGATGAGTTCGCGTCTGCAGATGAAGAAGCTGCGAGATCTTACATGGCGGTTCCGTTCGTTCGGGTTGTTGGCGAGCAGAAAACAGATCGCCCCGATGTAGACCATGACTGGACAAAAATGGGCAGAGACCAAGAGGAGTCGAGTTTTCTTGAAGAAGTCGGCAAGGAATCAGACCCCAGTTTTGGAGTTGACGCCGACTCAGTGTTGGATCCAAGCCCGTTCGATCAGCTTATGTGCTGGGACGATCTTGAAGGAGAGCTGCTGTCGTGAAAAGTGGTCCAAGCAGAACTTGAGACCCGACGGCAATCGAAATAGAACTTGATCGCCTGGAGACACAATTGGAATTAATGTAACCGTAACTTGCTCATCGTTTTATCCCGGTCATGCAGGCCAGCAGGTCACGAAGGGCGTTGACTTTCCCCTCCTATGCTCAGCCTTGTACTTTTCCACCTCCCACAGCACATTGGGGCCCTGGCCAGCATCCGCATAAGTCGGCGCGATCGGAAATTGCTTGCTGCAACCTCAGCTCTCCCCTCAAGGTGGGACGGACGTATTCCCCCAATGTTGATTTGCTTCGTGGTGATCACGCCGAGAGGATACGCGACGATCGCTACGTCACGCGGGGAGATGGTGCCGCACGATTTTGCAAGGCACGAGGACAACCGGCCCGGAGCAATTCTCTATATCATGCGGTGTACAAGTATAATGAGTTTTCAATACTGCTTGCAACTCGCCTCTTCTTCACCCTCTGTCACCTTGAAAACGACAGGCATGTTGAAGCGCCGTAATTAGCCTACATTCGTCTCATGACAAATTTCGCTTGGCCACGGCGGCGATGGACCAACATATCAATATGCAAAGGCCCAAGGCAAAGAACGGGGACAATCTATCAGGCACCACTGACAATCGAGTTGTAGAAACAGAGGACTCGATGGTCGAACTGCGGGACACTTATGTCAAACCAGGTTTGCAACAGAATTCTCTGTGCTTGATTCGAGGTGGCTGGCTCACTTGCTTCTTTGCACAGGACTGCGCGGAACGTTTCAATCAAAGTATGTTGTCCTGTGCGCTTTTGTCGTCAGACTGGGCGGCTTCTTATTTGGTTACGGTATGCTCTGCCTGCGGCGATCGAGAATTTCTCAAACGTCGGAATGCTCACTCTTTGGCAGACCAAGGTGTCGTGTCCGTGATCCTCGTCATGGATCAATTTCTGGAACAGTTTCCTCGCGTTTCAGAAACAGCGAGCGGTGCGGGCTTCTGGAAGGGATTCATGACCGCGATGATCGAGCTGGGAGCGTTGATCGGTACCCATCGTGACTCCACCGCGCGTTACTGCTGGTATTGACGTCCTTCCAGGAGCATTCAATCAAGGGTGGATCGCGGAAAAGATCTCGCGAAAATATTCGATTTGTGTCGCCGTGTGCATCTTCGTGGTGGGCTCGATACTTCAAGCAGCTGCTCAGAACTATGCCATGCTGGTCATTGGTCGTCTCATTGGTGGCATCGGTGTGGGAATGCTGAGTATGGTGGTACCAATGTACATTGCGGAAGTGTCACCACCGGAGATCAGAGGTATGGCCTCAGCTCACCCGCAGAATTTCGTCGTGGAGCTGATGATTTTCCAGGCACACTGCTTGTCTTGGAAGAGTTCTCCATCGTGTTCGGCATCATATGCGCGTACTGGTTGACGTTCGGCACAAGATACATCAGTAGCGAATGGTCATTCCGTCTGCCTTTCCTGCTGCAGATCATACCAGCAATCGTCCTGGGCATCGCCGTCCTATTCATCCCTTTCTCTCCGAGATGGCTGGTTTCGAAAGGGCGGGACCAGGAGGCGTTGGAGGCTCTGGTCAAACTTCGTCGCGTCCCAGCAGACGATCCACGTCTCCAGGCAGAGTGGTACGACATTCGTGCAGAGGTTGCTTTCCACAAGGAAGTTGCCCAGCAAAAGCACCCACGCATAGGCCTGCAAGGACGACGATCTCGCCTGGCTGCGATCAAATTCGAACTTACTGCTTATGCCGATTGCTTCCGGCAAGGCTACTGGAGACGAACGATGGTCGGTATTGGCCTGATGTTCTTCCAGCAGTTCGTCGGCATCAACGCCCTAATCTACTACTCGCCAAGCTTGTTCGAAAGCATGAACGTCAATTACAACATGCGATTGGTCTTGTCAGGTGTCCTGAATGTCACGCAACTCGTTGGGGTGTCGACGTCGTTGTACACCATGGATAAATTCGGCCGGCGTCCGCTGCTCCTGATCGGCAGTGTGTTCATGACTGTTTCTCATGCCATCATCGCAGTTCTGGTTGGGCTGTATTACGGCAACTGGGACGACCACAAGGACAAGGGATGGGTTGCGGTTGCGTTCCTGTTCCTGTACATGCTGGCTTTCGGCTGCACGTGGGGTCCAGTGCCCTGGGCAATGCCCTCGGAGATCTTCCCCAGCTTCCTTCGAGCAAAAGGCGTGGCGTGGAGTACATGCAGCAACTGGCTGAACAATTTCATCATCGGACTGATCACTCCGCCCCTTGTGCAGAATACTCGAGGTTTCGGAGCCTACACCTTCTTCGCAGTCTTTTGCGCCTTGAGTTTCCTGTGGACATGGTTCTGTGTTCCGGAAACTCGGGGCCGGAGTCTTGAGGATATGGACCAAGTGTTTGGAGATCGGGCTGCCGTGTCAGACAAGGTGCGGCGAAAGGAGATCCTGAAAGAGATGAAGCAGGAAGGGGGTCATTTAAGACAGGAGAGGATGGAGAAGCCATGATCGCAATCCAAACATTTCGCCAAGTCTGTCTACACCTCAATTTGTCAGTAGGAGATATGTACATAAGGCCGAGACAGAGGAAGCCGAGATCTCAGCGGCACATCTGTTGTAAGGGAACGGAAATTGGCCGAGAGATGTTGACCCTCCCGGAGAACACACCTGCCGAGATATTTCGAGAAGTAAGCGTGCGCCACCGTTGCCACCCATCAGCACCGACGGCGAGGCACTTGTCTGCCTATTGTGGTCAAGTTCGCCTTGATTAGCAGCGCTGTGCGGACACAGAATTGCTCAAACTGGAAAAATAAGATATCTTGTCAACGGGTAATAGCCCCGCGCACCAACCTGAGGAGCCCCCCACACCCCACAGGAGCCCTGGGGCAGCATCGGATGGAGGTCGAGGCTGCCACAACTGCCGGTTCAAGGGGCCTTCCTGTCACAAGAAAGATACATGCCGAAGGACATGGTGTCTGGGTTAAAGTTTTATACTTACTACTTAACTCACTCGTTCCACAGAGATTTTAGAATTTGGAAAGCCGCGATCTGTCAAAGCGACACAGCGCAGAGATGACAGTCCCATCAACACACAAAGTCGCCTTTCTGGTGGTCGGTAGAGAACCAAGCATTTCTTTTTGAAGGAGTCTTGCTCACGCGCTGCAGAGACACGAGGACGGAACATACCATTTCGAATCAAAGACAGTCCCAGTTCCCGAGATCGGCCCACGCGATCTACTAGTCCGCCTGTCAGTCACAGGCGTTTGCGGCTCAGATTTTCATCTTGCAGCAGGTCACTTGGGCCCGACATGTGACATCCTCGGTCACGAAGGCGTTGGACGAGTGGTGAAACTGGGTTCTGCAGTAGATACATCATTCGTCAATGTCGGCACCCGCGTCGGTCTCGGCTGGGTGCGCGATGTCTGCGAGGAATGCTACTGCTGCATGTCGCCCGGCGGAGAGGGGCGCTGTATGGCAAAACTGTGCTCGGGATTGAGGAGAGACGGCACGTTTGCAGAATACGCCGTCATCCCTTCACGATACATTATTCGAATCCCGGAAGACGTGCCGGATGATCTGGTTGCGCCAATTCTCTGCGGAGGTGTGACAGCGTACAAAGCCATCAAGGTTAGCGATGTGGTTCCGGGACGATGGATGTTGATCTCAGGCGCTGGGGGCGGCGTTGGAGCCTTGGGTGTGCAGTATGCGAAGTCGATGGGATACCGTGTCATCGCGGTCGACCTGGGGGATGTCGATCGCAAACGGGATTACTGTCTCAAGCTGGGCGCCGAAGTGTACTTCGATGCAAGGGAAATAGACGCGGCCAAGATTCAGGCGCTCACCGGAGATGGCCCTGCAGCCGTGTTGGTGATGGCCAACACGGGGAAAGCATACCAAGCAGCATTGGAGTTCGTTGCGCCGCTCGGGACAGTCGTGTGTGTCGGAATTCCAGCATATGAAGACAAGGTGAGCTTCCATCCGACACTGGGCATCAACAAAGGAGTTCGCATCATCGGCTCCGCGGTTGGGACAAGAAAGGACATCTGGGAAGCCATCGAGTTCGTCCAGCGAGGCGCTGTCAAACCAGCAGTAGAGATGGCCAGCCTAGATGACCTGACTGAGATTGCTAAGAACTTTGGAAAGGTGAGCGTATTCCCGACTTCAGTGATCATGTCGCTCACATCGACGCAGACTTCAGGCAAATATGTAATCAGGCTCGGTGATGAAGCGACTGGGCAAACCAATGGAGCTTGAAGAGCGTTTGTTCCCTGGGTACTGAACAAGGCTGTCAGCGATAGACTTATCAGAGAGGCGCACATGCCTTCGACCAACCATTTCTGTACTAAATGTTCGTGTTCATTCGAAGGCCGGATACTTCGGTAGCTTGCTGATTGGCCTTCTCCTCGAACCCCCGGGTTCTGTAAAAGTTTCCCCGCAAATGTCCTCGCTGTTGATACGCCACTGCGAACTCTGGTAAGTTTGGTTGGCCTCATCCAGCAGCGATAGACAAATTGACAGCCCGGGGTGCAGCTTTGGATACGTGACTTGATCACGTAGGCGGGCCGGGCCCCTCTTCGACCCTCCAAGGGTGTCTCTGGACCTCAGAGCTCCTACTTCGCTTGTCTTATTCCAACTCGTTGGACTGTACTCGTACTCTGTACACCTTTTGACTTGATTGCAGACGTCGAATTCAAGAATGGCCACACGACTTCTACTGTCTGGTTTGACTTCAGCAGCTCGAGCTGGAGTTCTGATTCATCCAATTCGAGCCGTATCCCGACGCACGTTTCAGGTATCTACCGTCCTGCTGAGACCTACCGTCGTAACCTCATCCCCTTCTCAATCCACCCCTTTTGGCAGTCAGGTACCACCCTCTGGCGCCGTGCCGGCTCAAGCAGAGGTCTTTGGAGACAGCCATAACGCAGCATTCCTAGGCGAAGCAGACAGCAATGACGGACACGATATTAATCGAGAAATCCACGGGCCACCCCCAGAGGCCCTGGACGCTGGGAATGCCGCTTTCTTGGGCGAAGCAGACTCGGACGATGGATTCGAAGCACGAAGGGCTGTAGAGGGCGACAGACACCCGCCATTGGACGCTCAAAACGCTGCATACCTCGGAGAAGCAGACAGCGACGACGGCTTTGAGGCAAGAAGAGCTGCGGAGGGAGACAAGCATGAACCATTGGACGGCACCAATGCGGCATTCCTCGGGGAAGCTGATAGCGACGACGCGCGTGAGGCGGACTTTGACATCAATCCCGAGAAGCACCGGCACAGAATCGAAGACACTAGCTCCAGTGGTTTGCATGGTCAGCAAGGAGAGCAGGATCAGTGAAGGTGACTCTCAAAAGATTCGGCAGAATACCCTCTGCCCTGGATAGCAGTTGAATAGCACAGTGACAGTATCCTTGTTCCCGTAATGATCATTCTTTCTCAAAATTATCGTAGTCCTCTTTCGACATCAGAGCGTCAAGCTCGTTGAGATCAGTCACTTCAATCTTCGCCAACCAGCCTTCTGACTCGGGACTCTTGTTTATAGTACCTGGTTTTTCTTCCAATAGCTTGTTGTGATCTGAGATCTTGCCCGTCACCGGGGTCATGATATCCGAGGCGGACTTGACTGATTCAACTGCGCCGATAGTGTCGCCTTTCGCAACCTCCATGCCAACCTCCGGAAGCTCGACGTAGACGACGTCGCCGAGGGCTTTGGCGGCGTATGCTGTTATGCCGATCGTCCCTGGCCAACGGTTAGTGGGTTGCCAGTAGGGAGCATCGACACCGCGTACCTGTCTTCCCATCGCTGTCAAGCTCGATCCATTCATGATCTTCGGTATACTTCTTCACCATTACTGCGACACTTGTAAGAGCTGGCGAACACATTCGGTTGTCTAACATACGAGCTGATCTTGCAGAAAATGCTCTCCTGGGTTGCTGCCATTGGCAAGATTGTGAGCAGATTGACGACCGTAAGTTGGCGATTGGTTTCACAGAATATCTGGAGACTGCCGGCATCAGCCGACTCAGAGTTGAGGAATTCATGACTTGCTCTGAGCAGTTGGGAAACAGAGTGCGAGCTGGGACGAATACATTTAAATCGACTCCGCAGCTCGAGGTCAAAGTGACGGAGACAAACCCGCATGCAAATCGCGCCGAACGAAGTGGAGCCCGACCGCCCGCGCTGGGGATTTTCTGAATCCCAAGCAGCTTCGGTTTGACACCCTCTGCCCGCACCATCGAGTATGGTCCTTCGGAATCAATAAAGATGCTTTATGAGCTCATAGCGGTGGTAGGCAGCTCTTAATCAGTGACTCCCCGCGCAGTCGATTCTAACTCGCGTGCAGGTCCGGCCGGGCAATCTCAACAATGTCAAAGAGTACATCTCACTGTGCTGTTTCTTCCAGCATGCCAGCTAATCCATCCGCGCAGGATCGCCCGGGTCGCTGGCCAGCAAATACTCGCCTCTAACGGCGTCATCCGCGGCATGAAGAATTGGGGACAGTTCGACCTCCCCCGACCTACCACGAAACATCAGACACAGCACCGTCAGGGCCACTACTTTGTCATGCAATTCGACGCTTCCGTGAAGGCACAGCAAGATGTCCGACGATTCCTGAGTCTCGATCCCAGGATGATTCGGTTCAGCATGGTCAAGATTGGCGACAAACTGGGCGGCGTGAATGGCGCAATTGAACAGGTGGACGGACAAATGCCATGGAACGAAGTGAAGAACGAATCCGTCTTCGCGAATCCAAAAGTAGGGGGCTTGCACGCTTTTCGATAGGGCTCTATAAGTCACGACAACACGAGAATACCGCTTGCGGTCAATGTCGGCAGAGGGGCAATCCACATATCATATCTATTCACGCGAAGCGCGACCAGACCCCGCCAACGAACGCCCGCTGCAAATGGTGGTATCATGTGTGTTGTATCATCAAAACAGACTCCACCGTCCTTTATCCTTGGCCTGGACGGCTTTTGCCTGCTCCTTCTTCGCCCGCCCTTCCAATTGCCTCAGACTCTCGATCTTCTCCAGGACCAGCTCCAGCATCTCCTTACGCTTGATCACATCGAGGTGTCTCCGGACCTTGGGATCCTCCCGAGCGAACCGCTCAATCTCGCTCTGGTCGAGAAGTCGACCGAGCCGCAAGTCCAGTTCGCGTGGGAAATTATAATAGAATTCGGAGAGGAGTTCAACGTTGAGGAAGAGGACGGCCGTTGAAGTTAGCTTGTCCGCGACCACGTCGAGGAAGACTTCGGGGCAGTAATATTTGTTCTTCAGGTTGGCACACTGCTTGGACTTGACGGCTAGCAGGCGCATCTTGATGATATCGGCTCTGTCGCGTAGGAAGACAGCTTCTCGACCTTGTACAAAATTAGCATGAAATCGCTCTGTCGCCAAGTTGTAACATACCTTTCTGTAGGAGAGCAGATGAGAACCCACCTGCGCCGCCTGTTCCGTCTCCCTCTAGAACAACATCCCCTTTTCTGACACGGTCGACGAAGCCCATGACATCTTTGAGCTTTCTTTTGCCGATGCTGTCCTCAAGTTGCCTTTGAGCGGCTTCACAAGCCTTGAGCTCGTTCTTGAGGACACGGCTGACATTCTCCCGTCCTTTGCTCCATTCGTTAGGTTCAACCTCAATCTCGAACTTAAATGGCTTGATGCAGTTTTCCACCTGATCACTTGTGCTGTAGAAGCGATCGTTCAAGATGCTCGATGAAGCATCCACGATTGATCGCTGTGCGAAAGGATGCGAAGCGAACGTCGAAGCGGCGATCAGCTTGTCAATATGGCTCTGAAGTTCTGCAGCCACCACAGTCGTCGCAAGTCGTCCAACTCCGAGCTTGGTCAATTCTGATGTGGAAGCGTCCAGTTTGCGTTGCCAGTATAGTGAGTTTGGATCGGCCTTAGGGAGCTCAGCTAACGGGTCCGCTTCTGGCGGCATTGGTGACAAGTCTTCCACTGGCTTATTCCAATACCGTTTAGCCAACAGGTCCATAACTCTCTGATCTAAGACCTCCTTCAACAGAGCCCTCACCTGAGCTCTGCCAAAATGTTCACTGAACTCCTTGAAGGAGTGCTTGAAGCTGTCCAAACTCTCTGCCAAGTACGATTCGGCGCTGAGCGGCCGATCATTGTATTGTACTTTGAACTCGTACGTCGCTTCCTCAAGCTCCTGAACGATGGCGTCTCTAGTGCCTGCAAGACTTGCTGCCATGGTCTGTTCCAGGACATGCATCAGCTTGTGTCGCAGTGTGGTGGTGCCGACAGCAACCTCCGACTGGGGCCCAAACTGGAGGGGGTGGGACGAGAAGTACGCATGCTCGTTCTTCACGATGGCACTTGTGACGTTGACGCCAGACCGCCCAAACAGACCTGACGACTGGTGTGGGATTTTGCACACAACACCGACGTAACCCAACCGCAAGGGGTATTTTCGATCCGACAGCAATTCGACGCCTCGGTTGGCGTCTACCAAGTCCATTTTCGTGATGACCCCGATCGTCCTCTCGCCGCGAGGATCAACTCTTCGACTAGCCCTCAAAGCAGTCGAGTTGGCCAAATCCACATCGGCGGCAGAGATGGCGAGGATGACGTTCGGGGGCTGGATATACTTGTCGCACAGGTCGGTGATCTTCTGCTTCAATTCAATTGGTTGATCTTTCCCAACCACTTGAATGTAGCCGGGCAAGTCAATCAAAGATAGATCCGGTATGTTGGGAGAGTGGATGGTAAGCTGGATAGGATCGTCAGAGACACACTGCTCGGCCGGAACAGCAAGATTGAGATCTGTCAAGGTCCTCTGCACTTGAGAGAAGTCCGTGATCTTGCCCAACCCCAGCGCTGGAAATTCGCAGTATTCTGATTTTGCATCCGGCGTATTGACAAGTGTGAGTTCAATCGGGCGTCTGGTGACCATGTTTGAGCCTTTTGGTAGGAATTCATGGCCGACAATTGCCTCGAGCACGGAACTCTTCCCGGATGATTGTGATCCGATGACGACGATCGACGGTAGGGTCAGGGCTCCTCCCTGGCCGATGGTGTTCAGAATACTTCGAATCTCAATCATCTTCCTCGTTAACAGCATCATCTGATCATCTCTTGCAATATGTGCGCCAGAGCGGTCCTCGTCCTCGTCAGGCTGCTCGACTCCGATCCCTAAGCCCGACGCAGCCGCAACCCCGGCAGCACCCGTCGACTTGGGCTGCTCCGGTTCAGGACCTCCCTCGCCAGAGCCCTCGCCCTTCTCGAAGAACTGCTGAAGCCACTCCGGTAGATGTGCCTCCTCTTTCGTCCGTTCCCAACCCACTCCTATCTGGTTGGCGATTCCCTTTGCGCCTTCAAACATGCTGGACGATGTTTCCGTCACAGCCTCCCCAGCCTTTCTCAGAACGTTCATCGTGTAAGTGCCCGCTTGCTGCGCCTGGTACTGGATGTAGGCCAATCCTGCGAGCACGCTGGCTCCGAACATCGCTGGCAGTCGAGCCATCCTGAGCGCAAGTTTGGGAAGTATCCGCGCAAAGGAAGCATGTCGAACGGTTGGGACATTGTGTATAGAACTCGATCCAAGAGGCCATGTTCGCGGCGGGAGGCGTGCATTTGGCCTCAACAGGCCACCGGCTTTCGTCAGGACATGGTGCTGTAAATTTCGTGCTGCTGCCGGCGTCCGCTGGCGCAGCAAAGGCGCGATCCTCGCAGAGAGGAGTCTACCGCTCATCACAGGTCAAGTGCAGCATTGGGTAGATGAAGGGTGATATGCGGAAGGTAATGTCGGGGATGGTTCGACAACACGCTTTTTGGAGCGGGAAGATGCGAGATGCGGAATGACGTCTGGTTGGCTCAGGCAGGCTCCCGCCACAATGCCGAGTGCCACTGCACGCCACAGCCTTCGGGGCACTCAATCCTTCTGCAGGGCGGTGAAGTCGAGGCTGTTGTTGGCGTCAATTGGCACCCAAGTTGCGTGTCACAATGGCCTCTTAAGGCAACAGTTTCACTGTTTGATCTTCATTTCTTTCCTATCCTGAAGATACCCAGGCGTTGATGGTGTTTGGGTCATTCGATGCTTAACAGTTGAACACCTTGATCCTCGTTTCTCTGCTGTCGTTCCCGAAAGCTGAGATAATGCTCACGGCGGGATTTATGACTCAAACACCACAGACAAGCACAGGCCAAAAACTTCTGTAAAATTACTGATATCTCTTGTACCAAAATATGTGCAGATTTATGGTTTGTTCAAACATCACCTTCTCGGGGTTGAGGTGTTGACATTTACAGGTCTACAAGGGCTCAAAACCCATCATTCTCTCAAAACTTATCACTGAACCCTCCCACAGCATTCTCACCCAATCTTACGACAGTCGTCTGCGTCTCGACAGCCGGCGCCCTGTCAACGGGGATGGTTTTGGTGTCGGCTGGTACACGGAGCCAGAACTCGGCCCAGATCCATGCATATTTACTTCGACGCTTCCAGCTTGGAACTGTGTTAACCTGGAGAGGATCGCCCCAAAGACAGCTTCCAGGTTGGTCTTTGCCCATGTTCGCGCCACGACCGAGGGCTCGCTGGCCGAAAACAATTGCCACCCGTTTCAGCATAATACTCTGATGTGGATGCACAATGGCAACATCGGGGCCTGGAAATATGTGAAGCGACCGCTGGCCGACAGCCTCTCCGACAAATGGTTCCTTGGAGTGAAGGGCGGCACTGATTCCGAGTGGGCCTTTGCTTTGTTCCTCGATACGCTGGAACGCGAAGGGGTAGATCCAAGCGCGGAACCAGAGGGAGGCTTTGACACGAAAATTCTTCGCCGTGCAATGAAAAAGACCATTGCCAAAATCAACGAGTTTGTCAAGGCCGTGCCGGCTGAACACAAGCTGGACGATGTCGAGACCAGGAGTCTCCTCAACTTTGCTGTCACGGATGGACATTCTGTGATCGTGACCCGGTATGTCAGCAGCAAGACGGATGCAGCAGCAAGCTTGTATTACTCCTCAGGGACAGCCTGGGTTGAGGGCAAAACCAAGGGTCAATTCAAGATGGAGCGGAGGGACAAAGCTTCCGATGTGGTTCTAGTGGCGAGTGAACCGTTGACCTTCGAACGGCACAACTGGCTATCGGTCCCCACGAACACCATCGTAACCATTTGCAAACAGACGGTGTATGTGCGGCCGATCAAAGACGAGTACTACGACCCAGATCCATCAACCGAACGCTCGACCGGCTTCGCTCGGTCCAAAGGTTTGGTGTCGAAAGCTCCAGGTGGTGGCACGGATACACCAACACCTGCTGCTACTCCAGTGCCGCGAACTGAGGTCGAGAAACCCAATGGGGAGTATATGGTCAAAGAGGACCTCGAAAGACTTCATGAGCGGATGTCAAAGCTGCAGACACACAATGGCACGGGGATCAATGGCAGAGCATCCGGCCAACTCATGGTTTAGAATCTGGCACAAATTTTTCAGTTTCAGTTTCTCACTTGACTCCTGCGTCCTTGATGGAGGAGACGTGTGATTACTGGCAGAAGTGGAATCATACGTATACGCGGAGCGATGGAAGGCAAAGCCTCGGCGACAGGCTTGAGCGGTTCGCCGTCGAGCAGTTGCACTGATGAACGGTCTGGCGTAGGGTGGGCACTTGGGGTTGATCAGGGACCATCACCCTTGCGCATCTTCCGAAAACAAGACTGAATATTGACGATGCGAACACATCAAAAGATTATTGTAGGAGTTTAGCCACAACGGCATTGGGGAAATTTTGTTCGCGACGGAAAACGGGGCAGAGCGAGGCGTTTCGGGTTGATAATGTTCATTGATACCCTTGTTCGGACCTTGTGTATGTCGAAGCTAGATTCATCCAACTCCAATTTCTGTCTTTTTAGCCATCGTCTCCTCTGAAATCGGCGTGTCTGAAATACTTCATGCCCACCCACGCTACCACCACCCAGACCCAGGCCATGATGCATGTCAGGACGAGCAGTGCTGGATAGTACCCGACGATAGGCAAGGTGGGATCATCTTCCAGCTCCGGCGGCGCGTAGGGCGTTTCGCCCACATCCCAAGCCCATGACCACACGCCGAAGCAAGACCCCATGCCGACCACAAACACTAGCCACGTCACGACCAAGATCACATAGCCCCAGAACGCGGTCTCAGAGTAATCCCATCCTTCGTCGTCTGAGGGTGTACCTGCAGTCGACTGCGGCTGTGTGGCCAACGGAGACCGTGTGCGAGAACCGAACATCCGCCGCACGGGATCTTGGATGGGGAAATAAGAGTCCGTACCCAAAGAGGACGTCGATGGTGGCTTGCGCAAGCCAGGCATCCGCGGCAGGACCAAATCGTCGTCGTCGGTCTCCGCGTCTGTGGTAGGCAGATGAGGACTTACGATCGAAGCAGCAGACGAAGCTGGATCTACTGAGGCAATGCTACTCCGAATTGAGGGAATCGAGACTCGTGACAGTGTCCGAAAGGGCCACGATGGAGGTGAGTCGGGAGATACAGGGCTCGACAGATCTTGACTCGCTCGGGGTGTCGGCGGTGCTTCTTGTTCTTCGTCTGTAGGCTGCACAGAAGGGGAGTCGGCGCTCGAGAGAGGCGATTTCTTGACCTCTGCGGTCTTCCTATCTCTTCCTTTGCCCAGCACTGTTTTCCTCAATGATCCTTTTCTCTTCCTCTTGCTTTGCGTCTGCGCTTCAGCCATGGCGCTTCGTCCACGTGCTGAAATGTCTGAGCCATCTCGACCTGCGGCTTCCGTCTTCTTGTCCTGGTCGCTGTTTGTACGCAGGAATCGCGAGAGCAGATTGCCAGAGGCGGATCGCTTGTGACCAGGAGCACCGTCGGTACGCTTTTTGAGCCTATTGATCTCGCGGGGCTCTCTTTCTTGCCCGCTGCCGCTCACTTCCTCGTCAATCTTAGGGAAAGGTGTGGTTTTGTCGCTAGTCTCAAAGCCGCCATATGTTGACCCGTTCATGGCACGTTCGGGTTGGTATGTTGTGCATGATGTAGCTTGCCTTTGAATAGCTCGCACGGGCCAGCTGTGTCCGCGAAACACACTTGTGAGCCGTGCATTTATTGTTATGGGCAGACGTGTGTGTGTCGGAGATCAAAGGTCGAAATGAATGCAGTGGTTATGGAAATGGGGGATCCAGGTCCCCTACTTCAACCAATCAGGCAACGATGCTTCCAGTTAAGCTCTGCCTCCTGGCACAAGTACTTGTATGTTCCGCGGCCACGGGGTGCATGCAAAGGCATAGTTACACCTGGCCTACCCCTGGCCACACAAGATATAATAACGGCGAAAGGTTTTTGCCCATGTCTGTCTTGGATATTACACCCCTCACACTCTCCCTCCATCAATGACTTCTTTCCCGCGTACTGCGCCAAACACGAACTAAAATTGGGCCGTGCTCTAACTGTTCTTCTTTAAAACCTTTTCGTTCTTCCACTACACATGTGCCATTCGATCGATTTGTTGGCCGGAGTGGGTTAAGCTGCCTTTTTACACCAACATTAAGATTGCCGGAGACGCGTTAGTCTCAGCAGGAATGTCTTATTCTAGCTTCTTACGAATGCTTCTTACAAAAAGACGGACCTCACTCGTCACTAATGGTGTGCTAATTTCTTTCAGTGAAAATATCAGTATTTGTCGCTGTTTCTGTCGGCTGGTCTCAGGTACCCATACCGTTGGATAAGGAGCACGAATCCCGAAAATTCAGTGAAGGACAACAGCTTGTTGGATTTCCTGCACTCCTGACTTCGAAATCCGATAGCTCTTCCTCACAGTTCTCCCCCACCGCGTGACCACAACCAGCTCGTTACGTTCCAGTACGATGTGGACGGCCAGTCCATCTCTGGTGTCAAGCAGTTCAGGATTCAGGGGAAACCATATCCTCGACCGCTCAAACTCTGTCAGGATCTCCAGCTCAGGAAGGATGAAGCAATCGAGATGAGCATCAGGATGACTGCCAAATGTGTCTTGGATCAAGTTGCGAAGGTGTATCTGGAGAGCCTGTAGTGTCTTGTGGTCGACTGGGCGCCTGATAACGGGGCTGAGATTATGGTAGAGGTCCTTCCATCCATGCTCCCGGGCAATGTCCAGGGGAGTGCTATCTTCGATCGAATCCTTTGTATCTCGCACAGTTCTCACGAGACCTAGGACATAGGTTAATACCTGGATCTCACTCTAGCGACGTGTGACTCACGCCAAGCCCCTTCTTTCAAAAGACCTTCCACAGCTGACTGGTCACCGTGCCATGCCGCTTGGTGTAGAGGCCTGAATCCGCTGGTGATTTTGCTTTTCTCATTTGCATGGTCTAGACAGATAGTCAATACGGGACTCGATCCACCCTGCGTGGGACGATAATTACATAGTGGAGTGCAGTTGATCCAATTCTGTCTGTAGTCCTCGCGGGCGTGCTTGAGCAGCTTCATCACCTTGTTCCAGTTGCCAGCCCATGCCAGATCGGCCAGCAGACGTCGGTCCCGAAAATAGGGCATTGTGCAATCCTGACCGGGTTTGCAACGAAACTGCCCATACCAAGCAATTGCCTCGGCTTTGTAGGGCGAATATATGCCGTTGTCATCGAATCGAGTCGATTTGGGATCGTCCGAATTCAATTTCAACGCCATGGACATAACCAAATCTAATATCTTGGAGACTTGTACGGAACTCTGGGAGAGTTGCTGATGGTGTTGAAAGAGGTATTCGCTGTGCAAATTGTTAGTTGGGCTTGCCCAATTCGAAATGATGAGACTCTGTACTTTACTAGTCGCTTCGAAACATTCTCTATCTCGTTCTCCAGTTTCTTCACCAGGTCTTCAACAACGTCTTTCTTCCGGAGCCACCACCACCTTTGAGCGAACTTCATCTTCTCTTCTTTGCAATCTCCGTCCTTGTCGCCCGGCATCCTGCCAGACGTGAGGTCGTCTAGTTTTTTGAGGAGGTCTATACACTCCGCCGAACTCACTTGTTTGTCCAGGATATCTTGCTGTTCTGGCGGGAGTGCCCTCTGGAAGATCAGCAGCCGGTCTAATAGCGCCCGAAGCCTTTCGGCCTCCTTGATCACTTGGGCCAGATTCTGTGGAGCATCGTGGATGGTCTGGCCGGCCTCGACGAGGCGCTTCACAACAATCCCGACTAACTCGAGCACAGAGAGGACCGTTCCGGGGTCAATCATGATGGCCCAGGGACCTAAGAGCGCACGAAATTGAACGCGGGGATCAACTGCACTAAGAGAGTTATGGGCGGAAAGTAGATTGACTTTCGATGTGGCCCGCCCGAGCGGATCTTCCGCGGGTGAGGGAAGTGCTACAAAGCGAGCCGCCGCACTCGCAATATATCCACTCGTCGTTACATTTACTTGGGCGAATCATCACTTCGAATGTTGGTTGAGAGGAGGTGCAAAGGCGAGACCTAATGTGGGAGCCTTAGCGACAAGTCAGCCGCCCGCCTAATAGGCGGGATGATACCGACTGGCCAGCGGTGGTTGCGATACATCAGGGAGCTGCTGCCTCGGTTCACTAATCCAGGGCCGTGGCATCTCGTGCTTACGGCCTCAAGTCCTTGTACCTCCACACGAGTACGCACGACTCGACTCGACTCGACTAGAAGAACCCCGCTGACGTATGGTGGTAAGACACATGGGTCGCCTTGTATAACACTATATGCACAGCAGGTAGGTCTCAGTATATTAGAAAGGATATTTGTAGATGCAAACAACCCCCTTCCCCAAGACACCATCGGGAGTATTGCGATCAGTCCGCCTGCAGGCGCGTGGCAATATGGCTCAACTCGAGAAGAAGATCATCCAGACGAAGCGGTCGCTCACCTACACCTATTACGTCTCCCCAAAAGGGACCGGCGACCCATCCAAGCCAGCTCTGTTCTTCATCCATGGTTTCCCTGACAGCGCTCTTATGTGGTCCGAGGTGGTGGATAACCTCTCAGACCTGCCGTACAGAGTCGTTGTTCCGGACTGCCTGGGCTATGCGGGCACATCAAAACCAAGCGACGTCGCCGCCTACAAGTGGTCCGGTCAGACGGCTGATCTGCGCGAGATCCTGCAAGCCGAGGATATTGACAAAGTCATTGTCATTGGCCATGACTGGGGTGCTATGCTCGCTCAACGGTTTTACCAACGCTGTCCTGAACTCTGCGCTAGCCTCATCCTGCTTAATATCTCCTACCGAGCACCAACCGAGCAAAAGTTTGATCTCGACGCCTGGAATGCGCTTACTGAAAAGCGGTTCGGATACCCGCTATACCAATATTGGTATCTTTTCACTTCTGCGGATGGCTCCAAGATCATCAACAACAATCTTGAAAAGTTCTGGGAGGTGCTTCATGGAGCGGACGATGATTGGATGAAGAAGATGTTCTCCGGCAAGGACGCCATGACGAACTACTTTTCGAGCAGCAAGGCGGTCGAGCTGAAGCCGTACGCCAAAGAAGCCAAGTGGAGGGACGATTTCATTCAGCGTTTCAGCAAAGACGGCTTTGAAGCCCCATTAAATTGGTACAAGGCACACGTGTCCAACGTACAGTGGGAGGATGATCTGAGCATTCCCAAGGAGAATCATGTTGTGAAGGTTCCGTTCTTCTTCCTGGGCTGCACAGGCGATTCAGTAGGACGGACAGATTTGATTCAGATTCCGCGGGCAGAAGGTCTTCTGCCAGATTTTGAAATGACGGAAATTGAGTCTGGTCACTGGTGTGCTATGGAAAAGCCTGGCGAGGTGGCCAAGGCTATTAGAGGCTTTGTGACAAAGAGGTTCCCTTAGGCTGAGCACATCTGATACCGATCAACTGAAGCTAGCTAGCAGAGTTTGTCCTTGCGGACTCGTATCTAGGTTAGGTGCTTCGAAATACTTTGTCGCGTAAGATCATCAGCATGAGAGTCAAAAGTCCTCTCCAAGTGGTCAGAAGTCTGTCTCGAATTCTCCGCAGGAGTTCTGTTCATAGCTCGAGCACGATGGTCCCAATTCCTCGAGAAACACAGCTTAACATGGCTGAGCCCTTCTCATCCTCCATCAAGCCTGTTCCTCTGTGTTCAATTCTGCCGCACTTGACACCGACCCGACATGTGCCGCAGTTTCCAGCCTCGCAAGAAGACGGAATGTCAAGGCCTGCCTCTCGAAGCGCATCGAGCAGTGTCTTCTCTCCTTCCACTTCCAGAGTCCTTCCTGAGTCTGCTAACTGGGCCACGAATGGATCACCAGAAGTGGCTACCGCGAAGCTTTCGAAGTGCAGATTGTCGGAGCTCATTCCCAGAGAATTCGCCGTGTCGACGAGGGCCTTCTGTAACCGATCTGAGCCACAGCAGTAAATGTGTGCATTGTCGTTGACTTTGCCCAGAATCGCAGGAGCGTCGAACTGTTTCCCAGAGGATTTGTCGTAGATAGTGACATTCGTGCCAAACGAGTCGAGATATCTCTTCAGTGCAATATCGCGGGCGTCGCGGACAAGGTAATGAAGGTGGTATGGATACCCAGCGCTTTGACAATACTCCGCGGAGGCAATGAATGCAGTCAAACCGATACCGCCGGCGATGAAGATATGTTTATCGGCATCGGCAGACAGCGGGAAGCTTGGAGTGAGCTTGCCGAATGAAAGGGTATCGCCTAGCTTCAGCGCCGTGTGGATGAAGTGTGATCCTCCACGGCTAGCCTCGCTGAGAGCAACGGCTAGCGTGAAGCGGTTTGAGTCCCCAGCAACAACAGAGTATGCTCGAACAAGCTTTCCGCCCAGCTTAACTCGGACATGAGAACCTGGCTGCACTTTGTCGGGTGCCTCCGACGGTGTGGTGCTCTGGAAGGTCAGGGATAGGATTCGCGGAGTTTCCTGGTCCTTCAGGACAAGCCGGTAGTCAGTCCAGATGTTCATAGCCATGCCGGTGCCGCCCGTCAGCCGTGCCTCCTGGTTCTCATACTGCTTTTTCAAACGATTCTGGAAGATCTTACGCGGTTCGTCACCCAGCTCCTTGATCTGCACTAATTGTTTCATGACTTCTTCATTCCGCATGTCATGATAGAGGTAGTATTGAACTCTGGCGACTGTCCATTCGGGGTTCGGCCGTTCAACGAGTTTCATGTCGTCTCCAGCCTGGATGACGCCTTCCTCAAGTATCCGATACATCCATCCAGTGCGAAACAGATCTTGCGACCGCTTGGACATGTCCTTGACTTGAAATCTGTGGTTGAGCTTGAAGCACGGTTGTCGAGGTAGTGTCACCTGTGCCTTGACTGTGCCAATCTGGATGATGTCGCCGACGCAGATGTTTCGTTCGTTGGCGACCTTTGCGACGAGGTTCTCCCCAAACCCACCAGGGACGAACAAATGCGCACTTTGGGGTAACTCATCTCTGAACCTATCGTAGTGGAATGTGCTATACTGGAGTAGGGCCTTGTCGGGGCCACCGTGTTGCTCGAACGCATGTTCGTCACCTTCGCAGCCCAACATGTTCACAGCCACAGGCCCAGATCTGACGTTCTTGAAGATGGCCGACTTTACATTGATTCCGAACACAGGTTTTACCTTGCCGGTTCGTACTTCTAGCAGCTTCTCGCCTTGCCATGGTGTCTCAAGACAGCGGACTGCTTCAGGGTCGGTGTCTTTGAAGGTTGACATTGTGCGTAGATCTGAGGGCGATCTTCTGTGAATCTCAGCGCTGGTCGTTGCGCACGTGGGAGAGGCAGAAGATGAAGGAGTGTGGAGATTTCAGCATACAGCAAAGTGTACACGAGGCAGTTGGATGTGTCTACTGTTAATTGTGATGGTGATAAATGTACTCACCGTGTTACTGACACCTCGCGGTCTCCACAGAGTGCCATTTTTCGTAAGACCGAGCTCGACTGTGGCAAGATTAGCTCCGAAGCGACTCTGACTAAGAGATTGTGGATGTTCCATTCAAGAGCTTTCGAATCATATAAGTTCTGGTTTCGCCCTCATTCAACCTCACAGCTGTGAAGGCCTTGGGTGAATACGCCTGACTCGAAACAAACCCACCACAGTCATCCTATCCCCCAAGCAAGTGGATGTTTTCAAGCTTCATCTTCGGACTCTGCAGCGAATGCCCCCGGGTTCAGGCTATTGCTGATGCCCGAAACTGAACTCACTGCGTACATCACGACTGGCCCATGGAGATGTAGAGGGTGGGAGGTCAACTTTACTCTGCCACAGTGGTTCGGCAGTGTGACGCGGTACGTGTTTGGTGATCACGATAAAGCAAGGCGCGGAAAATTCTCCATTTCCGCATTGCTCCATTGGAGATGCACATGTCCGGCAATGCCCTGCTCACATTTCTCCTACAACCTGCGATAGCAACGAGACTCTTTTACTTGCTCCTGGAGTCGTTGATTGACCCATTTTGGATGCAGTGTATTTTGGAATATTACTTAGCCGTCCGGCATCCGACGCGGCAGCTATTGTTTGCCCGCTTCGTGGCAACCTGATCGAGAAAGTCGCCTGACCTTGACATATCTCGACCTTCTGGCCATGACAACCCGGAGCAGCCGCCCGGTGCATTCCTCTGCAGATCGGTTGCACACTTTATTCATGTACAAGTACAAGCTCCACAAGCTAACGACAAGCATTCGCCCACTCACCCAGGATCTCAATCCTTGGCGGCGGGGTTAACGATCCTCGTTCGCATGAGCAGGCAGACAGTAGGCATATACGTGTGACATTTGGTAATCACCGGTGCAGATTTCAATATCCTTCCAGCGGCCCAAGATCCTTCGTCGGACACCTCTCCGCATTCTTGCAAAGCACACTGTGCGACACGTTTCATGCCAATAGCCATGCGCGTCTCTATGCCGAGCGCGTCTTGCTTGCGCTGCCACTCAGGAGTGAGACACTCTCCGACGACCTCCGTAAAGGTCTCGAGCAATGCAAACCGTCAGGTTAATAAAAGTTCTTGACTCAAGTGGCATGGAATTTTGTCCCAGTCCGAGAGACCCTTGATGCTCGCTTCTTCACTGCGAGATGGATAACTACCTCCCGAGACGTCATTCAACGTGTCACTCGAGACGCGGAGGCTCCCCGCATGTTGTCGAGGTTACTTCGAGAAGTCCTTGTACCACCCCGTCGGAGTGTTGATCAGCCGAACCAGCAGAGCCGGCCATTGGACAGATGACCACTTCTGGCACCAGCTCCTTCCTCGAATTGGCAGGTCTCTGTCAAGACTCTGGACAAGACTACAGGCGTACATTGCCGTGAACGACGACGCCGGCAGGGAAATGGAATTCATCTCCACAGTACTCACATATAAAGTTACGGCAACGGGCCTTCAGGATGCATCAAGTCACGTCCAGCAGATCTTCGAGTACGCTGGCAAAATGACACTCCTCGCTCTGTGGTCAGGTTTGCTAGCCGTAGTAGCTCAAAGTGTGGCCCAGGACTATGGCAGTTCACCTCCAGTCTACCCCAGCCCTCCTACAGCAGGGATCGGCTGGGAGACAGCATTCGCGCTGGCAGAATCATTTGTTTCCAATTTAACCTTAGAAGAGAAAGCTCAGATGGTGACTGGAACCTCTGGTCCCTGTGTTGGCAACATTGGCGGTATCTCACGCATCGGCTTTGACGGGATCTGTATGCAGGATGGGCCTCTAGCCATTCGACAGGCGACTTATGCATCGGTCTTCCCAGCCGGTCTGACAGCGGCGTCGTCGTGGGATAGAGGTCTCATCTTCGCACGCGGCCTGTACATGGGCGCAGAATTCAAAGGCAAAGGCAGTCATGTTGCGCTCGGCCCAGTTGTCGGGCCCCTGGGTCGCTCAGGCTACGGCGGGCGTGTATGGGAAGGCTTCTCTCCTGACCCATACCTGACAGGCGTGGCGGCGGAGCAGACAATCTGGGGAATGCAGCAAGCCGGCGTTCAGACATCTCTCAAGCATTATATCGGCAACGAGCAGGAGACGCAGCGGAATCCAGACAAGTCGGCCAACAACGCCACCATTGAAGCGGTATCATCAAATATCGACGACCGCACTATGCATGAGCTATATCTCTGGCCGTTTGCCAACGGTGTTCGGGCCGGTACTGCTTCCATCATGTGCTCTTACAACAGGCTCAACGGATCTTATGGTTGCCAAAACTCCAAGACCCTCAACGGCCTGCTCAAGACGGAGCTGGGCTTCCAGGGCTATGTTGTGTCGGATTGGCAGGCAACGCATGCCGGTGTAGATGCGGTTAATGCTGGTCTGGATATGGATATGCCAGGTGAGTTTACCTTTCCAATCATAATTTACAAAGTCCTGACTGCTCCAGGACCTATAAGCGGGTTCCAGAACGTCTCATTTTTCGGCGGCAACGTTACCCAGGCGGTTAACAACGGGTCTCTCAGTCAGGACCGAGTGGATGATATGGTACGGCGAATCATGACTCCTTACTTCTACCTCAACCAGATGGAGTACCCGCCAATCGACGGATACGAACCCACGCTCAACTCGAAGTATCCGCCATACCAGTATCCATTCACATTGGGTGCATCGAACGTCGACGTGCGAGATAACCATGCTCAGTTGATACGGGAACTTGGCGCCGCTGGGACAGTGCTGTTGAAGAACACAAATAATACACTGCCTATGAAAGCACCGAGCACGATTGGTGTGTTCGGAAACGATGCTGGCGACGTGGTTGATGGGTTGTATTTCTCAGGAGCTCCATTCCAGCAGTCCCAGGGCTATGGTAAGACGATATTTGTGTTTTTCTGTCTTCTGCTGTCTTGCTAATTGCTTTTCCCAGAGTATGGCACCCTTCCTGTTGCCGGTGGTAGCGGGGCCGGGCGGCTCTCATACCTTGTCACTCCACTCGAAGCGATTAAAGCCCGAGCAGCTCAAGACGGCACTCTCGTCCAGTACATTCTGAACAACACCCTGATCACTCAACCAGGCGCATTGCGCACGATCGCGCCAGTACCGGAAGTCTGCCTCGTATTTCTCAAGTCCTGGGCGTCCGAGGGATCGGATCGAGTGTCGCTGGAGGCCAACTGGAATAGCACCGCCGCCGTCAACTCCGTGGCAGCAATTTGCAACAATACTATTGTCGTCACCCACTCAGCGGGGCTGAACGTCATGCCGTGGGCCAGTAACCCGAACGTGACGGCTATTCTCGCGGCGCATCTTCCGGGTCAAGAGTCCGGCAACTCAATCGTCGACGTCCTCTACGGCGTTGTCAACCCGAGCGGGAAACTTCCCTACACCATCGCTCTGAATGAAAGCGACTACAGCTTCGCCGACATCACCAACTCAACCGAGCTGCAGGAGACCGAAGACCCGAACGCGTGGCAATCCAATTTCACCGAAGCCCTCCTGATCGACTACCGCCACTTCGACTACTACAACCAGTCCGTGCTGTATGAGTTCGGGTTCGGCATGTCGTATACCACGTTCGACATGTCCAACCTCGACATTGAGCCCACGGTCCCCAGCCTGGTGATCAGTCCTTTGCCGGATGCAGTGCCGATCGTGCCGGGAGGAAACCCCACGCTCTGGCAGATCCTATACACCGTCAACATTACAGTCACGAACACGGGCGATGTCGCCGGCGCGACTGTCCCACAAGTGTACCTGGCCTTGCCGCAAATAGGCAACTCAGTCCCCACACCGAAGAACGTATTGCGCGGCTTCGACAAGATCAGTCTTCAGCCGGGCCAATCGCAGACGGTCGCTTTCCCACTGACGAGGAGGGATCTGAGCTATTGGGATGTCAATATGCAGGAGTGGGTGATTGCCAGTGGAACTGTCGGGGTCAACGTGGGCTTCAGTTCCAGAGACATTAGGTTGATGGACGATATTGTTGTTGTCCAGTCATGACGGGGAGTCAGTTAACATCTCCCAATATTGGAAACTTATAAGCTTTCAAAGGCTTGCATAGAATGTCGCGCGAAGTCCCGTAACAGCAAAGCGTATGGAGTAAGTTGGACGTAATGAAACAGATCTCGCCTTATGGGGAAATTAGTTCTATCAATATACATCCCTTCCGTCCTACAACGGAGGCAGCGCTTCCCTGCAGACAGGGCAAACGAGCCTGAGATTCATCCAGCCCTCCAAACAATCAGCATGGAAAATGTGCCTGCATGGAGTGACCATGTAATTTCTCTGCTCCAGCCATGCCGTCCCCGTGCCTCTGCCGAGTGCATGATCTGCCTTCGACAAGACAGGAACATCGATCTCGTTCATGCAGATGGCGCAGTCGAACACTTTCCGCGTCTTGTCGTCCTTATCTTTGGCTTCTGATGCCGAGGCCAACAGGCCGATAGACATGCCAGTGGCTTCGACGTCATCTTCGCGGAGGAGAGGATGATAATCATATGCGGGCGGGCACCAGGAATCACGGACCAGAAGACGTGGTCCAAGAAGGTGTTGGCTGAGAAGGATCGCGACCTGTAGCCACAGCCAGGCGAGTAGCACAAGCGCTGTGGTCGGACTGGTGTCGATGGAGAGAATGTTTCGGTCCTCAAAATACCAATACAGGATGGGCACCGCCCGAAGGATGCTTGTGCCTACAACATACTCCCAGCTGAGAGCCTTGCGACAGTTGCGCATTGTGTTACGGTATATCTGCGGCCACCAGAATGAGAAGTAGCAGAATACCAGAAGATTGGCGTAGCCAGATCGAAGGCTCCGGGGCCATGACATCGCCCAAAGTGAGAAGAACATGAGCAGGACAAGCGAGAAGTAGAACCTGCTGTAGATGGCGGCAAAAGATGCGCGTGGATTGGCGACTTCAGCAGGCACCAGATTGCCCTGATCGGATGGCAGGATGACTGGTGTCGCACCTTCGGGTCGCGGAGCCGTGACCGGGAGTGGTAGGCCGACACTACCGTCAGTGCTTGCAGGAGCGGGTGTTGGTGCGGGTGCGGGAGCGGGTGTCGGCGCCGGTGTTGTGGTAGGAGCTGTTCGCTGCTGCCGGGCGTGGTCGGCACGTTGAGGATCGCCGACCTGTACTGTCCATATATCGAAGACGAATTTCACCTCTAAGAAGGCAACATGGATGCAGGAGAGATATGCGGCGGCGGCGACCATCAGAAAAGCTGACGCATCTACCATGAGGAGAGCAATGAGAGCGAAAAGAAGCAGGCCATCTCCCAGTGCAGCAATGACAATACTCTGGTAAGCAATACGACTTCGGGTTGAGGGAGTGGCGGCTTTCTCCATTTGTCGTTTAAGAAGCGCAATTTGAAGTCCAATGGACAGCACAAATGCGAAAAGCAAACGCTGAGCGAGGCTCCAATATGCCTCGATCTTGGGTCCAGAGATTGTCGGGGATAACAAAATGTAGCCGCAGTCAGGCGAGAAGATGACAGCTGAGTAGGTGAGCAACGGAGGTTGACCAACTGGAGCGCCTTCCGGCCGAAGAAGCTCTTGCTCAACTCGATGTATGAAGTCGGTTGCTTTGAGATTGTCGGTATTTTGAAACCGATATGGAATCGGCTGCATCCAGACGACGAGTTCACACTGAGGGGCGAAAGCTAGTCCATCAGCTCCGTCATCAAAGACCTTGTCCCAGTTACTGTGCACAGTCTCGTTCATGACAGGTATTGACAGGTTGAAGGAGGTAGCGTCCGGTGCGAAGTGAGGGAGGGCAGATAAGGAGTCGAATTTGGAACTGGTCGTAGACATGATGATCATGCCGGAAGGGAAATGGACTCCTTGTAATTTTGCTTGCCAGCCATTTCCAGGAGATGAATCTGTCCAGAGGGTGATTTCTGCTTTGATAGCAGCGGCTTCATGACTCGGTCGATCTTGGGAGTCATACAGCGATATACTGACTTCCCCTTCCTTTTCAGTCACATTCCTCTCAAACCAGGCAGTGAGGTAGTCTTTCCTTGGATCTATGGCTGTCAAATTGAGCACGGGCGAGACGCCTGGGATGTCATTCTTGAGGAACTGGCCGCGAAGCTCGCCAGTGACTCGCTTGTAGATTGGCAAGTCTGCGGTTGGATCAATTCCTTTCCAGTTAGTTTCGAATTGGCTCCGACTGAGCTCTTGAGCTAGGGCCAGAGAGTCCCATTGATAACCGTCGGTCTCTCTGAACCCGGTGAGATTCAGCCAGCTATTAGATTTGGGGTTGAGTTGGCCATATGACGAGTTTGTCAACACATCTGCTTCTGCCTGATGTTGCTCTTCGATGGATTCGGCTTCGTATTGTCGGAATCGTCGCGCAGGTTGCTCTGGGGTCAGGAAGATGAAGAGCAGCAACACTATGAGCAGTACAACACGTGGACCCTCCATCCACTGAAATGTACCTTTCTGCGACTCATCGCAGAGATTTCGATGATATGATGCGAGATTGAGTGGGAACGCTGCTGATTTACAGACAAATCGAAGCCCGTTTCGGCGACAAGCGGAGAATTACTTTCTCCGCAAACCGGCGTATCAAGTCTCCCCCTCGCACCCCTTGTCACCCACCTGTTCATCCGAACAGTTCAACCAAACCCACGCGACATGTACTCATACATACACAGTAGTACTCATTCGCATAGACACAGTCTCCCATTCCAGCGCGGGTCTAGGCCGTTTGGTCTACACTGGGTGACTGGTTAATCCCCCGCCATGGCGAACACAATGCCCATACCACTTCCTCCTCGAACGCCGACACCACCCCCTGAGGAGCCGTCCTCGCCTCAGCAAATTCCAGCATTCGATCCACCCGCGCCATATGACCCGAACACCCTCTCGCCCCATCAGTACGAGTCTGAGCATATGCCCTCGACCGGAGTCTCGTATTTCTCGCCCTCGACGCCAGAGAGGCAGAGTACAGGTGGAAACGGCAATGGAGCAGGCCCGTTCAACTTCCAGCCTTCGGCCCTGGCAAAATCCCCCGTGATCAAATCTGTTCGTGATCTTCCCAGGATGCTCTTAACTCCCCCAGTGCATCTCAGGATTGCTGACTTGTCTCCCGTGCGCAAGCAGAATATTGGTCAGAGACGAGGCCATAAGTACAAGCATAGCAGTGTCTCGCACCAAATCTTCCTTGAACCACCTCCTCGACCGCCGTTAGCCCTTCCGAACTCTCTGCCCATCCCAACCTTTGCAGAGTGTCGAGCGAGCATGACGAAGGATCAAAAGGTGCGATTCTATTGGAGCATCTGCCACATGGCTGTTGCAGGGTACACGGCGTCGAACTCGCATGGCTCTTCAGCAATGGAAGCACTGTCACATCTGATATTCTACGACTCTCTAGGCGCTCTGTTGTGCGTCTTCGTCGAAGTGCTGTCGAATTTTGAGGTATGGGGTCGATCTAGTGTACGACATCCTTTCGGTCTGCAGCGCATGGAAGTCATTGCAGGATTTGCTCTGTCGGTCCTGTTGATCTTCTTTGGCTTCGACCTGATTTCACACAATGCAAAACACGCGCTGGAAGGCATTGGACATGAACCTCACCACCCTCATACCCACGAGCAAATTACAGCTGGCACTGTGGACTTGACCGCCATCCTGGCATTGGTCGCCACACTAATATCCGCAGTCGGCCTCCAGAACCATGCGCGAATTGGCAAAGCGATGCGGTTCGCCGCCATGGAAAACCTGCCTTCTCTTCTCAGCAATCCATCTCACTTCCTGACCCTCTCCTGCTCTGCAACTGTAATTTTGCTCCCTCTCCTGGACCTACATACGTACGAATGGGTGGACAAAGTGGTCTCGTTGAGCATCGCCTTCTCGATGCTCTTCCTAGGCTTCCACCTCGGTCGCAACGTCGGCTCCATGCTTCTCATGTCGCTACCTTCAAAATCCAACACCGACTTGTCCGACGTTGTGAAAGCTATCGAGTCAGATCCCTTGGTGCGAGCGGTCGAGCAAGCCAAGTTCTGGCAAGCCCATTACGGGATGGGCATGGCGAATCTGCGACTGCGGGTGGTTGGCAGCGAAGAGAGCCTCCTCAAGCTCAGGGAGAAGATTACGAGCATCGTCCGCAACAAGCTCAGTGGTGGATACGGACTGGGAAGCAGTGGGCAGAAATGGGAAGTGAGTGTACAATTTAAGATTGAAGTCGAGACCGCGATGAGTGCTAGCCATAGCCATTTCATGAGTCCGTCTAGCTGGGTGGTGCCAGCTTGAGCGAAGACCGAGCTCGGCAAAGCAGAACTGGAACTGTATACATATGTACAAGTATTCGAATGAATTGACGATTTTGGCATATCCAGACATGACTCAGCCGTTCTCACAGTGTAGTGTACAAACGTGCCTCTGCCGCCATCATGTCCTGTGGTTTTTGGGTCGGCGGCGTTGATCATAGTGCAATTCTCGTGCTCCCAGATGTTCTCGGAGATGAAGCATGCAGCCCATGCAGAGAGAACAAATGTTACGGAGCAGGTATCCGATCGGCAATGCTGGACAACCCTTGCTAAATATTTTCAAGCTGACGGGACCACATGTTTGCAAGATGAGTGGCCCGACCATGACAAAGATATCCATGCGGCCCCGGAGCTAGACTGTCACACGATGTTCAAGTCCCACGCATTTTGACTGTCAGGATAGCTTGCTTGAGAATGGCACCCTCCATGGGAACAGTTTCAGCAGCGCCAACTTCGTCGATCTTCTCTCTGACGGCCTTCAGCAGAGCCTGCGCTTCTTCCGGCGAAGCTTTCCTCTGGTGCCGTTTGTTTGCGAGCAAGAGCTCCACCTTCTTCCCCTTCTTGAGAAACTCCTGCATTTGCTTCATCTTCAGCTGCAAATCGTTGGCACTAATGGCCCAGTTCAGCTCCAGTTGTTTTGGCCTCTTCTCCTTCTCTAGGCGCTTCTGGTTGCGCTTCTGGTCTTCTGAGCGGTTGATCTTCTGAATCAGCTCCATGCGCGTGACCACTTGGACAATTGGCATCTGGCCATCGTCTGGCTTGTTCATTTGTAGCACATATTGATTGGAGCGGTCGATCGAATCTAGCAGCTGGTCAAGCCATTGGGGCTCTGACAGCGGCGCACCTGGGGTTTTGACCTTGACTTTAAGTGCTGCGATCCTCTCGTTGAGTGGGAATTCGGCGATCTTGTCGTCGATGGTCTTGATTTGAATCTTGCCTGCAACTCGTCGCTGGTCAATCGCAAGTCTGGGAGTCGTGGTAAAGCATCTTCGAGAAGATGCCGGCGCCGCAGCCCGCAGCAATGGCCGGGCAACTCGAAGTACGAGAGACCGCCGCATCCAAGAAGGTCGATGGCAGGGTAGGAGGTAAAGGCATGGAAGGAGAACTGCGCAGGGACAAGCCATCCAAGGCCAACCCCAAACTTTCTCGCCAAGAATTAATTGCTAGCGAAGACTGCTCACGCCTCACCTCGGATCGGGACGCCCTGTAGTCACCCCCGGCTCGCCCGAATGGGTGATCGAAGAGCCTAGCGCTCCGGCCAGTGCCAATCAGGTGCAACCCGAAAACCATAGCCAGTAGGCAACTTCGGCCGCTTTCTCGCCAGCCTTACTTGCCTCGCCAGCGCATCCAAGGTGACCCCTGCCATTGAACTGGTTGATACAGACTCTCTGTTCGTGACGGCGGTGGGATTGTTATCCAGCTACGTCAAAGTTGAAACAATGACGGCAACAACATCATAAAAACGCTGTGGACCCCATACTTTTCAAGAACATCTGTGACAGGTGAGCCCATTCTCAGCCTTTCGAGCCGAGTCAGTCGACAAGTGCTTCTCAGCATCAACTTGGACATGGACCCTCTGAGCGTGACTGCGAGCGTGATTGCTATTGTGCAAATCACCGGAGAATGCATCAAGCTCGCCAAGACTGGTCCGTCGAAATATCATCTTACGAGGCCGAAGGAAATCAACACAAACTTACAGGGGTTCTATGGCACGGTCAAGGATTTACAAATGCATTTGGAGATCTACGAAGAGGACTGAGCCAGCCTCACCGCCCTTGGTCATCTTCAGGAGCCGTTGGCGTGATGTTTTGAAGCCTTTGAAATTGCTCAAGAATAGATTCGAACATGACAGCGCCCTCTCACAACATATCATGGGCTTTCGGTGAATCAGCCTATTTGCCATCGCCCTCGTGCACGACCACTGAAGTGTCGGCTCAAAGCTGACCAGGTTCCCGCCGAAATGGATTGCTATGGAGCTGGACAACCGAGTACAGGAAGATAATCCCTTTGATCGAAAACGGGCACAGGCCGAGGACCAACTCGCTTCGCAATAACAGCTCGATAGGAATACTGACATTGTTCAACCTTCTTCTACCATTGGCATGGGATTGCGGGAGCCTTCAAATGGCCTCGCCCACCTTTCAGAATGGCCAGACATTGAACTGCTCGAAACACCTATGCTCGTCCAGCATGAGCACGATATGAGCCTTTAGGGTTCGGCTTTCAGTCGTCTAGAATTGTTAATTCCTATATCGCCCATCTAGCCATTCTAGGTGTTCGAGTCTTAGGACCGGTCCCCTTCCATCCATCCTTACGGTGGATCACCCATCCCACCTTTACCTTGAGGATTCCTCCCACGGTAACTGAGGGGGTAATCCCACTTTTGTTATCAAAGCCTATTCTATCTTATTACTTATGCGATGACCCTCTCCCTATGGAATGACCTTGGTTCAAACAAAGATGGGGGAGGTAAGATGGCGTCCCACCCTTGAACCCACGCCCGGCAACCCACTATGCGCGCACACCAGACGCCTGAACTCTTCCTCGAACACAACCCATACACTCCAACACAGTCTTGAATGAATTCAAGATTAAAGGTCTGGCTGATCACTTTTAATCTTATATCCATTCAAGACTGTATCGGAGTGTATCCCTTTATGACTGCACGCCTTTAGTCTAGTCTGGCCTCTCACCATGTCGAGGTTGTTTACCCCCGTCCAGGTCGGTTCCTGCCACCTGCAGCACCGCATCGCCATGGCGCCCATGACCCGGCGACGGGCCCACGAGAACTACGAGCCGAGTGATCTTATGGTCGAATACTACGCACAGAGGGCGTCCGTGACCGGGACATTATTGATATCCGAAGCAGTGGCGACGTCACCACGGGCCAGTGTCTGGCAGAACACCACAGGTCTGTACACGGCGGAACAGATGGCAAAGTGGAAACCGGTGGTTGAAGCGGTGCACGCAAAAGGGTCTTTTATCTTCGCGCAACTGTGGATCACGGGGCGCGCTGCTCGACCCCTCGCCGTCGCGGCAGGCGCCGACGTCATCTCGAGCAGCGCCATCCCGTGGAGCCCCGAGTCGGCGGTCCCGCGATCACTGCGAGAGGAAGAAATCTGGGCATGTATCGACGACTTCCGCCAAGCGGCCATCAACGCCGTAGCGGTCGGATTTGATGGCGTCGAAATCCATGGCGCCAACGGGTACTTGGTCGACCAGTTCACGCAGGACACGTGCAACCAGCGCACCGACGGGTGGGGTGGCAGCATCGAGAAGCGCGCGCGGTTCGGCATCGAGGTGGCAAAGGCGGTCGTGGGCGCAGTCGGGCACGAGAAAGTCGGGTTTCGCATCAGTCCGTGGTGTCGGCACCACGGGATGGGCATGGCCGATCCGATTCCCCAGTTCACTCACCTCTTGCAGGAGCTTCAGAAACTCAAGCTCGCCTACCTCCATATCATCGAGGCGAGGGTCTCAGGCAACGAGGACGCTGACCTGCGCCAGTCAATCGACATGTTCGTCGACGTCTGGAATGGCACTAGCCCCGTCATTGTCGCCGGAGGCTACACCGCCGAAAGCGCCCGAGACGCTGTCGACGGCAAGTACAAGGACAAGGACGTCTTGATAGCGTTTGGTCGTCAGTTTATCTCCAACCCAGACCTGCCACTACGGGTCAAGCAGGGAATTCCCTTCACCAAGTACAACCGGGACACCTTCTACGAGGTGCTTTCGCCGAAAGGCTATACGGACTATGCCTTCTACAGCCCAGCTCAGACGGCCTAGAGTGGGGTCTTCTCAGATATTACGTAGAGTTCGTCCTTCGCGGAAAGTGGTATATTCTACGTCTAATATCGATTTCTACTTCGTCCCATTCTGCCTGAAGAATCCCAGATTCAGCCCGCCAGGTTGATTCCCTGTACTGATCCCCAGCTCCTCGAACGTGCCTACCTCCAGGGTCTTGGGGGCGATAGTCGGATCACACATTTCGGCGTGACGCATACACAGCTCGTCACAGAGTTCGCCAAACCTCTGCGTGAGCCCGAGACGGTCGATTTCGTCCCAGATCGCGTAACCCCGGGCCGCGTCTTCTTCGACCGTTCTCATCCCGCATGATTCGGGTCCAAACACCATGAACGAGTGGGAGACATCGAACCTCTCCCACGGTTCCTGGCCGTTGGCGAACCTCAACCACGCCTCAGACATTTTCTCCGAGATTCGCTGCTGCTTCTCCGGGAGGACGTCCTTCAGGAGACCCCAGATGAAAACGTTGTCAAGAGAATGGTGAGGCTGATCCTTGAAGTCGCAGTCAAACGGCGAAGGAACGTCAAAGCGGTATGCATACATGCCCGGATTTGCCTTCAAGGCCGCCCAGTGCACGGCGAGGAAGAGGCCGTCGGTGGTGAACTTCTGAGCGCGGTAAAACGTCTCATTCCGGTCCATGCCTTCGTGGATATGGTAGAGGTCGAGAAGTTTCTGGGCCTTCTCCTCGTTTCCGAGGAACAACTTGGTCAGGTTGACAAGACCTGCGGCGTCGTAGCCCCTGAACGACTTGTTCCAGATGAGAGTCTCATGGCCGACATCGCCAATCATGACGCGCTCGCACCAGCTCGGCGGCTTGAAATCTGTGTAACTAGAATAGGACGGCATCTTGCTGTGGATCAGGTAGTGGTCGTCACAAGGTGACAAGGTCAGCACGGGGATGACCCCGACGGGTACCAGCGCCGCCGTCAACGCGGTCTCTTCCACTTCGAGAAGTCGCTGGAGTCGATCGCGTGGGGAAAGGTCTTCAGGAATCCCGAGCACCGTGAGGATCTTGTTGTAGACCACTTGGTACTGGCTCTCGGAGAGTACGCCACACACGGGTAGGAGACCGGACTGTATGATCGCGGAGGAGAAGAGTTTCTCGCCACGCAGCATGTGCACATTCGCGGAGACTACAGTAATTCAGTCAAGGAGTCCCAAGATCTGGACATTTCGGTGGGAGGGCGACTCACCCCCGCCAGCACTCTGGCCGAAAAAGGTGACCCTCGCGGGATCACCCCCAAAGGCAGAGATATGTTCTTGAACCCAGCGCAGCGCTTCTATCTGGTCCCACAGTCCGTAGTTTCCGACTCCGCCCTCGTTGAATTCGGCGTTGTATTCTTTAATCTCCTTGCTGGCCAGAAAGCCGTACACCCCGACGCGGTATGTGATGGTGACGATGATGGTCGGGATGTTGAGATGGCCCGAGATCTCCGCCAGTCGACGTCCGTCGTAGATCGGAGCAGATCCCGCGCCGTACACAAAGGCTCCACCATGCACGAAGACCATGACCGGATAGATTGGCTTACCGGACGATACGCTCGGCGGAGTTGGTACGGAGACGTTGATGTTGAGACACTCGGTGCTCGATACCGGCGCCGGTTCCACCCACGGTCGTTCCGGGTTCGGGACATACATGAAATCTCGTGGCGGCTGAGGGCACATTGCTCTATTGATCCCTTTCGCCTCAGTGACGGATTGGCCCAGTGGGATCCGATGCAACTCACCCCAGTTTAGTCCCGTCCCATCGATTGTTCGGCCATGGCTTTGGGCTTGGTTGAGGCCGTCGGAATCGCCCTGGCACCGTCGCATAGGGAATGCCATAGTATTGACATGTTTGCTCATAGAAACAAACCCCAGTGATCTCGCCCAGGCTGGGCACGTCGAGCGTAACCTTGGTGACGACAGGGATAACCATGTTGACACTGATGGCTACAATGGGCCATGAAAGTGTGTCGCTAGGTATATTTGTACATATAAGGAGGATACATGTATACATATGACACATGTGTCCCTTCGGTCTGATCCATTTGCAATGGCACCATCCCACTGATGCCTCCCACTTATCCTATGCCTCCCACTCTCGCCCTAAGTACAGTATCACAATCTCACTCTCGCCCGATCCAGATCTTCGTGAATAGGAACAGGACCGCCCACGCTCACCTGGCAGCTCTTAGCCTGTAGGATTTCCTCCTCAGCCTTGCGCCTCTCCCGATCCCACCATTGTACTCTCGCCTTGACCACCACTTTCGAAAACATCTCCTTCCACTCTGGATTGTACTTGGGCAGGACCCTGCCTGTTCCCTGTGCCGGATGTCCCGCAAACAGTCGCAATTCTTCGAAGTACCCCTCGAAATCGCCCGAGAGATCATAGAAAGACATTCCATCCCCCAAAGCCGCGGTCCTGTCCTGCTCCCACTTTTGCATTTGTTGTTTCGCCGGTAATCTCGCCCGCGACGCCAAATGTCGCGCCACCGCGACGGCCTGCCATTCAAACACCCGGAAGGTCAATCCGCCCGCGACCTGCACGATTAGCTCGTTTCCCTGTGCGGGGGGATCAAATTTCTTTACTCACCATGCCGATGAATGATAAAGAGGGATCTTCTATGTCAAAAACGTGCTGGTACAGACCCCGAATCCGGCGATTCTTGATTCGGACGTCGAAACCGGGAAGGAAGGGGAAACTAAAGTCGTAGCCTGTGGCGAAGAGGATAACGTCGACCTGATCCTCCGACGAGCCGTCCGAAAAGTCGATTTGGCCATTCGGGTGGAATTGGGCAATGGGCGGCTTGTTGACGACATGTGGATGTGTGAAAGCACTCCATCCGAAGGCTGGGAGCGGTTCTTTCAGAGAACAGATCACCGGATGTTGCGCCACGAGACGAATCTCATGCAGGGCGTCAAAGGCGGACACGGATCCACCAACAATGATGACTTTCTATGACTTTAAGTCAGCGGCGCTGCGCGTGGCGACCCAGAAACGTCCAGGGAAGCCTCACCTTGCCGGAAAACTCGTTCACCGACCGGAAATGCTTGCTGTGCTTGATCCGCCCGGGAAACTTCTCGTCATACTGAACCAACCCTGGAATTGCGGGAATGTAGGGAATGGAGAAGTGACCGGTGGCCACGACCACAGCGTCGAATACTTCCTGCCACCAGATATTCTTGGTCGCTCCCGGAGCCGCCTTCCTCAGAGTCAACACCCATTTATCCCCCCGTTTATCCGCTCGTTCCACCGTGGTATGGAATTCGACGAGGTCCAGCCCGCCGCCTCGGACGAAAATATCCTCCACCCAGTCGCGGATGACCTCACGGTGGCGGAACGGGGCGTTACTGCCGTACTGCGCGAGCGTGCGTTCCGACAGAATCTCTGGGATCGGTTCTTGCGTGTAGCACATAGTCTGGGGTGGGAGGTTGCTGTGGAGGTATTCGTGGACCGCTGTGCCCGAGTAACGCGATTGAGCCGAATTGACCGCCTCGGTGATCTCGGTTTCACAGGGAAATGACGACGGGATAGCCACTGGTTGGTCAGCGCGGTTTTCCAGCAGCGCGCGAAGGCATGGAATCTTCGGCGTGTCATCTGTGGCGTAGACCCTGCGAGAGATGACAAGAGAGCGGGTCAGAAATCGTGCCGACGGGAGGTCGTTGAGAAATGGAGCCAAACATACCATGTCCCACCGACGATTCCTTTGCGTTCGAACACCCGGATCGTGTCAAAGGCCTTCTCTTTGATCAAGGCATCTGTGGTAATGGCTGCAGCCGGCCCAGCTCCGATAACGGCCACGCGAGAACAACTTCGAACCATGGTGATGGACCGATTGAGTTGATAGATGCCTGGACGATCAAGAAGAGTATACTAATATGTATACCCTTTTTTCAGGTGGGACGGAGTATGCAAATTCCATGCTGTCTCTCATGCCTTTTGTTCCTCTGTAGAGAGCGTCCTGTTGTGGTGACATGTCGGTCCAGTCCCTAGCATGGATTCCATCCCACTTTTGGTCGCATTTGTCTCTCCCGCGCATCCCACTTTTGACATATCTCACGATTCCACCATTGAATCGTGGATCCACAACTCCCCGGCCGTCCTTGGCTCGCTTTCAGCCGCTATCACGCCATCGCGCAGTCAACCTCGTGTTTCACTCGTCTATATACTGTGATGGACGGGAATCGTGATTTCAATGTGCCATGACGCCTCGTGGTGGTGAATGGCGACGACGACGATGATGGATGATGTCTTGACGAGGCTCAAGGCCGAAATACCCCTAATCTTTTTGGTCGTGATCATCATTGTCGTGTCGACGCGAAATTATTACAATGGAGGATTCTACAGATATCCTGGCCCGTTCCTGGCGAACTTCACCGACGCTTGGCGATTCTATAGTGTCTACCGGGGCAAGTCACATCTCACTCTGCGCCTGCTCCATGACAAACATGGACAAATCGTCCGACTTGGGCCGAATGCCCTCTCGTTCAGCAGTCCGGAAGCTCTGAAGGCGATATACGGATTGAATAATCGATTAACCAAGGCGAGCTTGCTCATCCCCCCATTCGATGGACGGAACCATTTGTTGACCCATGTCCGCGCGTCTAGAGTGCATTCTACCCGGTACAGATGCAAATCTCCAAAGGCGAGATCTTACAGTCTTTATTCGGAACCCAAGACCAGGATTATCACATGAAGCTCCGGCGGACAGTCAGCGGCGCTTTCTCCATGAGTTCGCTCGTCCAGTATGAGCCGCGGGTGAATGACACGGTACGCGTGTTTCTCGCCCGGACCGAAGAATTGTACGCTGCGTCCGGAACGACGTGCAACTTCATCCTCTGGCTCCAGTATTTTGCCTTTGACGTGATCACCGAGATCACCTACAGCCGCCGAGTCGGGTTTGTCGACAATTGTGAGGATGTTGATGGGATCATTGCCTGGCTGAACAAGGTCTTTGACTACCAGGCTCCGGTGAGAATCTTTTCCTTCCTTCCCAATCTTGTTGTTGCGATGTCCATATTGACTTGTACAAGGTAGGACAGATGCCGTGGCTCGACAAATTGTTTGTCAAGAATCCGATCATGACACTGGCGGTGAGTTCGAGCTTTACGATGGAGGCCCCAGCGACTCCGAGCTGATTCTGTCCGTAGAGCAAATACGGCTTGATTGACAACTCATCCGGGACGGCTAAGTTCTCCCGCGCTCGCATGGCCGAGAGGCTCTCGGGGAAGTACAAAAAGGACAGCATGGATCTGTTGACCATGTTCCTGAAGGCTCAGAAGGAAAACCCGAACTTTTTCGACGACAGCCGTCTCCTGACCATGACTACATCCATTGCCCTGGCCGGATCTGACACCACGGCCATCAGTCTTGCGGCCGTCTTCTACTATCTCCTGAAGAACCGGGAATGCTACGAGAAGCTCAACCAGGAAATTGACGAGTCGATTGCCACGGGGCTGATCTCGGACGCCTCCAGTATCATCACCTGGACTGACGCGCAGAAACTACCCTACCTCCATGCCTGCATACAGGAGACATTTCGTGTCCATCCAGCCATCGCCATGGTTCTGGAGAGACTCGTCCCTCCCCAGGGCATGGAGATCGCAGGAGAATTTATCCCCGGCGGCACCGTCGTCGGGTGTAGCCCGTGGGTCATGCATCGGCAATCGGAGATCTTTGGCGAAGACGTCGACATCTGGAGACCCGAACGGTGGATGGCCAACTCCGACGAAGACGAGCACAGGATCAAGAAGATGAATATGGTCATGTTCCAGTTTGGCGGAGGCTCGAGGACTTGCCTGGGGAAACATATCGCCTTGTTGGAGATGTACAAGCTGATTCCCAGCTTTCTCAGACGATTTGAGGTAAATTAGACATGACCCCAACCGGTGGAATCGGGAGATGCTGACGACTCCGCAGATTAAGTTGACCAGTCAGGAGGACTGGGATGTTCACACTAAATGGTTTGCGAAGCCGAAAGTGTTTGACGTCGAGTTGAAAGTGAAGGAGTCGTCAACAAGGGTCCAATAGATCGGGATCCGTGAGGATCATATATATCCTTGAACTAAGCCGGGAGATGTGACTAGGGAAAACATGCTTGCGAAACTTCTTGACTGGATGGATACGAGCTGGCGAACTCATCCATGGTGCTGTTATCATCGAATCTATTAACCTCCTGGTATGAAAAATCCCGACCACCGAGAACATATTCAATCCTGCTCGACTAGCACTTCTCCTCCCATCTTCTTTCTAAGTAACATAGGTGAATCTTGGACTGTCGTCTCCCAACTCTTCGACCTCGATATCGGACATGCTCGCAGCCTTATGATCTTCCTTGCCCTCAGCCCGTCTCTTGTTCATCCAGGCGTAGTACAGCCACATAAGACCAAAGGATAAGGTCCCATAAGCCAGCATAGAAATGGTGATGGCATGGCCCTTGATATACCGCGGGGCCTCACCACTTGGATACAGCTTTGGTTGAGCCGGTTAGCACAGACTCGGAGACCGGTCCCGCGGAACTTCGGGATTCACTTACAAAACTTGACATGATTCCGGCGCTGTTCCCAATCATGGCCTGCAGGGCAATGATGGTCGCGCGTTTGCCATACCGTGGGGTGTGGGATGGCAGCCAGGCCAAAGGTAGGCCGACCACACAGTACATACCACAGGCGACCAGGAAACATCCGGCGTAGTGGACAGCACTGCCGCCGTCGGAGATGAGCATGAAGTAGCCACAGAGGGAAACGGTGCCGAAAATGACGCAGTAGATGCCGCGACGTTGCTGGCGATCGGATGCCATGGCCACGAGGATGTAGGTCACGGCACCAAGAGAGTAGACCGGGATGGTGAGGACCTGGACAATGGCACTGGTGGCCTCCGGCATGATCCCACGGATAATGGTGGGCAGGAACGTGCTAAACCCGTACAGTGCGGTGTCGACTCCGAATTGTGCACAGCTAAAGACCCAGCTTTTCCAATCCGTGAGGCCCTTAACGACGTCGTCCCAGTGTAGTTGCTGTGCGGACTTGGTGCTGCCCGTTTGGCGATGCAGCCGGGTCAGTAAAAGCGCGCGCTCTTCCTCTGTCAGATACTTTGCCTTTTCTGGCGAGTCGGCCATGAAGAACCAGAAAACGAAAGCCAACACGACGGTCGGAGCGCCTTCGAGCCACATGATCCAGCGCCAGCCTCGGTGGCCGGCCGTGTCTGGCATGCCCAGTCAAATTCTCGGTCATTATTTCTGGGTGAAGGGCCAGGGGAACTCACTGTCCAAAAATCCAATCCCATACGCAAGTAGTCCTCCACAGGCGCCCGCTAATGCCGAACACGTAAACAAGTAGGCGATCCGCAATGCGAGTTCACGCTTCGTGTAGAATAAGGTCAAGTAGAGCACCATGCCCGGGAACATGCCTCCCTCGAAGGCACCCAAGAGGAGGCGGCACACGACCATGCCGGCAAAGTTCTGCACGAATCCGCTGAAGGTTGCCACCATACCCCACGAGAAGGCAATGAACGAGAGCCATCGTGAGGGGCCGACCTTCTTGACCACCAGGTTCGAGGGTAGTTCCAGCGTGATGTACGTGACAAACAAGAGCGAGACGCAAATCTGGAATTGGTTGCCTTGGAGGTTGATGTCTTCCTCCAGACCGTACAATCTGGGTAGGGTTAGGGAGATGCCACTAAATAGAGATGAGGACGAACCGGGCATTCCCAATGTTGACACTGACCAAGTTAGTGAGAAAGAGCATTGTGCATGAGGAGAGACGCGACTTGCCGATCCAGGAAACTGAACAGGTAAAGCAGCATGATTATTCTACCCGGTATAAGTGACGTCCATCCCACGGGAGAGAGAGATCGTACGGCATGATATGGAGCTATCGGGTGTTAGACTTCGCGCTGCATAACGGGGAAGAAACATACATCCAACTTGCGCACCAGCTTCTTTTCGGCGGTATGGTGGATTTCGAGGCTGCCATCCTCACTAGAAAAGGGTCCGTCGGCGCTGGTGGTGGTAGGAATGGGTTCGGTTTTGTCCATCTTGGACTCGGTCCTCGGGCCTTTCCAGGTTGAGTCTTGGACAAGAACAGGCGTGGAGACAAGGTCACTACATCCTGCTCATCGGTGAATATATATGCGCGACAGCCATTGTTGGTGAGGAGCTGTCGTGCGACATGGTGTTGATGGTATCATCATTTGGCTTCATCTAGATCTAACAAGCTTGGTCCCACTCTTGGAGGTCGATACCCTAAAACCCAGGAGCTGGCGGAGAATTTAGGGCGAGAGATACGGTCCTTATCCTCTGCGCCCGGATCCCTCATGTGGTGGACCCCTTATCAACCACGAAACCGATAGGAATGACAACTGACAACTTAGCCCGCCTAGTCCGGACCATGCCCACTTCCGAAAAGTGGATCTTCATGTCGCCGAGAACATGCATACGACATCCTCAACCCATTCTCGCTCCAAGAGTGGGTTGCACCCATTTTACGCCGTGCCCTTCCCTGGCATCCGATGTCTAGCTCGTTACCTATCTCGTGCCATTTCACATCCGTATACGAGAGCACGTCCCACGGCGTGTCCGTCCGATCTGGTCGGAGGCATGTACGGAGGCCGAAACCTTCCAGAGTAACGCACCCCGTCCGTACATATGTACTCGAGGAAAGACGCCGGGGTTGGCCTGGCCTGCCCGTATCCACGTCCCTCTGAGCCTCAGCCTGAGACAAGATGAGATATAAGGCAGTGGTGGTTGGAGCCGGGCCCGCAGGCATCGCTGCTGTGGGCAATCTACTCGAAGAACACCAGACTCCCATCCTCTGGGTGGATGACCGGTTCGATGGCGGCAGGTTGAACAGGTACTACAGACAGGTCCCGAGGTACGACTCATCGGAATTGCCTCAAGTCTACATTGCCCTGTCATCTAACCAGCCGGGGTGTGTCCAGCAATACGAAAGTCAAATTTTTCGTCGCATATTTCGAAGGACTGGATGTCTTTCGTACTATCGCCCGCACTGCCCCGGCCCCAAACCCCATTAGGTATCTCCAGAACCTCGACCAGGAGAAGACGTGCCATATCGCCGAGGCTGCAGACGCGTGCCTATCTCTCACCCAAGGCCTCGGGAGGTACGACGGAGTCACCATGTACCAGGGATCCGTGTCGGATGCATCGCAGTCGGAAGTGAGTGTCTCAATCCCATGCATCCCACAGCCTTGACTAACTAGATAGAATGGGACCTGGACGGTCAACATTGCGACCCAAGAGTTTATCTATACAACGGCGTCGGCGGAGTTACTAGTACTCTGCACTGGGTCGTCTCCTACTAGGCAGCCTCTCCCCGTTCTATTGCCGCAAGAAATCGGCCTGGACGACGCACTAAATCCCCCTCTACTATCCCAGAGTCTCCCTTCCGACACGCCCACCACAGTCGCTGTCATCGGAGCCTCCCACAGTGCTATCTTGGTTATAGCGAACCTATCCCGCCTAGTCGAAACGACTCATTCCCACCTCCGCATCCTATGGTTCACCCGCCACGCTCTCCGGTATGCGGAGGAACGAGACGGATGGATCTTTCGCGACAGTACCGGCCTTAAAGGCACGGTGGCGACCTGGGCAAGAGCAAACCTCGAGGCGGATGACTCACCAGTATATCAATATCTCCAGAAGCTCGAGACTACCCCCGAAAGTGAACCTACCCTGTACCGGGCCTATCTCCCGAAATGCACTCACGTTATTCAGGCTGTCGGGTACACGCCTAACCCAGTCCCCCGATTAACAGTTCGCGGCGACCCCGTGAGTACGTTAAAACACCTCGACTCAACCGGAGGGTTCGCGGATGAGCATGGGACCACCATACATGGGCTCTTCGGCGCCGGCATTGCATGGCCAGAGAGGGTCGTTGATCCGGAAGGGAATGTTGAGTATGCGGTAGGACTCGCCAAGTTTATGAGATACCTAAAGAGAGTAGTGCCGGGGTGGGCTGGCGTAAGAGAAAGTGTGTGTATGAGGACAGGGATGAGCTCGGGGCTGGGGGCGAGTCTACACTTTGTATTGGATCAAAAGGGGGTGGAATCCGGGGTATCGACGGGCTTGGGACGTCTAAAGGCCGGTTAATACCGAGAACATATTATCAGCAGACTGTATCCTATCACGATAGAAGAACATCTCTAGATCCCATACGATGCGAGGTCCAGAGAGCGGCAGGGGTCGTACATAGATAAGCGGTGACGCGATCGAAACCGAGAGCGATAAGATAGGGCGAAGAGTCTGTTAAGCGGGTCACCGGCTCTGAAAACCATACAGGTACCCCGGTCCTGGCCAGATCAAGCAAGTACTAGTACTTAGGCACGCCTCCCACCTTCTGATCGTATGCTTCCCCTCCCTCCCACTCTACGAACCTCACCGCGACACAGCAGAGATGGCGACTTCCCCTCGCACTCCCGATGCATCCAAAAAAAAGATGTTCACCTGTCCCGAACCGTCGTGCCGGAAATCATTTGCGAGACGCGAGCACCTACACCGACACCAATACAACCACAAGGAATGTGACTTAACTTGTTCTCGGTGTGCAGCGCATTTCCGCCGCCGTGACCTCCTAGACCGCCATCTCAAACGCCACCAACAAAAGGACATCGAGGCCGGAGGAGAAGGGCGGGGCAACCTGGCGACGCGCAAACGGCTATGGAGAGACAGTGATGGGCGCGTCGTCAATTCGAGCCGACCGCGCAAGATTCCCTCCCCGGGAGCGGATGGGCCGCCTCACTCCGACTCGCATCGTCACACAGCTCTGCCGTCGCCGCCGACCTCGAGCTCGGGGGTCGAACAAGGCAGCGATGTCACGTACCTACACGACCCGTGGGCATCAATCGACATGAGTTTCATGCCGGCGGATGGTCAGGACCCTGATTTTCTGTCTGATTCCACCTGGGCGACGCATAGTCTAATAGCGGCCACTGCTTCGGAGGCTCCAGACCATGACATTTCGTTTCCCGATACAAGTGAGTGAACCTTGGTCGGTCTGGGAATCTAAGTCTCGTCCGGACATTAATGATTCATTCTGGTCATAGCAATCTCCTTCAGTGCCCCTCTGCCGACACTTCAGTATTATAACTGGTTGTTCGGGAGTGACATTCCCCACGCTGGGGATGATCGATCCCAATCCCAGTCACCGACACACACGCAAAGGATGGCCGCCGAGACTCTGGCCGGCCCGGACGCACCTATAACGGAGATGCAGGATGCATTTGCGCCTCCCACACGGTTTGACGTGACCGGCTCTGTCCAACAAATTGCCGTTCCCGGTCCTTCTGCAACCACCCCTGCTACTCACGTTGCAGGTGATGCCATCTCTGTCCCTGTTCCTGTGCAGCGACCACCGAGCAGTGCTCGCAAACAACCTCATCCAACGCCCCACCGAGAGGCGGAGGATTTCGATGACCTCCCTCCTCCAGATTGCTGGACGCGTGAAAGACCGACTAAACTCCCCGTCATGACCGACCAGGCCCGCGACGGACTCATGCAACTGATCTACCAGTCCCGGCCTTCCCGGCCGGACAAGTCGGAAATTAGCACGTGCGACCCGCTTCTCTCATCGGCGTCCTTGCAAGAATACTGTGACCTATTCTTCACCCGGTTCAACTTGACGTACCCGCTCATACACCCGGGGACGTTTGACAGCTCGAACACACCTCCTCTATTACTAATGTCGATCGTGCTTTTGGGGGCCACGTACGCAGACAAAAAGGCGCATCTACTCGCCGTGTGTATCCACGACACGATGCGCCCGTTGATCCACAGTAGTAAGGACTTTGGTACGCGGCCTCGGCTGTGGATGCTACAGACCATCTTGCTGGTGGAATGCTTCGGCAAAAGTCGTGCCGGAGAGCGACAACACGATATGTCGAATCTGTATCATGGACTTCAGATCAAGTATGCCGACAATGCGTGAATCCCTTCCCTTTTGTTCCTTTCGAAAAACTTCCCCACCTGGGAGAGAAGAATCTCTCAGACCTTGAAGTGGAAAGGAAACTAATATTTTCTAGTCTTTTACGCCGAAGCGAATGTCTCCATACGCACCTCCAACCATGGGATGAGACGACGCAGACTCTCGACGAATACTGGCACCAGGCTGTCGAGGTGGAACAGATGCGGCGCCTGGCACTGATCTCCTTCATGTGGGACACGCAGCACGCCATCTTCTTCGCGCAGATTCTGTGCATGAACGCCTCAGAGCTCAAAGTCACCTTACCCTGGGACACAGCCGTGTGGGAAGCCGAGACCGCCGAAGAGTGGTGGGAGTGGACGCGAGCGTCACCCGCGCCGCAACCATATTTAACCATTCTCCAAATGTATACGGACCCGCACGGGTCTTCGGCGCCACGCCACCTCAACGTGCTGTCGAGGGTCTTGATCCTGCACGGCCTCATGTCCTTGTCGTGGGACTTCCGCCGCCGGGACCAGACCGCCTTGAAGAACATCACCACGACGCCCGCGTCAGCATCATCGTCGTCTTCCCCACGGTGGCAATCTAAGATCTCCACGTGCTATACGCGCTGGAAACTCGATTTTGACCGGTACACAAAAGATGTGCTCGCCTCTTTGCCACCCACCGCGTCGGCGCAGAGGTTTTTACGCTTCACCGTCGCCCATTCCGCCGTCTATCACACGGCGCAAATACTACTGGAGGTCGAGATTGCCGATCTCCAGATCCACGCAGGCGCACGCCATATCCTCGGCCGCCCCGTGTCGGAGCTCGACCGACGCCGGTCCCGGTCGCGGCTCGACGAATTCTTCTATACCCGAGACGCCGGCGGAAGCGTAGCCCGCGCCACCTGGCATGCCGCTCGACTCGTACGGGACGGCATCAGGAAACTCGATAACTGGAACGTCGATGACATGATCCATTTCCCCTGGTGTCTGTACCTGGCCACCTTGACATGTTGGGCGCTTTACACTGCTACTGTAACAATAAACGTCTCATCGGCAGATAATGGTTTCAGACCCTTGGAAAGAGAGGTGGCACTCGAAGAGAGCGATGACGAAGATTCCGAATGGGACTCTCGTACCGAGATGAGCGTCTTGATCAGCGCGCTTTCTCGACTGGATCCCCTAAAGAGTGACACATTCTGCAATGACATCCGCGCCGTGGCCGGTAAGTATCCCCCGCACGGCCTTTTGACATGTATGGTCAAGCATCTCGGCACGGTCAGGTGGGCTGTCGTTAGAGAGGGCATGATTGTGTTGAAAGACCTCCAAAGAAAAGACCTACATAAAAACTAGATATCCGAAAATTAATTTGCTATCACGCTCGGTGTCCATCTCGCCTCTGATTATAAAAGATGGCAGCGGGTTGGGCGGATTCCAGCTGCTCGCCGCTAAGGACCGCTTTACGTACGGAGTATGGGGTAATGCAGATCCAATAGGGGAGCGTACTGTAACATTTCATGGTCACACTTCCAACTCATTCTCTCGCCGACGATTCGCTGTTGACGCGATCATCGACTGCTCGTAACTGCATGGGTCATATTCTCTGTCTCTTCCGTGACAGATCCTGCGGTTTTCGCAAGGACCCCGGCTGGTGGCGCTGAATACCCTAGCTGGGACAGCCTGAGCTACCTTTGCTCCACTATTTCGGCGGTATGCTTACGGCCGTTGTACGTCGCCGATAACGAAGCCACGGACACTGTACTGATTGTAAAGATGATTGCACTTCAGGGAGAATGTCATGAAAGGGCCGCGGGCTCGGGATTCCGAGGGAAACGCAGGACCAAGGGAAGCAGGAGGTCCGCTGGGGGGCACTTGAATTGGGGCAAGGGTGGTCTCATTTCCTGTTTTGTTCTTTGGTCAACTAAGTATCCAGAGAATACTAACTTCGAGGAAGTCGTACAAATTTTTTCGAACCCTGTGGATGGACTGGCCGCCGGAGTATGCCCTCGCCAAATCCGACGTCTCTATCGTTCGGCAGATCTATACAGCGTATTGATTGCCAACTTCGCATAGCCCATATGCCACTAGGGTCAGGAATGACCACCTCGCACGACTACTCTCGCATGGCAGAACCGATGCGTCTTTCATCACTTCTGTCCTTTTCAAGCTAGCAATCTTCCACAAAGGCATGTGGGTAAGACAGTCGTCAATCAATATGAGCCGTTAACTAAGACATCTTTGGTGCTGTAACATAAGGGAGGAGTCTAATACTCTACGCCATCTCATTCTCCAGAGCCCTTGCCGACTAAGATGCATAATCCATCCATGCAAAATGCTGCGTGTCTGCCCCCGAGCTTTACCATTGGAGGACTCCGGCATTGTCGAAGTGTGTTGGATGCCGGCAAGTGATATAGTGATGTAGAACCGGGGCAACTTTCCCCCAGAACAAATTGCAGTAGTGCTGATGCTCTAGCAACCCACAACTGATTCAGAGGCTCCTCAGGCACGCAGCCCTTAAATACGTGCAGGTCTATGCCTCGATCAAGTGTATCTCTCTTTCTTGAAAGCTGGTTTTGTCCACATCTACCTTTCTCTTCAACTGCGGTACAGACCGTTCAACCTGCAAGCCAGAGTGGTGGAGATCAACGCAAAGACCATGGAGACGATGGAAATAAGAGAAGAGTACGATATTGTCGTTGCTGGTGGTTGGTCTCACTCAACGCCCCTATCGACCCCTTCGTTGTACGGCCGTCGCAGGTCCGAGCTGACTTTGAGATGGCAGGCGGCACTGCAGCATGTGTCCTCGTGGGCAGAATCCAGAAGGCGGCCCCGTCTCTGTCGATACTCGTGATCGAGGAGGGCAGAAACAACTACCTGGATCCGACCGTGCAGACTCCAGCTCTGTTCTTATCGCACCTGGTGCCCGACTCGAGATCGGCTGTCTTTCTCTCTTCCAGGCCTAGCCAGCAAGTTGGAGGTCGTTCGCTTATTCTCCCTCGAGCTTCAATCTTGGGTGGAGCCAGTTCCATCAATTTCATGATGTACGCTCGGGCTCAGGGTGTCGATTTTGATGAGTGGAATACCGAAGGCTGGAGTCACCAGGAGATGATTCCGCTTCTCAAAAAGCTGGAGACTTATCACTCTGGAACGAAGAATGTAAAAGAGAGCGTTCATGGTTAGTCGCCCAGCACACCTTCCCAAAGTGCAGTAGAAATGGACTAACACATGTTGACCTCCTAGGAACGTCGGGACCAATCCGAGTATCTCGAGGTTCGTGGCTGAAGACTTCGTACTCCGACGACTTCTTGAAGTCCGCTGCCAATTATGGCTGCCCCAGCATAGACGATCTTCAGGACCTTGAGAGCAACGGAGGCTTCGAGCGGATGCACAAATTCATCTCGCCAGAGGGGGTGCGACAAGACGCGGCCCATACCTACCTCCATCCATTGCTACAGGATGGAGCCCACCCGAATCTCCACCTGCTTCTGTATTCCAGAGTGTGTCGCGTTCTTTTTGATGCCCAGAATCGAGCGACTGGCGTTGAGTATGTCACTGCAGGACCCTCGTCATCGGAAGGCTTGCAGAGCCCTATACTGAGAACTGTGAAAGCCAACAAATTGGTGATCATATCCTGCGGTGCCCTTGGGTCTCCGGCAATCCTAGAGAGATCAGGGATTGGCAGACGTGCTCATCTGGAGCAGCTTGGTATACAGCTCGTGAGCGACCTCCCTGGGGTAGGGGAAAATTACAGAGATCACCCCTTCATCCACTTCTCTTACAGGGCTTTGCTCCCCGAAGAGGAGACATTAGACTGGGTTTTTCGCGACCCTGCGCAGATACCCACGCTCATGGCGGAGAAAAACCCCGTACTTGGAACCAATGGTCTCGAGATTTTCGGGCGTTGGCGGCCATCGACGTTGGAGGTTGAGCAGATGGGCAACCCGGCGTTAGAAAAATATTGGGCGGAGGAGTTTGCGCCTCGTCCGTCGAAACCACTTATGCTAACTGGTTCCTTTGCTGGGTACCTTGGGCCTCCTTCGGACGTACCACCGGGGCAGTACTTCACGATTGGCAACTACATTCCCTATCCTCGTTCACAGGGCTCTGTGCACATCACTGGGAAGCGGGCCGACGCTCCATTGGACATCAGCACAGGCTTCTTTGAAGGTGCTGGGGACGTCGATTTGGATCTCCATGTGTGGGCGTACAAGCGGACCCGAGAGATCGCGCGACGGCTGACTTGTTACCTTGGGGAAACTACTGTCGGACACCCACAGTTCGTGGCCTCTTCGAAAGCAGCCTTGGTAAGTCTCGACAGCGGTTCAGCAGGAGGAGCCGCCCGGCGTTGCGAATCTCTGAAGGACATCGAGTACACGAGCGAAGATGATGAAGCCATCAAAGCCTGTATCCGTGAGCGCATCGCAACGGCATGGCATTATTTGGGATCTGCGCCGATGCGGCCACGCGAAGAAGGGGGGGTAGTGGATAAAGACTTGCACGTCTATGGCGTCAGCAGGCTGATGGTTGCAGGTGAGCTAATTATTCTTGTGTTCATACCCATCTGTCGCATTTCGAATATTTCATCTCCATCTCCTGCGAGCTTCTGTCAACCAGTGGTGTTTGGGCTATCATCAGTCAAGCCATGAAAGTTGAGATGCTAAATGTTTTGCCTGTCGGGCTAATTAGACTTGTCAATCGCTCCCTCGAATGTCGCGGCAAACACTTACAACACAGCTCTCGTGATTGGCGAGAAAGCTGCTACGATTATTGCGCGGGAATTGGGTATCGAAATAGAATAACTAACCTTGAGCCGTGGGTTACGAGGCTACGCTGTCAATTCTGTAGTCGTGCCCATGACCACTGAGCGGCCTGCGACCCCGACAAATCGGCGCAGGCTCTTGATGTCTGTTCGGCGAGCCTCTTCCGGAGTTCTTTGAAGGCCGAATCAAAATCAAACTTCCTTCTTGACCTGGGATCTTTTGGAGACCCCGGACGGAATCTGCGGTTTTTCAATTCTCACACCAATATTTCCGCCAATCGAGAGCCAACTGTTCGTGCCAATAGACCAATCGAAGCACCGACTCTAGAGTTTCCCACTCTCTGGTCACTGGAAATCTCTCCAGAGTCCTGCTTCTCAGCGTTCTGCACAGTTGCCCTGCTGCCCGACGCACTCCCCTCATCGCCACAGTTCCAACCACAATCCAAATATAACAGTTTGTTATCTCGGCATCGGCATGTGTTTCAAATGACAGGAGAGAGCAAGCCTTCGCCCGGTATTTTACTCTATCCTTCCTCAACACCTCGAGCTGAAGACTCTCGGTGAATAGAGCAGTCAAATGGTTTATGAGAAGGATTTCAACTTCTGAAAGGATGTGGCTGACTGTCAACTCCCATTTTTGCCGCAGGAAGCGCCGGATATCATGACATGCGAAGCTTCTACTGGCCTCGAGGAACGAGCATAGAATCAGGACGGTGGGCATACTGACTTTTCCAGAGCTTGCTAATCTTGAGAACGTCGGTGACTGTGAAAGAGTTCCGACTGCAAAGCTGCTGTCAAAGCTATATATGCTGACCAAGCTAGATGAGTCCGAATCGCCCGAGGGTTCGGTTGAGTGCTCGGTTCCATCGCTGTGACACTGCCAATCATCGATGCTACCTCAATGTGAGATTCTGATTCTGCCTTGCCATGACGATGCATACGTACAAGGTTATGGCCGTTGCCAGGATGTCTCCTAATCCGAGTTTGGCGAGACCACCCCTCTCCTTCACGATCTTCTGAAGCGCTGCCTTGTGCGCTCGGACAAAGTCTGGCCTGTTGAGCGATGCCTGTTCCAGGTCAGCCAGATACCCTAGCTACAAACGGGCGCGCCCTACGTCGACAAGGAGAAGATTCAACACTGTTGTCAATGTCACATCATCAGTAGCTTGGACCGGATCTGTAAGGCGGGGAAGAAGCTTCAGGAGACTTGCATCACGATATCTGCTTGCCCCTTCTGCTCGCTTGCCGCCCGAATCAGGCGGAATTTGCAGAAGAGCTGCGGCGAGAAACGCTTCGAACAACGCAGGATGCTGTATAGTCCACGGTAAAAAGCTGCTGATCAAGGGATACCCGCGACCGGGACCGAAAGGATGACTTGGAGGGAAGTTTTCCCCATGCACATATATAACTTTCACGCAAAGTTAGCGTGCAGCTCAACTCAGCTCCTCCGTCTGTCTTACATTGATCAAGCGCTGTCATCACAAGCGCATTCGAGCTCACCGGCAGGATGTCGAAAGGTTCAGTACGGAGACCACCCAGTCCGCGTGTCGACAAGCGTGGCTGGCACCTCTCATCCCTCGTCTGTCGGTGCATGGCTTGCACTCGTAGCATGGCTTTGCTCGCAGCTGCATTGTGCGACTCTTCCGCCGCTGCTGGAGTCTTGTGCCATCCAACAGGCACCGTGCCTGGCTCTCGTAACTCCGTTCTGTTACGCCAGATCACCTGCCTGCTGTGAACATGCCGATTTACGTCGCGGTTGGTGGCTCTACGGGCAGCTCCGTCGGTTCCACGTCGGCCTGCGAAACGTGCAGAAGTGGTCTCATCTATGAACAGGAAGTCCATTCGAGCTCGCCACATTCAGAGCACGAAGCTTCGAAAGGTCTAGGCATGGATCTACCAACTCAAAGGATGTGTGCCGCCACTGGGATGGGGGATAAGTGACATGATGGTTTTCGATAGGCGTAATAGGGTAAGCGGAACCCGCCAAAAGTCTGCTACAACATAGTCGGGCAGTGAGACCGAGGTGCTGAGTACATAATGTCTTAGTCATCCCCAACTCTAGGTAACACAATTGGTTGGCCTGCGACTGAAGGGTACGAGGAGTAAGGAGAGGGAGAGGGGAGGGAGCACGTTTAATCCATCGTTCTTGCGAAGATGAGGAAAGCAAAGTGCAAGTGATAGGGGCTTGATTAGGCAACCACGGAGGTGATGGCGAGGCAAGTGGATTTTTAAAGCGGCGCGGTCTGGCGAGCGATTGAACGACATTTCAATTTCTCCGCAGTTTTCTACTCCTGGCCGCTGCAGTCAAGGATTCAGCACGTCCCAAAATCTAATGTTTAACTTCCGTTCTGCTTCGCTCGCTTTGCCCACTTCTGGAGTCCATGTCCTCTTCACCCAAACCGCTTGACCGAGCTGGCATCTGGTCGTACGTTCCTTTTACCTCCACACCTCGCCGTCGTTCAATTGGCAGCGGACTCCCCCGGACAACCGCCAACACCGCCAACGGTAGGCCGTGGGACCCCTTTGCCACAAAGCCACATACACACGTTCTCGGCTCTGGCGCGAGCCAGCCTAGCATCCTGGAGTCCGTACAGAACGCCTGGATGACTCAAAGTCGCCAGGCCAAGTATATCAGGACCGGGGGCGTCCTCGCCCTCATTGTCCTGTTGTACTGGTTCATGTCAGGAGGGAGCACGCCCGCCCAAAATGTCTATACTCCTTCGACGGCCCCTACGTCGCGATGCATAAAACCGCACGACCCTACAAAGCCCCTGGTGCAGTACGCAATTATGATAGACGCGGGGAGCACAGGCAGCAGAATACACGTTTACAAATTCAATAACTGCGGGCCGACGCCTGAGCTGGAGAACGAGGACTTTAAGATGACTGAACCTAAGCCGGGCGGTTCGGGCCTGAGTTCTTACAAGACGGACGCCGAGGGCGCAGCTAAAAGTCTGGACCCTCTTATGGAGGTCGCAATGCGATCGGTCCCGGATGAGTACAAGTCATGCACACCCATCGCAGTGAAAGCGACCGCAGGCCTACGACTATTGGGCGAAGAAATGAGCCTGAAGATCCTAGAGGCTGTCAGGACAAGACTAGAGACGCAATACCCTTTCGCCGTCGTATCTCGGGAGAAGCATGGTGTAGAAATCATGAAGGGGGAGGATGAAGGAGTGTTCGCTTGGATCACAACCAACTACCTTCTGGGCAAGATTGGCGGCCCCGACGAGAGTCCCACCGCAGCGGTGTTCGATCTGGGCGGCGGCTCGACTCAGATCGTCTTCCAGCCGACTTTTAAGAAGAGTCCACACGGAGGCATGCCGCAGAAAATGGAAGAGGGCGATCACAAGTATATGCTGAAGTTCGGAGGACGGGAGTTCGAGCTCTACCAGCATTCCCACCTGGGCTACGGCCTCATGTCTGCCCGGAAAGCCTTACACCAACTCGTCCTTGACCGTATGCACAAGCAGAACCCCGACTCGAGAGCGTGGCTCTCCAAACCGATACCCAATAGCTGTATCACCCCTGGGATCCAGAAGAAGGTCACAGTTGAGATGCCTGCCGACCATGAACTCGCAGGTGAACATGACGTTGTCATGGAAGGGCCCATCGACGCCATCCCCGCTCAATGTCGCGCCCTCGCAGAAGCAATTCTGTACAAGGACAAGGCATGCAATTTGGCACCCTGCTCCTTCAACGGTGTCCACCAGCCGCCACTCGAAAAGACTTTTGCCAAGGAAGATGTCTATATCTTTTCGTACTTCTATGACCGTACGCACGATCTCGGCATGCCCGAGTCATTCACACTACGTGAACTGCAGGATCTCACCGCCAAAGCGTGTGGCGGCGAGAAGACTTGGGATGCGTTTGCCGGCATCGAGGGTGCCATTGAGAGCCTCAAGGAGCGACCCGAGACTTGCTTGGATTTGAACTTTATGTCTGCCCTATTGCACACGGGTTACGAAATGCCCATCGACCGCGAAGTTAAAATCGCCAAGAAAATAAAGGGCAATGAGCTGGGCTGGTGCCTGGGCGCCAGTTTACCTCTGCTCGAGAAGGAGAGTGGCTGGGAGTGCCGGATCAGAGAAGTTTCATAGTACGAGATCATGGATAGGATGCGACCTGGCATGTTTGAAAGCCAAATCGCACATGGTGTCCACCAGGTTGAATGCGGCAAATGGTTGTATTGATACCCTTACAGAAACCGTGGGCAGGATGATGCGCATTCTTCGGGGGCTATGGATCGGAGACTGTACCTGCAGACGGGACTGTAGCCGGACGGACGAAATGGGAATGCAATGACATGGGTTTGGGGCGAATGCCGGTTTCCATGAGAGCATCGCGGTCTGGCTATGCTAGCGTTGATGCCAGCCAGTGATAGAATTGAGGTCTAGAAATGATCGCTGTATATGAAAGCACTCCGATTCCAATGATGACACGACACGCCACGCCTTCGCCAACTCTCTGCCGTGTAAATTTCTATTGCACGCCACGTTGAATCCATGGACCTCGTTCAAAGTCAAAAGCCGCCCTTACCCAACAACTCTTCGCCCACCTCCTTGACCAGGGGTTCGGCTTTGAGATCGGCCCTCTTGCCCAGGTCTTTCAGAGTATCCCTGAGGTCCATGGCCCGGCACAGGTCCCAGAGCATATCCTCGGCAGGAGCCGCGTAAAGAAGCGTGCCCAGTGCGAGCAGGAGAGCATGCAGAGTGTCTTTCAGATTCCCTGCAGACGGTGATGTCGGCGGAGGCAAGGACGCCAGGGATGTGATGCTCTCGAGCAAAGCGGCCGCGAGATCATCGCTCACCCCTGTCTCACCACCACCCTCCGAGTCCTGGCCGTTTGGCTTCGTTTGAGCAGCATGGATGCGTGCGTTGTGCGTATAGCTTGCGAGGTTGTACACTAGCGCTGCGGCCATGGCTCGAGCATTCAGATGCAGGCTGAGAAGACACTGCGCGGCCAGCATCTCAATCTTCTCCTTCAAAGCCGAAGTATTATCGTGCGAAGATGCAGTGGACTCGGGCCGAAAGATCTGTTCCTGGAACACAGTCGAAGAGAACAGGTTACATGCAAGTTGCAGGCTGACGGACTGGACGTTATATGGCGCGCTGGTGAAGTCCTCGCCGTCCTGGACGGACCCGAGCAGCGTCAAGAGCGTCGTGCACGCGTGCTCGGTGACGAGGAAGCTGGCCACGCGGGAGTCGCAGGCCGCGATCCGCACGAGGTCAATCAGCGCAAAGTGCGTCCCCTGTGGCAGAGTGCCAAACGTGGACTGGACGTGGACGCTGAAATCATGCAGATTGGGGAGCGCGGCTTCGGTCGCGCCCTTTGCATCGCGAGTCTTGATGAAGTCCACGAGAGCCTGTACAGACTTGTGTTGCGAAAACGACGTGCCGAGCTTGGCAAGCAACTTCTCCAGCGGTGGCGTTCTGGTGTACAATGTTGGTCTCTCGATATGCCGCTGGAAGGTCGGCAATCTCAACTTTGTGTGCTGGTGTTGTGGCGGTTTCGCCATCTGTAACAACAGGCGGACATTGCCTCTCAGTCGAGTCGGATCCGCTCCTGCCCATTCCTCTTGCTTCTGTCCCTTGAGGAAAGTGATGAACGTAGGTGTTGCGCGGATTGCGTACCGCTGGGCCACGGCGTGGGCGGATGGCGACGCCGATATGTCTATTTTGATCAACTTTGCGCCGGACGAAGTGGCTGCTTCGGCGGCCAACTCTTCGTAGGTCGGATAGCAGATTTTGCAGGGTGGACAAGTTGCAGAGGTGAAGAATATGACTGCGCAGGACTGAGAGGCAGACGAGAGAAGTTTATCGAGTTCAGAGAGACTCGCTATGTTGTGCACACGGCCCGGCGCGTCCGGTGGTGGTTGGGCATTGATGATCGCTACGGGTAGCATGACTTTGTGGGCGGTTCCATTGGCGATTGAGGGAGTAGAGTTCCCATTCTGAAGAGTCTGGGAAGTCGGTTTTGAAACCGATCGCCTTCTGACGACATTCTCGCCGGACACTGCATCGGGGGCTTGAGTCATTGTCCGCATGGACTGGTCGAGTTGACCGCGGAGCATCTGGCCCATAGGCGTCCTCAAGAATGTTTCTGGCAGATTCTTGATCTCTTCGGGAATGCTCTTCCCTACCAGGAACATGGCAAGGTCTTGCGAAAAGTTGTTGCAATTGTGCAGGAATAGGTCGTACGATTCGGCCGTGTATATTTCTTCAAGGGACTCGATGTACTCCTCTACAATGTCCACAGGCAAGTCTGTCTGGCCCATGTTTACAATTTTCATGGGCCGACCATGGTGCGTTGAGCCGGGGATCTTCCTGTGGATCCCCTGCCCGAAGAAGTACTCGACATTGTTGAAGACAATGGAGGTGTGATAGACGGCGTCGATCTGTACCCCCGTGATCATCTGGGAATACTGTCGCGCCATCCCCCGTGAGAGGTCGTAGACGTAGAGTTGGACGTCCATCGCTTTCGCGAAGTCGAAGCTGCTTCGACTATGATAATCTCGCTTCAACAAGCAGGAGTCAGTGTGATTAAAGGTGAGATTGATTCCGTTGCACATTCGGGTTCAGGCAGCCAAAAGTACGTCAGCCACAGCCCGCCAAAAATGTGGCGTCACTAATGTTCATCCTCATTCGCCCTTTCGAACCTACGAGCGCCTTTGTTACTTCGGAGCCAACCTCAACCCGTGCCCATTTGCACGATGATAGTTGTCATGTTTTGTGATCCGGTTGCGTCTTGACCTTGCCATTGAGATGCCGCCGCGCAAACAGGCCTCCAAAGGCAAAGCCCCAGCCGCGAAGCCAGCCACAACCTCCAAGTCGCGACGGTCGAAGTTAGCGAAAGAGAACGACATCACAGCAGAAGAAGAAGCAGAGATCAAGGAAGCATGGAATCTGTTTCGGCTCGAGGATGTCGAGGGCTACGAAGAGGAGAAGGAAGGTGTTCTGCGGACGAGCAACGTGCAGCATGTTCTGCGGTAGGTCATGATTGGCATTCAGAGGGTCGAATCTGTCTGCCTTTCTCTTTGCTAAGCGGTCGGCTAATCCTTCTGCTTAGCGCACAAGGTCTCGCTCCTAAAAGCGAGGCAGACATGCAGGAATTCATCGATACGCTCGACCCGGAGTCTGAAGGCTACGTGACATACCCGCATTTCCTGGCGCTCTGTGCGATACAACTAAAATCCAAGACGGACGAAACCAAGGCGGAAGAAATCGAGACGGCGTTCAAACTCTTCCACCCCGGCCAAGGCGCCGGTCTTGAGGAACAAGTGATACGATTGCAAGATTTGCGAGCAGTGGCGAAAGTACTGAAGGAAGATGTCAGTGACGACGTGCTTAGAGCAATGATCCTAGAGGCGAACGGAGGGAAAGGCGTCGGCTCGGGTGTCAACATGGAAGATTTCCAAGCCGTCATGACTCGAGCAGGGGTGTTTCAATAGTTCTTGCATCGGGTATCCGTGTTCGCGGAGAGGCACGTCAAGGCCGCCCAACGAGACAGGCAACACGAACAGGACGAAGACTACTGTCTCCACGGAAAATCAGACCACGACTCGACTGCGAGCCGTGACAGTAGAGACCCGTGGAAGTCCCGCGACCAGATTTTTTATCTGGCCGTGATCGAGACCGAGTACTATTCTAGCTTCCCTGTCCACACTGGCTCGTTGTGGGTGCAAAACGAAACGGCCAGCTCTAGCATAGATAGAAGCAGTTGGTTTGAATTCAACGGAGCAGTCAGATGCGAACGGAAGTCGCCTTCGATGTCCACAGTCTGACTTGAGCGTCATGATAAGCGGCCCGATTGTGACCATCAGACTCTTTCTGGGAAAGGAGCGTTGAAGGGCTTGAAATTTGTGGTTGGGAGGAATGAAAGAAAGATGTTGTGGGAGCTCCGAATTTCGTTGGAGGGATTAGGTGTGTTTCGGGCACCTCCTTGTCCTAAGCCTGTCCTGGCCTAGCTCAAAGCTAAATAACTCTATTAAATAATACGCAAGGCACGACGTGACGATCTAGCGACTTTGCTGGCGCCTTGGCATGCTACCGCGGGTGCACGTTTTATCGTGCATACTTCGTGCCTCGTGTCTCCGATCATACTATGTACACACCTCATACTCGTACTCCGAAAGGCGCCTTCCTAGACAATACCATTATTATAGTACAGTTCACTTTAGCTCCAGAGCCTAATGCTCTTCCAGCGGCTGGCCACCAAGTCCCGTCTGGAGTTCGACACGATCCAATGCCCGGATTGTGAAAACTCTCATTTCCTTCTTACTGTCCTTTGCTGCGCTTGGGGCCTGCTCTGGGTGTGATTCGGCCCCAGTCGTATCCCCCTCACTATAGTGCTGTGTGCGCTCGAACCAGTCGAGCCTGAAAACATGTCCTTGCAGTGAGGTGGCCTTGGTCGGAGATCCACTGCCCAAGAAGTCTGTTGTCGAGACCGACCCACCTTTACCGTCGAGGATGCTCGACTCAGCCAGCAGTCGTGCCATGGAAGCAATGGTGCAGGGATTTTCGAGCAGCACGTCTCTTATTTTCATCATGAATGTAGCAGCCGTACCGAGCACAAGCATCGCCAGTAGCATACCCTCCAAGATCCGTGTCGACACTGCGTGCTGGATGAGTCTGCTCCGACTGTTGCTGGTCATAGTGCTTGGGTACTGACGGCTTGCAAGAGTTTCGTTCTGAGCCGGAGCTTGCCGCAGAATGATGCTGTACTGCTGAGCCCGCAAGATGCTGTGGAAGTGCTTGATTGTGTCGACAATTTTGTCGATGCTCGAGGGGTCTCTTAGATCAGACAGTTCGATGCCGCCATTACCCTCCACTAGTAGGGTCATAAACTCATCGCTGGGGAATGGTCCGTTTGGGTCTCGCGGTAGCTGGTCAGAATAAGGCTCAGTGAGGAATAGATTCGTGAACCACTTCGAGCTGGCTTCGACTGGAGCGGGTGGGACGTGTGCATTGATGGAGAAGTCGGGTAGCGAGAACCGCGCAGACACTTCGATGGTGTGGATGTCTTCGTCGCACATGAGGATGACGATGTGGTCGATCTCCCGCCCGCTCAAGCCTCCCCAGATGTAAGCGTATTCCGGCGGGTCGCCTATACCATTTCCATCTCCTTCCCAGTCAGAGAGCGCAAAAACTCCGCCCGGTGAGACTGTGCCAGTACCTCCTAGATAGATATCTGATTGTGTGTTGACGTAGTCAGCGAGGGCTGGGGGCTTCACAATGTTCAACTCCCCACCGTTGGTCCAATTTACCGAAGCGTTTACCTGGGAGTCTGTCAAATACCTACAATGGAGATTGGCATGCAAGGCCGGCACAGTGGTATCAACAGAGTCGCCGAGCTCCCAGTCACTGGTATCACGTACGATCTCCAACTTGGGAAAAACAAACTCGTCGTACGTCCACTTTGGGTATGACAGGTTTTGATCAAGAATCAGAGCCCCGAGCATCCCTCCCTTATCATTTGCAGTATTGTCAAGATCGATGTTCTCGACGGATCGGAACGAGTCTTGACGCTGTACTTGAACGGGGAACTGAGTCGGTACCTGTGCTACGTCGTACACGCCGCTCACAACGATCGTGAGGAGCCCGCCAACGAGCGCCATGAGCGTAGTCGCGGTCACGGCGAACTGTCGCATTCGGACCGAGGAGATAATGGCGGCGGGTGCAAGCTGTTTCAAATAACTGACGTTCAACGCATTTTTGTAGGTTCCTCCGCTTCTCAGCCGCGAGAACGGAGCCAACAGCCTCGTATTGAAGTCAAGTGACAGAGCGAACAGCTTGATGACGACCATCATTAACGCAGGAATATATGTCCATGTATAGTGAATATACTGGTTCAGATCGACGTCGGTAATGCCATTGTGCTTCTGAGAGGCTTGCAAGAGGCTCTCCAGCACAACAACAACTGCAGCGACCGTAAACAGGCCGAGGCCGCGGATGGTAGGCTTTAGAACCAGCGGTCGCCAGTACTGGTGTGGGAGTCCAGTATTCGGTGGAGACAATCCGGTTATGGAACGCTCAAAAGGGGCTTCGTTCAGTAAAAAGACAGTCGCGGAGCCGGCAATGGATCCTGGATCGCATGGAATCGAAGGTGTTCGCGCGCAAAACATCGCCATGATGACTGCAGCCACAGCGAGTACAGCGAGAGTAGCCTCCATGATGCGAGCTGAAAGCAACCGGACGATCAACCGCGTACGTGTCTTGCTTGAGGACCCGACGATGACTGCCTGTGAAGGTTCCATAAGTACTTCCTTGGCAATCTGGGCGGAAACCGAAGTGAAGAACGGTGGTAGTAGAGCTTGTAGAGTGGATATCTCGAACATATCCTCGTCGGTGAGTTCGATACGAGACTGTCTAGCGAGCTTGAATTCAGGACCCCAGTAGCTGTCAGCGTTGTAAGGCGAAATAGATGACAAGGATTCCAAGATCAAGTCTGTCAAATTCCAAGCACTAAGCCCGGGTATCGTACGACTGCTGATGATCGGCGAAGCGTCGACTCTGGTCGCGGCAATATTTGTACCGCTGGCACGATCAGCTGCAACGCTTAGACGAGGCAAGCTGTATGACGGTCTACACAGGAGTTGAGTTGAACGGGTAATACTGTAATCGTACGTGAGGTGATATTCATCTGTGTATGCCGATGAGTTGATCATAAGCTCCATTGTGTAGATCAGGATGCGTTGCGAGTCTTCCTCATCTCCAGCACCGGTACACGCCACTTTGAGAAATTGTCCAAAGATTTGCTTTACCCCGGTTTTCGTCGTATATAAAGGGGGTGTTACCTTTGCCTCACAGCCGTCTAAGCTGACTGTAACATTGGAAACATCATCAGTAGGCTCGTAGGTGTTATATGGCTGTCCGCCGGTAGGTACAGTCAATGAGAGGCCACCAAAATGGAGCAAAGTTGGTTCACAGGTGAGTTTCGCTGAGAACCCCTCAACTTCCGCACTTAGTGTGTCGGCCGCAGAGGGATCGGCTGAAGTAAAGGTTTGATATGCAAATGACGCTGTAGTCCCGGCAGGGTACCTTAGTGTGAGATTGTGGATAGCGTCGTAGACATAGAAAGGCATTTGAACCCCTGGGTAAGCAGGCAAAGACGATACTTTGTTCATGAATGAATCGGCAACTGCCATCGAAACGCCGGTCTGGTCCAACTGGAAGGATACTAAGCCGAGGAGACCAGTGGAGACGACAATGAGTAGAGTAATCAGAAGGGAGGAGATCGAGGCCAAGGCGACCAAGACGTTGCGGTTCCGTATGGCTTGATAAATTGCTGTAGGTGCGATAGGAGAGACATAGTCGAGATGAATAGCTTGATCGGTGGCGGCAGGGTTGCCATGCAGGAGAATATAAGGGGCTAGTTGCTTTGATCTGTATTCGATCCGAGACCAGAACGCGAGGGTGACGGTCAGAACTATGGATGTAGATCAATACATGGTCTTGTATGGTACCTGGACAAACTTACCAGCAACCGGTCCATAAGTCCAAAGGTAGTAGGCATTCTCATCAGCATTCGCGATGCCGTCGTTATTGTGGGCTACCTCGACGACGGTTTCAATGGCAGCAAACAGAGCGATGAAGATTCCAGCAAAAGCAAGGAGCGTTCGTCTTTGTAGCGACCGCGATCGCCATGGTTTGTGCTGTAAATGACCCTCATTCAATGCTTCCTCGTCAGGTTTGGCCTGACAGGCTTGAGACGCCTGAGACGATGTGTTCGTCCGTTGTGGATGCAATGGGGCATTTGAAGGCGCCGGAGAGGGTAAATCTGAGCCTTGCACAGGTACTGAGTTTGGTGATATTGCGACGTTCTGCGAGACTTCTGGCACCGGCGCTTGATTGGAGACTCGTTGGTCATCGTCCGACATTTTGTCGATTATGTGAGCTCGACGCAGGGAAACCCTGCGAACAGGCAGAGAGACGTAGAGTAGCGCGCATGAAGGGCGTCATCTACTCGGGAAGAAAGATATTGAAAGTAGTGAATGCTGCTGTCGCCTTGTTGCTTCACAACTTGCCACATCGCTTCAGCAGTTTGGGGCCTGATTAGGCCCCAAACTGCACTCTTTAGACCCAAAGCCAGCATCTGCATCTCTATTGGCAGACTGGCGAGCTCTAGGGGTTCACAGCCTGCAGGGTTGAGACACCTTCTGCAGGAGAACCTGGACACGAAGCGCTGCTGGGCCGATGCAGCTAGCCCTTGTGCTGCAGTTGCCTTTCAATTAGAGCCGCAGGGACGGGACGATGGGGGGCCTTGTGACCACAGACTTGACTCAGCCACGAACTCCTTTCCCCCCAGGCAAGTATGCTGTGGCAGCATGTTCGTGCATGTTAAAGTACCCTGTACTTCTGTGCTGAGAGGAAGAATTGAGACTGGGAAGATTCTTCGAGGATCTATCTCCACACAGTTACGACGCCGCCAAGTGCGTCACGGGGCGTACCGCGTTTAGGACATTGACCCCTTTGGGTTCATCATGTCCTCCGAATCGAGTCACAGAAAGAAGCGTCTCAAGTCATGATCCTTGTGACGCACTTCTGCAGCGTAAAAGGATCTGCTCACCTCCAACCGTTATGACCATGCCCATCTTGTCCTGGGAGCTCAGCTTTGGCTGCGCAGCAAGCGCTTTGGCTCCTATGGGTCGGATGTGGTAGGAGTGAGCAGGACCCGAAGTAATCAAAAGTCCAAGTGAATCCGCGGGACTTGAGGCCCTAAATCATGTCGCGAGACATGCCTCGATACCTGTGCCGGCTGAAGGTTCGTCGAACCCATCGACGCTATGGACACCTCTACATCGAGATGGAATGGGTACAAGAGGCACCCTCCAAGCTCTATGGTCTGGCAATCATCTGTCGGTCGATGAGAAGCAAGCCGTTTTGAACGAGTTGCTGGCTATCTCGACCAACTTCGAGCACTCGAACCGCCACAAAAGGAAATTGTCGCATCGGCAGAACTAGGACCATGCCTTGACATACGAATGGGATACAGCGTCTTTGGCCCTTTCACCGACCATCAATAATTACATTCCTTGCTCCGTGGACACATCTCATTAGAGAATGGTGTGTGGTCCTTCGGCGAACTCGTCCCGCTGATTCACACTCGTCAATATCGGACCTGTTTCTCTTACGCCGACATTGCTCCGCGCAATCTAATCGTGCGCAATCGCAAGATCGTCGCGGCGATTGACTGGCAACTCGCGGGCTGGTATCCGGCATACTGGGAATACACAAAGGCGCATTATACGGTTCTCCGCAGGCTTGATTGGTATGCCACAAGTAACGTCGGCGAGAACATCATCTTGCTATGCGACATTCTTTCGGCGATCTTGCTCAAATGCCAACGGCGCCGCCTCGAAGTGGAGATGAGAGATTCAAGCACTTCACATAACTCAGACAATATCCAGCGAGTCCATCTTCCAGATCTCGACATGCTGGACGTCCTTCTCTTCAATCCGCTTGAACCGTCTTTTGTACACGACTTTGCTGGTCTTGGGTTGGCCGTCTGTGCCATCCTCTTCGTACCCCTCGTCCGGGTCGCCGGTTCTTCCAATAACGTCTTCCACAACCGGTCCGACCTCCCAGACCTTCCAGCCCAGCCCGATATACCTCAGCTTGGCGAAGTCCGTGCTCTGTGCTCCTGGACCACCGCTTCGTTCTGCCAGGGTGCTTGAGATCATCTCCTCGTGGACGTGATCTGGTAGATTGACGATCTTGTCGTAGCTTTCCATTTTCTTCCTCCCTTCCTCACCAACCGCTTCCTGGCCCAGGGGAGCAAGGATCCGAATGGCCCACAGGTCGGTTAAAAACGGTACAAGGAGCTTCAGAACCTCGGTCTGGGAATCTTCAAGGCAGTCGAGAGCCGCGGCGAGCTGCGTTAGATTCGGACAAGATCGGATCAGCCGGGCTGTAATTGCAGTGGGAAGTGGCCACCGGGCAGGAAGTATGAGGTGTTTGAGGGTTGGGCCACAGACGTTGCAGATGTTATCTAGGTATAGGTCGCGAAGGGAGATAGAAGCCGCGGCCGAGGCGGACATGGCGCGGACCGGCGTGTTTCTCGAGGAGCGGACGTCGTCGGTCGCTGCTTTGTGGTATGGCGACAAGTCGCTCGAGTCCGGGGAGCTCTCACTGTGGCCGTTTATGGGGAGTCCGCTCGGTCTGTTGTCCTTGTACCGTGCGTTGATGAGATACAGTTTCTCCAAACCCGCAAACTTGCCCAAGTCTTGTGCGTGCCTCCTGTGCAAGTGGTCAACCCTCATGCTTTTGGGTCTCGGAGCATGCTCCTCCGCCTTCACTATCATATGCCATGTTCGATCAATGAAATGCGTGGCATTGACGGCCCCGGAACGACCGTCCACCACAGGCGCATCTTCGTCGATGCCAAATGTGTTCACGGTGGTGAAATGCTCTATTGCGGTGGTGTCCACCGCATGGAGACACTCGGATGGATCGGCACTGTTCAGGAGATTATACATACCCATACTCTTCAGGCGAAGTTTTCTCTTTGCAGCAATGTTCTTCCGGAAGAAGTGTGTAAGCATCACAGAGGGCTCGCCTTGTTCACGCATCCGGGGAGAAAAATGCATGGTCAAGTTCTCAAGCTTCGTGGCGTGGAAGAGAACGGTAGATACGTCGTCGGGATAACACAAGGGGTCGTAGTGCGTCAAGGTCAGAGACTTGATGTTCGGTAACGGAGGAATTTCATATGCCGGTTGAGGAGATCTGTTTGAAGGGAAACGAAGCCACACTGTTTCTAACCGCGCGAGCTTCGCCAGCCCGGAGTAGACATTCGGTTGTATCCGTACATTCAGGTCCCAGCGGAACTTCTCGAGGTGAACGCACTGGTCAATGACCGCGCGGACAGCAATGTTTAAGATCATGGTGCTCTCCGACACCCGACCAACTCTTGCATGTTCGTTTAGGTCCGCCGTGCTGAACTCGCCCTCGAGACTCAGCGACCGTACCAGACTCGATACATTCCTTGTGACCAGCGCGTTCAACCCCATCGAGAAGGGGCTTGCACCCCCAAACCCCTCGGGCACATCGTCCTTGTAACGAATGGTGCTGTATGATTTCAACGTGACATTTTTCCACAGGTGCGGCAGTGTCATGTACCAGAGAACGCGAGAGGTGCGGCAGAGTCTCGCCAGGGAGGCGACGTCATCTTCGAGGAAGGAAATGATATGTGCGACGACTGTCAAAGGGATCGAGTTCACGCCGAAGGCGCCTTCAACTTCCGGGCCATTGCGGTATAGATGACTGGCACGGAAGGTCATAATGCGACCTCATTGAAAAGTCGAGGCGCTGGTCCGGACTGTCGCTTACACCTCCGCACTCATGTCGGGAACTTCGCAGGGATTTGGGCAGGAAATACAGCTCTGACAGCATTGATAAGCCCAGCACAATTGGACGTAACCGGTGCAGACCGGTGCGCACATGCTCAGGCAGAACAATTTCACGTAGACTGCACATACGCGCACAAGTGGTCCACAGTACAGCTACTCCGCATCACAGGGTGGGAGAGGCAGCGGTCTACCACTGAGGCATCCTTCTCACCCTACCGACGAGGTACAACTTACCCACATTCGCTACCACGGAGCGCAGAGGATGATGGCGGCTTTACGAAAGGGACCCCTAAGTACAGGTCTCGGCACCGTAGTGTCGTAGCCCATCTGGCGCGGCACATGGGGAGTGATCCGGAGGAAGCATGCTACGGTCTCTGACGAGTGAAATTACTATTTTGAGGGTGATTCCGTGCCGCCCGTATCTCTCCCATCGCTCGCCGAGATTTCCGCGTTTGGCAGATTTGGGCCAGATTCGTGCCGCATCTGTGCCGCCCGGTCAGTTGGTGAAGATGAGTGGTGAGGACTTCCAGAAGCCGGCCGTCCTCTTGCAGTATCTGAGCCTGGTTGGGCGGGAGCCGAAGCAGCTGTGCTTGCTACTGGGCGCTGGGTTGTGATCTCGCGACTCGCCTCGTTTGATGTATCTTCCGCAATCGGGGCAACCGCCGGAGGTCGCGCGTAAGTGGCAGACCTTGGTGAAGTCGGGTAAGAAGCATCGATCACTCGGCTCGGCCGAGGGTCACTCTCAGAGATAATCAGTGATCCTCTAGGCGTATACACCTGCTGAGGTGAGTGGGCTTGTCCAGAACTTGAGGCCGAGTGGCGTAAGGCTACAGCATCCGGTCGTGCGGGTACCGGGGTCGGCGGGGAGTGAAGATGTGCTTCATCTGGAGACCAGGTTCGACCGTTTACGGGGGCTGGGATGAAGACCACCTGGGACGAAACCTGGTGTCCTCCGACAGATCCCTGCCTGGGCACTGGTTGGTCCATATTTGACATTCGGACCGACTCTTCCTCAGTCGGGGTTTCTTGGACATCGTCAGGAGACCAAGTCCGTCCGTTACTCTTCGGCGCTGGTATAACCGTGACAGGCAGCGCAGCGGCGGCGATATTGCCTCGGGTACCGAATCGCTCTCTTTGTGCAGACGCAAACGCTCCTAACCGGTCCCGCAGATTTAGAGTGCGATCAATGGGGGACCGACGTACGCCACTAGCATTTTGGGCATCGGCCACTTCTGCCGGCGGTTCAGACCTGCGTCTTTTGAATGGATTCTGGACAGCTTGCCAAAGATTGCGGCTTTGGGGTCCCGTCATCGTCCGCGCCACTGTTTGCAGCGCCAATTCCTTATCTGCATCAGTTGGAGAAGAGCCGGAGTCATCGGAATCTTTCGGAGCGTCGCCGCCAGTGGGTTCGTCTCCTTCCCGGCGAAGTTCTGGTTGCGGATTTGGCGACGGACTTGTGAGATTGTGATATCGCACAGCATAGACGGTGCTGGTGGCACTTCCAGTATCGCTTCGATTGGGAGGGGTCGTTGCTTGCTGAGGTATCACAAATCGGGAGTCGGGAATGGCTTGGCCGTCTGCGTCCATAGCATCAGCGCCAGTGGTAATACCGTCTGGTGGCGCTCTCTTCCTCCGTTTCTGCAGTGGAAGCCGAACGCGAACCCGCCGATACTGGGAGGCCATTCTTTCACCTATACCCTTGCGCCCCCCTCCACCGTGGTCTGGACCCAGGTCTCCGTGCCAGCTTGCATCCTCTGATGGAGTCATGTTCAACATTTCGTCGCCATCAAAGATTTCACGTCCCAGAATGCCGTCTTTTCTTTCGTCCCGTTCCAGAGACTCGATTCTTTCAACCCATTCCCAGACGACGACGCTTGCAGCTGCGGCGCCAACCCAACGAATATATTCACCCCATCCCGCCAGATCTGGCTGCGATATATCTAGAATGAAAAACACCACAGGAATAACCACAGAAATAAGTGATAGTAGTGCGACCAAACATATATTCTTCATCTTCGGATGCCAGAACGCAAACCGTCTTTTCGACAGACAATAGTAAACCACACAGGATGCATAGATTAGAGAGATGGCCAGTTCAAACAGGTAGTTGAGCGCGGGAATCGCATCCGAGAAGCTCCTGGGTCGGGTCCTGGGGCTGCCGCTGACAAAAGAGTCTAAGATGCTGAAAATGGTGTCGAAGCTGACCATGGCAAAGCCAAGCCACTTAATGGTGACCTTCTCCTTATGCCGAGGAAACAATCGTATCAAGGTCTGCACTTGAGCGAGCCACAAGAAAGTATCAGATATGACCCGAATGATCCGGATCTCCAGGCTGTCAACGACATTGTCAACCAGCTGACTAGAGTCGATGTAACCTTGGTTGTATTGTCGTTCGGCAACATTGAAGGTGTCGGCGGTCGCAATCGTAAGCGAGATGGCCACAGTGACCGTCGCGATCTTCTGCAGAAGAGGTCTGCGTCCCACACCCACCACAGATGATGAGCCATAAGATCCTGTAATTATGCCGCGTCGGCCCAAGAACCGCGTCCCTCCTCCTGGCCCTCCGAGATAGAACGTCCTCGGCGTGATGAAGATGAGAATAACGAGTATGTAGCTGATGACCGTCGCCGTGGCAAGGGCGAAGATCTGGGGGGAAATGGAGGCATAAAAGGGATTGGAGAAACCGACGACGGACGAGTTGCCGGTGGTATCAGGGCTTATGATAGGATCCGGGTTCTCGCAAGGCAGCTTAAACGTGACCCTGGCGTGAAGCGTGGTTGTGGTGTCATCTTCGAAGATGAATATGCCTGTCCGCTCTTAGTAACTCTCCTCCCACAGAAGACGTTCTCGCGCAAACCTCCACTCGGTAGAATTAAAGGCGTGCACCATGCGTCGGAGACCGTGTGGCTCGCGGCCGGAGTGCTCAATTGTCCCCATAGTTGGCGAACAGTGATTGAAGCATCGTCGGACATGCCGCGGCTACCGTTGAGGTTGTACAGCACCAGCAAGCGGCTCCGGGTACCACATTGTCAATGCGCCGAGACTCGAGAGAGTCGTAGAGGACTGCGGACGCGCGGCGGGCTTGGTCATACGACCACGCGAGAAGTGCTTCGGCAAGGCTTGGGGTCTTGTTTGCGGGCGGAGCAGGGGCCTACACGAAGTACTTAAACATGCGGCCAGGAAGAGGAAGAATAGAGAGGCAAGAAGAGTGCCCGAGCAAATTAGGTAGGTGTTGATGGGGTTGGGTTGAGTGCAGCAGTCCAAGCATGTAGTTGGTGGAGCGGGTGGAGTGGCAGTGGCACACAGACAGAAATTGCGGGGCGGTTCGGGAAAAGGGTTACTCCGCGGTTCCGGTTCCGCCGGGACTGCAGAGCTCCAGACGTGAGCATCCTAGCTTCCCAGGGTCATCAAGACATGCTTGTTCGTATCTTCGTATGCCACATATGTATCTGATGCGCATGGCAAGTCCCTCCTCGCTATCTTCTCGTATGCTAACGCTCATCTTGTCATCGGCATTATGGCCATGATAACTTAAAAATTCAACGATACACATCAATGACCTAAAGCCTTAGATCGTAAAGTCGCGATGCTAGCTGCTCGGCAAGGCAAGCGTCCGATCACCCATCCGATCACCCAGTGACGGGAGACAACATGAAAGGAGCACCCTCTCCGCCCCGGCCCTTACATCCACTTCAAATATTGCCAAAGCCAAATGTGTGATTGCCGTTCCACTGCATCTGACTGTAGTTGCGGTTGGTGATGGCCTCCAGCAGATCTCTCCCACCCAAAGTTGGACCGATGCCCCCAAATCCTTGGTCGACCGTGGCTTCATCGCCTCCCCACAGGTTGTCAAGCGGGAGGGCGAGCCAGTCACCACCGGCAAGGTCCATTCCAGAGCCTATGTTGACGTCATCTGGCAATGGAAAGTCCATGTCGTGATCTCCAAAGTTGGGTGGCGGCACGAAGGTCTGCGAGTCCAGGTCGGCCATAGACCTCGCTTGAATGCCAGCGAGGGGGTCAGGGCCAGTCCCGTAAAATTCGAGCTTTGATTGCACAGGATTACTAGAGACAAGCTGCTGTGAGAGTTGATCATTGACGCCATCATGGCCATGCGGAGACGGTGGGCCCGATTGTTCTCGACTTGGGCCAGCTGAGCCGGTGCCAGGGATTTGGACTCGAATCAAAGTCTGTTTCACATTGCCTAGGATGTTCTGCACCAGTCGAGAGGTGGATGCAGCCAGGTGAACATCGTCAACCACTTGCTCGGACATGAGATCTGTGATCTTCTCCAGCCTCTGGAGGCATTTGCGCACTAGTTCTTCGTGGATGCCCAGGCTGAATCGCTGCAAGAGATTAGACTAGCTATCAGGACACTTCGAGGGAGGGCACTCACTTTCAGCGTGAACATCATGCCGGACAAGCTGCGGAGATATGTGCGGACCGGGGCGTTCCTGAGAAAGCCCTGGGCGGCAAGGCCGTCAACGACAAGATCCAATATGTTGAGAGCGGCCTCTGTCACTTCGTCAATGAAAGGCTTGTTCTCTTCCGAGATTTTGGCAAGGGTTGCTCTCCGCATGGTCGCACCACCCTCCACCCAAGACTCGACCACCTTTTGCAGGCCCAATGAATTGATGTACAGCCGGGCGTATTCGTACTCCATGAGTAGAATGCATTGCATGATTGGGTGAATATGGACCTTCAACCTGTCCATCTCATTCTTCCAACTGTGAAGCAAAGGTACGAAGGTGGCAATGGAATCCTTGTATCTTCCACTCGCTGTGAGCTCCCTGGTGAACTGGTGAGACGAGAAGATCTCTCGGTTGGCTTGATTCATGATCCTAGCAATATGCACCCAGCATCCTTGCATGAGGTCGATGGGGTGATCTTGCTTTCGGCTTGTCTTTTCCCAGATGGTATCGGATTCCCATTCATCGACGTTGAGAGACGACTGGATGCCCATTCGACCGCTGGTCTGAGCAACATAGACAAGGACCAAATGTCGCACACGCCTCTTGCGCGCACATTCGGACTCAGGCCCATGGTCATGGCGACAGTTGAAGTGGTTAGTGTCGAAGACACCAAGCTCAAAGGCAAGGCTCTGCGCGAGCCCAAGAATCATCCACGACATCTTGTCCGACCTCCAGGCCGGTTCGAGCCAGCTAGCGTAGGGAAGATTGTCGTAGTCTCTGGTACTGAGTCGCTCTTCCGATTGCCGACCTAAGCCAGAGTCGGCCTCGACCGGCACGAGCAAACTCCGGTCGAGAAGACCATTCTCTTCATCTCCGGGTGGAAAATGTAGAGCGCGTGGCTGCCAATCGGTGAGCAGCAGCAGCGCCTCAATAGTGCCCAGAGTTCGTAGGCTGCCTTGCCAGGTGAGTTGACCAGTTTTGGTTTCCTGAATCTTTGCCGTACTCCCACCGCCACAGAACCCTCCGCCAAATTGTTCCTGACCCCACAAAAGTCGTTCCACCTGCCGCCGAAGGTGAGTCCACAGTTTATCGTGGATTTGGTAGGACCGAGACACCGCCGCGTTACCGGAAAGCGGCATGTGACGCGAAGCGATAGCCAGGATTGCGAGGGCCAGAATCGGCTCATCGGCGAGCAGCGCGTGATGCTTGACGGGTGGCCGGAAATCAGGGAAAACGACCGGAGTCATGGGGGCCAAGTTGGCGTAAAAGTACTCGACATACTGCATGGCTTCCCAAGCAGTGAACCAACCATTGCGAACAAAGCGCATCTGAGACCAAGTCTTCATGCCAGCTTCCTGCTCCGCTTGCTCAGCCGGGGACAGTCCCACAGCGCTCGGCTCCTCAGGTCCGCCACGGCCCAAACTTGATATCGTCTTCTTGCGTGCACCACGGTCAGACAATGGGCTTTCCTTGTCACCTGGAGCGGCACTTTCAAAGACATGAGCTGCATCGACCAAAGCCATAAGACTGTCCTGTGAAGTTGACACTTGAGCACCTAGGGTTGCAGCGGCGGCCTGACTGTGCAGGTGAATGTCAGAACTGGGCTTGTTACTCGCTGGGCTAGGGTACATGGAAGAGCCTTGTGCACGATGAGGGTCGCTCCTGGGCTGCGAAGTAATCGAGGGCCGGGAATTGCTAGACATGCGAGGCGACCACGACTGGCGAGAAAAACCGTTCGTCGCAGGCTGCTGCGGATCCTGGGAAAGACCGTAGTGAGATGCACTGTTATTCATTGACGTCGGGGCACTGCCAGAGGGGGTGGAAACATCTCTTGCTGTACCATCCAGCCGCTTTTGCTTCTTCCGAGTCGGTGCAAATTCACATTGGAGGCGCTCGCGAAGGCATCGCCGGCATGGGGGTTCGGCCGGCGCATCAACACCTGCAACACCCCGTCGTCAGTGACATTACCGAAGACTAACGCTTGTGTCACTTACTGCCTAAATCGCATTTCACTTTACGTGACCTGCAATTTTGACACGCTTGATAGCCTCGCCGATGCGGCTTGCCTTGAGCGCCATGACTGTCTCCCGGCTCCGGTGACGAGCTCGCCTTGTAAGCATGGACATTGGTCAAGTCGTTGACAGGGAGTTGCTGGTGAGCATTGTAAGCCATCGCAAGCTAGGAACCGGGCGGGGAATAGGCAGTAGGTTGGAATGCTGGGGTGTTTGGGACGCCGAAATAACCGTTCGGAGCTGAGAATCCAAGTGGAGAGAAGTGTGGCTGAGGCCGAGGCTGCACTTGCTGGGAGGAGGCCAGGTGGCGGAATGCACTAACCAAATTTGGCTGTGGCGGTACATGCAAAGGATTGATGCCCCCATTTGCAATCGAAGCCGACACCGAGATTGTAGGTTGATGTGAGTGAATACGCCTAGTCCTGCCGACTGTTCTGCGACACGGTCCTGCTTTCTGGCAGCCACGGGGAACCCTGAAATGTTCTGGTATCCATGCCGACTCAGACCATGCTAAATGGAGTGGAAGTCTTGGCCAAATTATACGGTATCACGCTCTTGTATGCGTTGCGAAACAGGCTTAAATTCAATCACTATTAACATGTGCACATATGCTGCATAGAGTGACGGAGGATCTATCGCTCCGCCGTTAGCCACACTTATGCCGACATTGCGATGATGACAACAGTGTCCGATGTGCGAAGACCTTATGAGAGGAAGACTGAGCGCGGAGTGAGGGAGCCGTGAAATGATAGATTCTTCATTGCCAACTGGACATCTCATGTCAATACTTACTTGTGCGGCATCCGAGAGAAGCCCTGTCTGTACGGCAGTCCTTTTGCTGGTGATGTTGTAACAAAGGGATCAATCTCTTTCTCTTTGCTATGGACGGCACCGCCATTCGCCTTCGTGCCAGTAAAATCTCCTTTGAGTGGGGCTGACAGACTCCGAACACTGTCTTCGCTAGTACGGCGCAAGAGATCAGGGGTCAAGCGACCACCCAGCAAGCCCCTGACACCACCAGCCTTCCTTGCTGGCATTTCTCCGGTACCAGCGGTCAACACATAAAGCAAATACTTGAGGTTCGGAAGTGTATGTCGGATGTCAAGCACTCGCAGGCCTTGCCGGTTCATCACGAACTCAATGTCTTTGTTCAACAAAAAGACGCCATACTCGAACTTATAAGGCACAGTCGTGGGGTGCAGTGGGTATTTTCGCTGACTCAGTCCAATCGATATCGGGTCAGATATACAGGAGGAGGACGCGGAAGGCTCCAGAGGGTAGGGCAGAGAGGTGGACAGGTAAAGGGCAAGTTGGTGCACCAATTGAGCAACGAATCCAAGCGCCGCAGCGATTTCGTCTCGGTTCGTGTCGTTGTAGACCGAATTGGGAAGATGGATGCCCCGGATGGTGAATTGGAGTGTTCGGTTCTTAAGCGGCTCGATGGGGAATATCGTCGAAAGCGACTCACATATCCGCCTAATTTGGCCGCTAGAATCTGTTTCGATTTGCTTCAGTCGACCTTCCAGTTCTTTGGACTCTCTGTTCCCGGCTTCGATCAGTGCTTGGGCCTTCTCCTGGGCTTCGCGCCCCGTCAATAGAGCCTGCTTGCGCTGCTCTAGGGACTGCCGCAGCTCTTCTTTCCTCTTCTTGAGTTGTCGCAACTGTTTCTGCTCAGCCGCCAATCCAGCCTTGACCTGAGGACTTTCGTCATCAAGTTCAGGTTGTGCGGTGTCATCAACGGTAAGGACACGAGCTTCCGCAAGGATTCTGTTGATGTCCTCCTCAAGTTGCGACCTCACTCTGACAGCGTCTTGAATGCACTCATCCAAATTCGCAAGTTGCATCAGAGCGTCGAAGGTTGAGCCAGGCTTACTAGTGCCAGCTCTGTGATCGACGGCATGCTCCGCTATCGGATGAGGTTCGGCGGGCAGGTCCGTGAAACTGGTATAGATCCCATCTGACAGGTGCAAAAGAATACAATTTTGGGGCAGTGGATGATGGAAGTTCTCGAGGCTTCGTCCGACGAATTGTAAAGATCTCAGGTTCAATTCCAACTCCACGAGTAGGCAATAATTTTCAGTCTTTGAAGGCCGTGCCCAGACGCGAACAGTACACTCATCAGACCTTGAGACCCGAGGACCGATATTGTCCATATCGAAGAATGCAAAGCTTGGATTCATCGATCTTTCTATCACCTCACTGATATAGACAGGCTCGGAAATATCGGCACAGTGGACAGAGATCCAGGTATCCGCTAGGCGGTTAACGACAATGTCTTCCAGCTTCGACTGTCGCATGCGTGGACTTGTTGTGGCCCAATGGAGAGTACTTCTTCTGCGCATCCTGGTTCCGCCAGGCCTGCTCTGTTGCTTCTCGATTCTCTCGAAAGACGTGGCTGCTCTGTGCGGGCCACCGGCGTTTGCAGCCTCATCGCTCGCGGAAGGGAGATTTGTGAAGGACCGTGAGTGTGTCAGCGGACTGGAATCCCCTTGTAATGCGCGCCTGGCCGGGGAAACAAGGTTGTAGGGAGCATCATCATCCGTTGTCGCCTTGCTCTTCGCTTTGGGACTCGCTGGCGTTACATGAAGGTTACGCAGGGAGATTCCGTGCAGATGCCGCAGCCGGCGATTCTAACACAGTATGAGTTGGTGTGAGACGGTTCCAGCAGGGCAGTACTGACCCAGGAATAGAGGAACGGCCGCTCATGAACCTTCGCATGAACCGCTGGATCATCTCCTTGTTCGGCCATTGGTTGCGGTTCTGAGCCGGCACATCGCGGTGACACGACACGGAGGTCTACTGCACTGTCGGCAGTGCAGGATCGCGTGTGCGTTATGGTATCTCAGCGGTTATGATCAGATTAAAAGGGAGTCAGATTCTACATCTGCTGTTGCAGCGCCTCATCACCAACAATTAATTATCCAGTGATGTTTGCCTCGAGCCAATGACAACCGCAGTTGGGCGGAACGCGGAGAACTGCAGCGCAATAATGAGCCGAGATTCTGCCGCGCAGTCAGCATGCGAGCTTGAATTTTGTCCGCTGCGTCAGCCATCCACGCACGACCTTCTTCTCACCGAATCCTGCTTAGAGTCGACGAAGTATAAACAGATAGTCGTTGCATTACCCATTCGGGGAACATGCTCACCGAAAGAACTTGCGAGCCGTACCGAAGCTCAATGGAAACGGAGCCCACCTCCAATCTCACGGTCCCAACTGAAACACACATACCTGTTTCACAGCACAGATGGTTATCTTCATCGAGGTTGCTAGGGACAATGCAGGAATTTGGGTCCGCCTGCGGCCGGTTCAGCTGGCGTTGGGGACATGGGAGGTCCGTTGTGCGATTTCGATATCGAGGCTTGACAGCCTTGTCAACAGCTCCTGGCTTGCCGTTACACAACCCCGCTATATTCCACACCTACCAGTCCGCGATTTCCCATTTATACGTGTGTCACATTGGCAGCTTGTTCGTACCCCTGCTAGGTCGATCTGTAAGCTCCAAATCAAGCCACAAGTTGTACCAAACAGCAAGCCTCAGTCCACACCCAAACGGCTGGGAACCCCTCCCCCTTTCCCGGTATGATCCCATGTTGTAACTCTCTGGTATGAGAACATTCCCATGCCCAATGAAAAATATATCATGCACACCTCTTCGGGACGATTTCTGTCATCGATCAAAGACCTGTTCTTTCCGCAGAACAAAGCATTGTCTCCTGGACGACCTGTTCGTTCCAACATACTGGTTCTCGACGCATTCCGCCCTGTATAATGCGCTCGAAGCTTGGGGCAGTTGCTATGACAGCAGTTTACCGCACGTCTAATTTCTTCGACTTACCCACTGGCGGAGGAGTGTCAACCCGGTGTTGAACACGGTCTTCTCATCATGCCCCCAATCGCCGCCACCTGCCTCGATGGAAAGAAGACATAAATGTCGTGGATACCGCCGTCATGCTCGACAGCTAAGGCCTCATTGTTCTTTCCTTCGAAGTGCAAAATAACTTACCTAAGTCACTCTCTCTTTCTTTTGCCTTTGCCCAATTGTGTATTCCTATTGTCCCAGGCTTCTCCAGTCACCGGCTACCATCCTTCACCATGAAAGTCTCATCAACATTCATTGTGCTTGCTGCTAGCGGGCAGGCTCTCGGCTCATGGAATAACTGGTTGAGGGACGTTACTGTGACAGAAACGGTGACAAGGGCTATTCAATCCTGTCCCTGCAATGGAGAGGAGCACGTTGTGACTCCGGTTCCTCGAAGCGAAGGCAATCAACTCTTTCGGAAGCCTGGGCCACCCTTTGGGCCATTTGGCCCTCATTTCCCTCCAAGGCCCGGAAAGCCTCTCACCAACGCCGGTCCTATCCCTACCAACGCTAACAATGAGCCATGGGCCGACTGGTTTGGCTCATACATCACCAAGTCGCTTGCTTCTTCAAGCGAGTCGGCCTCATCCCCAATCCCCAGCTCATCGTCTGGTGCTGGACCCATTGGCGGATCTACGACTTCTAGACCTCACGGATACCCTGGTCCAAACCCGAGCACTTCGTTGTCGTCTTCCACCTCAATAACAAGTAATCGCGATGGCAGCGGCCCAACCGGAGGCTCCACTTCAGCATCTTCCAGCACGTCAACTTCAGGAAGCAGCAATTTCGCCAGCAGCACCGCCATGACGACATCTTCCACCAGTATAAACAGCGGCCTTGGTCCAATTGGAGGCTCAACCACATCGTCTACCTCGACTGCCTTGTCTGCTTCGTCTACTCCGAGCAATACCAGCGCCAGCTCGGCGGAAGGCAGTACCACGAGTTCCTCGGTGCCTAGCAGTTTCTCGACAAGCTTTACCACGAGCACCTCTTCGACCTCATCTACCAGCAGTTCGACAGATTCTAGCACGGCATCCACAAGCAGTTCCCTTCCAAACTCATCTACGACCGAGTCGCCTGCTTCTAGCACTACTCTGTTGACAACCACTGGCGGCACTTCCTCTGTGACTACTTCCTCCACCACGGCTCCGCCTGGCGCTGTCGTGACGGACGATGTGAGCTCACTTAGCCCCATCGACGCCATTCTGGAAGCACATAACGTTCATCGATCGAATCATACAGCTGCTGACTTAACTTGGTCTGATAATCTGGCCAGCATTGCGGCAGATATTGCTGCCACTTGCGTCTATGCTCACAATACGTAAGTGACCGCACTTTCTTACATTCTGCGCAATCTCGGTTGAGAGAGAGCTAATTCCCTGTTTTCCAATCAGCACCGCCGGCGGAGGAGGTTATGGGCAGAATATCGGCGCCGGGTATACAGCCGACCGAGTACCTTCTATGATCGGCAACAGCATGTACAACACGGAAATGCCAAACTATCCGCTGCCCTACGGCCAGGACAACGTCGATATGTCCAACTTCAACAATTGGGGTCACTTCTCGCAGATTGTGTGGAAAGACACGCGTGAGGTTGGCTGTGCGACCCAATATTGTCCTGACGGATTGGCCAATACCGGGTCTGGCACCAGCCCTTATTTCACAGTTTGCAACTATAGCCCAGCAGGTATGACTTCCCCCCATTCAATCTTGCCAACGTGTGCTGATCCGCAAATCAGGCAATATCCAAGGCGCGTACAGTCAAGTTGGCGCACCTCTTGGTCAGCCCGTCACAGAAATCCTGCCCAATTGATGAGACTATACGACCACGTATGGTCCACTTTAGCGTTTCGGTGTACATTGTGACAATAGACTTAGTGAAGGAACCAAGCGGGAAAGGCCATGGAGTAACACCCGCTTTGAGTTGGCTGCCGGAGTTTCGTTTGACGAACCATGTTACTCGGCTCCTATTTCGGATTGGAGGCTGGGGACTGTCTGGTTTTAGTATCGTTGAGGGAGTATGCCTTTTAGGTGCCAGGTGCATCTTTCACTTCAACTATACACCTATTTCCTTTGGGTAGCCACATTTACAAACAGGATTCTTCCGTCCCCAGGAACAGTCGACAAGCCACTTCTTAACCGTTGATAGAATTGCCTGGCGGAATGGAAATCATTTTGCGTACAAAATTACCCAGCACCAGCAAAAACCATGTGTCTATCATAACTCCAGGCGCCGTGCTTGATGCGAGATTCGTTTGTCCCGGATGATTCTGTTCCCGGTCATTACTTTCGCAAACTGTCCAGGCGCGCTTGCAAATCGTCGTCCTCGCCTCCACCACCTATGGCTTGGGCAACCCGGCCTTCCGGTACAGCCGCTTTCTGTATTCCAGTCGGAGTCTCACCCAGCTAGCAATCTCATTAGTAACGAGAATGAATGAGCAGCGCAACAAACTTACGGCATTGTTCAGATCAACGCCAATTTCGTCGAGAACTTGATTTACCACTTCCTCGCCCTCCTCTTCATCTTCGAGCCCTGTAACATCGTCGATGGCATCATCCATCATCTCCTGGCGCTGGTCCATGATGTCATTCTCGCGCTCGAATTCCATGGCGATGCGCTGGAGTGCCGGCAAGTTCATCTGGCGGTTCATGCTGCCTAGAAGCATTGTAGCGCCCTTCATGGACTGCATCATTTGTTCATTGCTCCGGACGGTCTGCAAAGGACTCGGTCAGCGGTTGGCGATCGTGCTATTGACAGCAGAAATGAATACCTGTATCCTCAAGCTAATGGCCTGCAACTGAGTCCTCATCTGGTAAAACTTCTGGATATACCGCCTTGTCCGGACCAAATCCTTCGCCTGGATCTTACAGGCGCCAATCTGACCGTTCTTTGCGCTCTTCTTGATATCTGCGACGAGCTTCTTCTCTTGATTCTCAAGCTTAACCCGCTCACGGTCGAGTTCTCTTTGTGTCTTCTCGAGTGCTCGTTGGTGTTTGCGCAGACGTTCTGCGGGCGTCATTCGCTTGCCGAAGGCCCATTCTATGATCTGGTGGTGTTGGTGGTTAGTGGGGGGTTGTCTACGCAAATGCCGGGATGTAGATGGCTCACATTCATGGTGAAGAGTGGGTAGGATGCCTCGTAAGGTGTACTAGGGACCTGAAATGTTCGGAAACTGCGGTCTTGAATTCAGAGCTGTCACTCGTGTCCTGCTGCGGTGGGAGAGTGTTGATTGTTTCTTGGAGCCTCCGAGCGCCAATGACGTTGCAGGCCGGAACAACGTCGGGACGGTGGCAGGTCAGGCCCGTCAGGTCATTGCACCTGCAATTCTTGTGCCAGGGACAGACTGACGTGACAACAATTCACAATTTATTCTTCGCCTGATAGTCTACAAACATCGCTATGGACATGAATGACTCTGTAGATCCGCCGAATGCCACCATTCCCAGCTGCAGATAAATCACGCCCGCTTCAACAATGAGCCACTCCGGAAACGCTGCAGGCGAAGGTTCTTCGCGCCCAAACCAAGACCCTACATCATCCAGCGACTACTTCGGACACGACCAAGTGGCATCGCCCGCACCCTCCTATCGGCCCCAGTACATGACTGTTGGCAATGGTTCGCAGCCGTCTCATGCTGCGGCTCTGATGGAACAGTTGGAACGAGACTCGGGCTATGGCAGCATGCCCGGTGATGTGCAGCAATCCGGTGGCGAGATGCGCGCGTGGGAGGATGAGTTGCTAAGGGACCGACCGACACCCGCACACACCCCTCAGATCGATGGACATCCCGCAACCATATCAGAGACGGAGAAACGAGCTCTCGCAAGCCATGTCCATCAGCTCTATTACAACCAGAATCGTGTCGCCCTCGCGAAGGCCATTTCGCAGACCGTCGAACTGCTCAAGCAGCTACAGGAGATGAATGCGCAATGGCCTGCGCACTATCCTACGGTTCAGAGACCCGACAGCGGAACGGACCTCTCTAGGCCGGCAATGCCACATGCGCAGTCAACCCGAGATGCGACAGACCTGTCACGGCAGATTTTCCTTAAGAAGGCCGCGCACGATCGGCCAGCGGCACTAAGAAGAGCTGGGACTTCGATAGGGGAAGACACCACCGGAGAGTCGAGCTCGCAGGTACAGGCGCGGAAGACTCCTGAACCCCGACTCATCACGCCACAGATCGCTCAAGAGTTTTCCATCCTCAAACTTGATCTGAAAGTTGGCGCATTATCCCAGACGGAATTGGTACATTCGCTGGAAAAGAAGTCAATTGCATCGCTCCTGGACGGGAAGATCAGTCAGAGCGTCCGCCATCTGTTGGCTCTCCGAGATCGGATAGAGGATACCTCAAGCAAGGTATTGGTAACCGGCGATCTGAACGCCGGAAAGTCGACATTCTGCAATGCCCTACTGCGACGGAAGGTCCTGCCTGAGGATCAACAACCATGTACGAGTATTTTTTGCGAGGTATTGGACGCTAGGGACAACGGCGGAATTGAGGAGGTGCATGCCGTGCATAAAGATACTATCTACGACCGGAATGACGAAAGCACCTACGACTCGTACTCATTATCCGAACTAGACAAGATCGTGGTCGACAACGATCGCTACATGCAGTGCAAAGTCTATGTCAAGGATGTCAGGTCCATCGATCAATCATTGTTGAACAACGGTGTGGTTGACATTGCGCTCATCGACGCCCCAGGCCTAAACTCAGACTCGGTCAAGACAACGGCAGTGTTTGCTCGACAGGAAGAAATTGACGTGGTGGTCTTCGTGGTTTCGGCCGCCAACCATTTTACACTTTCTGCCAAGGAATTCATATGGCAAGCTGCCCACGAGAAGGCCTATATTTTCATGGTGGTTAATGGATTTGACAACATCCGCGACAAGGAACGGTGCCAGAAGATGATACTTGAGCAACTGCAAAAACTCAGTCCACAAACCTTTAAAGAGGCGCAAGAGCTGGTGCACTTTGTTTCCAGCAATGCCATTCCCATGGTGCCTTCCTTGATGCCACCCGGAGGAGATGGTGGAAATGGTGGTCCAGGCCCTTCGCCTCCCGATGATGACGACGACGACGGATCAGACAAAGGCAAAGGAAAGGATAAGGAAAAAATCCGAGACTTTGAAGTCCTTGAAAGTGCCCTGCGAAGGTTTGTACTCGAGAAGAGAGCAAGGTCAAAGTTGGCACCCGCGAAGACGTATCTGTTGAACTGCCTGGGCGATATGAATGTCCTTGCCACGGTGAACCGTGATGTTGCTCAGTCCGAACTCGATCGAGTATCTAAAGAGCTTTCCGAGATCATCCCAGAATTCGAAGAGAAGCAGAAACAGCGGGTTGCAGTGTCGGAACAAGTTGAAAAGGAGATCGACTCCACCTCAACGGAGGTGTACAATCACACGCGCTCAACACTGTCCAGCACCATCGCGAATGTTGGGAAGCAAGACCATGGTGTCGACTATCCTGGCCTGTTTTCCGCATTCCAGTACGCAGAGGATCTCCGGGTCGCCATGCTCGAGCAAATCTCTGCTGCGGTCACCAGTTGTGAGAACTACGGACGAGCGAGGACAGTTCAGGGAGTTAGCATGATCAAGTCTCTAGGATTGTTACATGTCGGCGACAGTTATCAGAACCTCAACTTTGCGGCGGACAAAATGTTCCAACGAAGGAAGGATGCTCTGGTCCGGTCTGTTGACACGGATGTGGAGATCTGGGACTTCTTCGATGTAGCTGGTGTGTGGGAGCGGCAAGAGAAGACGGTGGGGACAGGCCTGGCTCTCACCGTTGCCGGAACGTTGGGAACCAGGGCTGTGGGGGGTGTTGGCTGGGTCGACGGGGCCTTTGGCGCGGCTAAGATCATCGGAAGTCGGAATTTGAGGAGACTGGTTTTGCCCGGCATGGTTGCAGCTGGTAAGTTTCACCCTTCACCCCTGTTAATACCGAGATTGTGTCTCACAGATGCTTCTAGCTGTTTTGACCATAGCTTACATTCTCTCGACCATTCCGCAAACACTTCCCCCTCGGCTCGCACAAAAGCTTTCGGCCACCCTTGCCCAAATGGACTACACTCATAGCAATGCCCATCGAATCGCGTCCGAAGTGCGCCGTGTCTTGCGCTATCCAGCTCAAAATCTTACAGCCGACCTCGCGAATACTGTTGAGGAATTAAGGCAGAAGAAGGAAGACGTTACCAAGACGAAGAGAGAAAGTGAGGTCGCACGAAAGTACTTCGGCAACCTTGTCCGAGACTCAGAGGAGGCGAGAAGAAGAATATCAGCCATTGACCTGGAAGGAGGGCCACCAGGCGCGGCAGGATCGTATGCTCCTGGGCGACTCTAAGCCTCGTAAGGTCCAAAGACCGGCCAGCGGCAGGCATTGAGGAGAGCATTAACGTGGTGCTGGGATTGACGACTTGATGGATATAAGCGCGCGATTTCCTCCACTTGGTCATTCATACGGACTTCTTGTACAAACTCACCTTCTGCTCAGGGACAGCGAGAAAAATAATTCAGTCCGACGATCTATCTTTTGAAATCCCGTGCATATCGAAATATGCCACTATCTTGTCGCTCATACTTCATCCTATGCCGATAAAAATGTATCACTTGGTGATCAATACGAAGCTTATGGTGCTTGCAATTGCTTGTCTGCGACGATCGCGTGGCTTATGAGCGAAGATTTTGGGGCCTGCCAGGCCTTGTGTTGCCTGCGCCACTATGACCACCACTTCTCGTTGAGATTATGCGGGTGCCTGCTAAGGGCCGCCGGAGAAGTGCGGAAGCGAGGAACAACCAGCCTCGAGGTCGACGTCATATGGCGACGCGTCTCTCGTAACAGGTTCGAGTGCATATGCCGTTCCAAGTTCGAACCCAGTGGTATTGGTGTTGAAGACGGTCAGTCACCACGACTGTACCTTTCACTAGCAAGTACACTGGAAAGAAGTACCCCGGTCTTATAACAGTCCAGATTGAAGCACTCTCAACGCCAGGACCTCAATTCAACCTCTTCTCCCAATGGCGAACCCCCACCAGAATCCCAACTATGACCTTCCAGCTGAACTTCCGGCGCAAAGTGGACCACAATCCTTGAACACAAATCCTGCTACCGAACAGCCATTGAACATGCATTCGGAGTACAACGCCGGATATCAACCACAGGGACAGTATTATCCTCAACCGCCGCATCCGCCTCCAGTACAACAGATGTCAGCGCCAGTGCCAGTGGCTAGCTACGAGCCTCCCCCTCCATCTCTACCACAACGACCTGCTCCTCACGGAGGATTTGACGTCGAGGCCCGAGCTCCGGTTTATGCACAACCCCCAGCCTACAATCCAGCAGACTACGCTCATGGCCGACAATACCAACAATTCCAGCCTCCCCCACAGCGGATCAAGCAGACTTTTCCAGAGGACGACAACCCTTCCAACCCCATTCATTACATTCGGGATCCTCACAAACTGATCGGATATCTGGTCCCCTTCCCGCGACCCGTCCTGCCCAGCGTCGACCCCGAGACCATCCCCAAGCGCTTCATGATCTACACTCCCCCGCCACCCCCACTCAGCAAACCTGCCGAGGGTGAAAAGGAAGCCAAGCTGCACAAGGTGCAACGGAAATGGCAAGAAGAAGTCCGGTCCGCGAAGACCAGCACCGCCAAGACCGCCAGCTGGAAGGGCGTGAAATCAAAGGCCACGCGCGGGATCGACTGGGCGATCCACAAGACCACGTCCTCGAATCTGGATTTCCTGGGCCGAGTCTCACCTGGACCTCAGTCCGACACCGAGAAGGATCACAGCGACAACGAAGGCCACGACACGCACAAGACCGTCGACGTGGAGGAGATGGTCCTGATCTACCCGCCAGCCATGCAGCTCACAAACGAGCAGATGCGCGAAGAGTTTGTGAACACGATGCTGCGGACGAAGTCCAAGGCGCAGAGAGACACGGTCATTGCCACGGGGTTGATGCCCGTGGCGTATGGAATCGACATCCTCGCGACCTTCATCTGGCCGTTTGGCGGGCTCGGCGAGATCGACACCGTCTGGGCGTATTCGAGTTTCCGCGGGGCCAAGACCGCCCGGAGCGTCACCAAGAGGCTCACGAGCTCGACGCACGCCAGCCCCAACCACGAAGACGAGTCCAACAAGCTGAAACTCACGTTCACGCACTCCCAGCGCATCGAAGTCCTGCGGAAATATCTCGACGCCGAGTGCCACAAGGTCGACTCCAAGCTGTTTCCCCGTTACGAACACTCGCCGACCGAGAGTGATGTGCTGGAAGCAATTGGATGGGCGTCCAGCCGGGACACAGAGGACAAGAACTGGGAAGACGAGCATTGGGAGATGCAGGAGGTGAAGGAGGATTTGAAGCGCGTGTTCAACAAGGCGGCAAGTGAGTGGAGGAAATGGTGCAAGTTGTTGGCTGAGAAGCCGGAGAAAGCGATGAAGAAGTAGTTAACGCAGAATTACGGGACGTTAATGGTCTGAAGCGTGGAAAAGTGGTAATGAAACAGATACTTCAAGCTTCTCCATCAAGACTTAAAGCGTGCCTCCTCTCGCCTCGTCTCAATATCTCGAATCTGCTACCGACTCCGGCTTTACCATGTCTTTACTCCGCACAGTCTGCTTTCTCCCTGCAGTCACGCCTGCACAACCAACACACCAGGTGTCAACAGTCGTGGACTAGCTGTCCCCAACAGTCGCTGTTGCTCCTCAACCTGGCACCTATTGTTGGCATTGGCTGGCGGCTGACGGTTTGTTTTGTGCAACTTACTAATTGTCCTTCTCCTGAACGGGCATGGCAGAGATCGAAGTAGATCATTACCGTATCTCAATTCGTCTCGGCGGGAGGGATTGGTTGGTCGATTTACTAGTTCGTACGGAGTGCATCGGTAAGGTAACTTACTAAGCTACATATGTGAGTCAACGTCCACCCAAGTTCTCGTCCATTCACTCGCACCAAGTCCCCCCTTCGCAGCCCTCTGAGGCCTTCAACGACGCTGGCGACGTCGAGGTCCTTGGCAGGAAAAGAAGAGTGAAAGCTGCCTCGACCTCACGTATGACTCATTCAAGCCATGCCGCTTTTAAAATACTGTTCCTCCCTGCCTCTCACCTTCGCACTCGATTCGCTCACCTTCACAGTCACCCTGTGCGCCTTGGCCCTCACTCTCATCCTGAACTAATGCTCCACCGCATACGGCGCCGGTAAGGGGATCTAAACTTGGCGGCGTGCTACTTGCTCCCTTCTTTAGGCCTTCTCGGGTATCATCAGATATTGGACGAGAGTATACCTGACCAGCAATGAGTACTCGAGGACTATCGTATTTATGCATGCCAGCTAGGTAGAGCAGACCTTCTATTAGTCGCCCTTGTATGACGGCACGGCACGACACAAGGAGGAAGGAGAGAACTGCAATGCCTAACCGGATGAACAGAAAGGCCATCGAAATCATTAACAACAATGGCACTTGTCCCAACCTCTTGCAACATTTGGCCATCGATCCATCTGTTAAGGAAAACTGATCTTGCCAAGCCATCTCCTCTTTCTCTGCCGTTTCTCCTGCCGCCTCCTCCTTCAATGCCCCCAGTCTTCCAAGTTTCTCTCGGTGAATCGGATGCGACTCATGCATTCGATTCTTCGTCCTGGAAGAGAGGAACAATCTCCACAGGTACAGTGACGACCTTTTCCTTCTCCCCTGGGCCAGCTGCGACGACGACGAGGACTTCCTTGAGTGATTCTTTCGGTATAAGTCTCAGCTTAATCTTTTGTGCATATCGATGCTCCGTTGGGTCACCACTCTCCGGGCCGCCCAGGTACAGGCCTTGAAACTCAAATTTGAAGCCGCCAACCCATGGTAGTTCGACGAACGAAGTCAGGGTAGGCGCGGCGTATTTGCCCTGTGCGTAAAGGTAGAGGAAACTGGTTTCCCGATCAAAGATGGCAACCAGGTAGTCGGCGGGTAGTGGTTTGGTGGAGGGTTTGTCGTCCGTCGTGGTAGCCATGATTGCCTGAGAAAGATGTCGTGCGAAAATAAGGTAAATAATATTGTTTGCTTCTCAACAAGATGAAGTGAAGTCTAAAATGCTTTGTTGGCTGGAATCATAATCTTCGAATGAATTTGACACATTATTTATACCTTGTCGGGTCTACTCTTTGAAAAAGAACTTCTCACGTGAAATATTCGTGTGATTGTCGATGGCGTCAACCACCCTGAGCTGAATATTAGAACTGAATATCACACACACAAAGACAAAACGTCGTCGAGCTGAGTTATACCCCACAGAAACTGCATCTTTCATAGGATGTCGCGGTGCCATATGCTTGTGCTGGACTCATTTTCTTTCGCCGCAAACGAAGAGCAAGCCCAGACGCAGCAATCCTCAGTCAGCCATGAAAGAAGAGACGGGGCTGTTGCAGAAAAGCTGAGGTCGCTCTGCCGATGATCTGGCGATGCGGTATGAGTCCACGTGGTCTACAGCGCGCACCATATGGCGTGATCGAAGTGTCAATCGCGAGGCAGATCCGTATGTTATTGCGTAGCCAGGTCGACAATAGCGCGTTTGTGCTCAGACCATATGCAGAGGAGGATTCGAGCAGGATGGGAACAGGGGGGGGAGTACTGAATTGGACCAAGGTTGAACGCTGGCCATCCCTCAGCCTGATCAATTTGATACGAGCAGCATCGCAAAGGTACGAACAGTCACATCAGTGTGATCCGTTTTGTTACTTCTGTTCACGTGCAACACGAGGCGACCCCACCAGGTAACTGAAGTGACTCGCGTTTGACGTATATGCTCTCGATCAGTGGCACGGCCTTGTCTCGATGCTGCTCTGATACAGCACAATAATACGAAAACGGTGAGGGCATGCATCTTTTGCAGTTCAGCTGAGCGAAGCTCGCCTTGAGGTCGGGACTTGAACGACGAAAACTCCAACCGGCAGGTTAATTGGAACGGCTACTAGTAACAGGGTCTATGGTAGGGGTCAAGTCAAGCGAGGGTCGATGTGCTTCCAGCTGCGCCACATATGAACTCTCGCGTCGCTTAATTGCTGTATGCATCTCCGTTGTGTATCAATCCTGCATGAGAGAGCCCGAGTCGGCTGAATTCTCCATCTGCATTCAGCTACGCCACATAAAAGGGTTCGTTCTCCGCCCTTGTTATATGCGTGATGGACAGCCCTCGTCACAGGTGTGTTCAAATCGAGGTAGTCTCATTTATTCAGGCTGCACCGCATGACCCGTTCTGGAATCACGCTATCATTGTTCGCAAATGGTCGACCACTTATGCACGAAAGCAGCCGAGTCGATCGATACTTCCAAGTGCTCCCAGTTGCAAGATGTCCTATTTGACACCGGAGAAACAACCAGCTAAGAACATCCGCATTCAAGCGCATCTTCACTGCACCAGCTGACGACCGCTCTGCTGCCTCCAGCGTAGGCTCTGAGCAACTTTTCGCTTATGTTTGAGGAGTGGCTGGCTACCCTTATTTTGAGCACATGTGCAGGTCTTCTCCTCTGGCAGATTGACCGTTGGGAAAAGGAAGCTGCAGCGGAGCAGGGAGCGAACGTGCCCTGCGTGACCCCCTTGAATTGTTTCCCCAGCCGACGCGCGCCAACGCCCGTCCGTCCGGGGGTTCGACAGATTTCAAAATGACCACAATGTTCCTGTGTGGCTAGCTGAGCTGTGGGAAGAACCCAGCTCCGAAGCCACAGGGACCTCCGTCGCAGCAATACTCAGACCATGCCCTCTAGTACCAAGCGGTGATGTGGCCGTCGCTCCAGATCATAGTTACCTGGGTAAGCTGTACGCCAGAAGTCAGCATTGTGTAGGAGCAGCGCTGATCTTCTGATACTGTATTTCCCGTAGAATCATCTTGAAGTCATGCTGCCCCACCATGTCCTCGCCGTCGCCCCTCGAGGTCATGAAGCTCAGCCTTGCGCAGCCTTGTAGACCTCAGGGCTCAGCGATGACGAGTAGAGCGGCATCACCCTAAGCCGGAAACAGGGCGAAGTGCGGAGCCGTTTTGCTCACCTTGGCGTTGGCGGGGCGCCAACATCGCCAGCGGGCCCGTGGTCCTTGGCGCTGCGCGATGCCTTGGAGGAACCAGTAACCAGTCCTCCCTCGAGGCCTCCCAAAGCATTCCTGCCCTTCCGCCAGCCTGCGCCCTCGGCCTTCCTCTGACCCCCGCATTTGGGTCTTCTTTGCAGTGGTCATCCCCGGTGCGGCTTGTCCGCGCCGGAGGAGACTCTGCGGGTGCCATGACCAGGGATTCCGCCTCGGTGGGAGGGATGTTTGCCTTTATAGGATAAGGCGCGCCATTTCTCGTCGACAATGATTACCAAGATACATAAAAGCCAAGAATCTTGTACAGCACCAGGCCCCACGCTGTTTGCCCGAAAGAGAACGAACTACCGGTGGACCCGTTGACGCCATGCATCTTGGAAACCGGACAGAAAGAGAGGAAGCGCCTTCGTTGATCTAGCACCATTTAAGATCTTTGCAAATCTGGCAGCTCGACATCTCTGTTATGAGGAGCCTAGGTTGGACACAAAGCATTACTACGCATTTAACATGTCCAACTTCCTGATTTGCGTTATCGCTTAGATTGGACGGTCGTACCCAGGCCTCGGACGATTCAATTATATGGCACGAGATGGATCTTGGCTACCCAAAACAGTTTCTATTTATCAACACAGATCCGGCGTCGAAAAACGAGCAGCAAGGAGACGCGTTGCGCTCATCAGCGAGGGCTCACGCTGCAAGAGTTTCACATGCTGCCAAACTATCGCTGAGAGCAAAGAAACCCCGCGGTGTCACCATCAGTCCGGCTACATCTTTTACGTCTAGGATATCACTCCTGGATGGTCTGTTCGACGTTAACGGGGAATATGAACGATCCGAAGAGTTTGAAGAACCCGAACAAAATGACCCAGATCGTCCAAGTCATAGTGCCATACCCCCAAGACATCGACACGTCGTCCCCGGGGCCCGCTCAAGCAACAAAACGCGGTTTCGGGGTCGCCATCCCGGCAACATTGGTAGAGATGATTGCTCACCCGGCTCTGCGACCGAGGTTCTGCACGGTCGCAAACCTTCGAAACTCACATTGACGATCCACCGAGGCAATTCCGATCCGTTCAACTCCACCATCGTCCCTCTAAAGCCTCAGCAACTCGTTCTGTTGGACATGGCACGTTTAGCTTGCCAAAGCTTTGTTTGGGGATCCGAAGTCAACACGCGGCTGTACAATCAGGAGCGTATCGGCGATCTTGTCAGATCATTCGGCACGATATGCGATTCTCCGGCTCTCACGTTTTCCAACCTTGCCCTGGGATATTTGACCTTAGGAGCCTATCACGGAGAACTCGTTTCCGACTACTTGGCCATCGTAAAGAGCTTCAAAGGTCGCGCTCTTAAGTCTTTGCGCGAGCTCGTGGCCAAATCAAACTCTACCCTCTTACCACGACATGAATTGTTGGCGATCAAGGATGCATCTCAAATGTTGGCAACTGTCGAATATTTCCTGAAAGATTACGACACGGCCGGCATACATGTCGTCGCTGCTCAACGAGTGGTTCGGATGCTGGGCGGGCTTCGGACTTTATCAGGCCACGAGCTCGAACTCATTGCGCGTGTAATCGTTGGACAGGCTAGCCTGAACAGCACAAGACCCATAGTCGACCCCGATCAATGGGATCCTGGTCCATGGGACGTGACTCGCTCGGCCTTTCCACCCTCGGAGCACAAGTGCAAGGATTTGGGCGCCGTTCTGCCTGCACTTTGTGCCGAGTGTGGTCTACTATCAACCAAGCATGTGGATGGTGCAGGGCAGTATAGACCATCGACCGCATGTGCCATGCTGAAGAGGTTGATGGAAGACATGAGAGAGCTTGCAATGATCGAGGATGTGAAGATCACGCAATCGCCGTTGAATCTGCCCTCCACCACAACCGATCGTGATCATCTCCTTCGGCTGTGTAGATGGTCTAACTTGCGAACCTCGGCATTGCGTGGACGATGTCTTCAGCATTGGTGCGACATTTCCGAGTCTCTATCGGCAACACCTCCTCAGCCAATATCTGTATCCACTGAAAACATCTATGGCACCTTCGATCTTGCGATGTGTCTGGCCCTCAGACTTCTCGACAAATGTATCTTCCAAGAACCTTATCTGGCCGACAAGTTTCGCGAGTCGCAAGTGTTTTATGACAAGCTCCACAAGAATGTGCTCAAGATTGAACCTCCCTTTGGTCAACTGGGGGAAGCTGTTGACATGAGGCGATTCGATATGCTCTGGATATATTCTGTTGGTGCATATACCGAGCAAGCCTACTTGAAGCTCAACAGCCGTGGTGGATCCCGGGAACACGACTATTTCGGTACTCGAATCGGCCCTTTGGCAGCGCACCTTGGATTCAAGGATTTCGAAGACCTAACAGGCTTCCTACAGCAGCAATATGTATATTGCCCTCGACTACAAGATGTAATCTTGCAGCGGCTAGTGCGGCTTGAATGACAAGATGTGTCATGGATGCCTTGGGGACGGATATGGCAAGCGGGACAGGCTTGCGTGGGCATCCAGTGTCCACTCCATGGTTCTTGGTGAGGGACTACTTCGTGAGAGTTTGGGCAGCCTTGGAAGGGGGAACTAATGGAATGAAAAACCTATGTCGTGCCAAAAGCTACAACTCTGAGACCGAGTCTGAGAGCCTAGTCTTGCGCCTACAACTCTGTGAGGTCTCCTCAACGCATTGCCAATGTGCACAAAATACTGCTGAGATTCTTCCGCCGAGGATGATGACGACAGGTCTGGCCCTCGATAATTGGATGACTATGACTCCAGACAGGCGCGGGCCACTTGTAAGGCATGCAGATTGACCTTTGTAGGCAGTGGTGATCGCTACTCTGTGGCCCAAGGGTGCCATGTGCCCGCCCCTTTCCTGATCCCACTGGCATCCCACCTGCTCCTACCTCTCGTTTCACTTCATTCCACTCATCTCAACTGTACTATCCGTCGGCTGCTTTCATCTCTTGTATACAGACTTTCTTCGAGGCACCCTACTGACCCGAAGCAGTAGCGAGAGATGCAGGAACAGACAATCACCCGTTCAAATGGGCCCGGCAAACCGACAAATGGACACCCCGGGCCGCCGTGATGCACCCCCTGTCAACCGCGACCCCTGCCACCACGTGCCAGCCAAAGACGACTAGCTTTATCGAGAGTATTTCAGACACTGAAAGCTCTTCTCCAGACACGGGAGGAGAGCATACTCCTGCCGGATGGATAACCGCTTCTTCGGTTGACGACAACGACGACTCAAACAGCCCTCCAAAGGCGGATGCCGGTGTTGTCGAACCGGGAACGGCCTTGGAAGCCACAAAATACACTCTCGGAGCGGCCGGTAGCAAGCATCTCTTGTCATTGCAAATCACGGAGCAGACAGAGGAACCAAGCAGATGCTTCAAGAGAGTCCGTAGGATGCTCTGCCTTGCAGAACAGATCTGGCGCGACATAGGCCTTTTCCTTCTGAAGATGTTGACCCGAATTTTTATCGTCGTCGAACTGTTCGCTCGCCGACAGACCGCCAACCGATAGGCACTCGAAAATATTCGTGATATCAAAGCCAGACTTGTCCCCCGGTGAGAATCTCTTGTGCTCCAGGGTCGCGTCGCGTCTTCCCAGTGACAAGATAGCCCAAGGTTCGTCGCACGTCGATCAGGACGTCCACAAGGTAGGCATGACGGGAATCTGATTCTAGGTCGGGGCCAGACCGTGAGGATCCTGAACTTTGTGGGTCCGCTATAGCCTTACTGACCTTTTTGCCTCGAGATATGGCTCGATCAATCACTCGGTTGAAATTTCCTGGAACCCTGACAAGGGGTTTGCTGAATGAGGATATATATTTGCCCATTGGGAGGAAGTCTTTAATCGAGATAGTATAGGTAGTGTTCGACGTCGGGTTTCCTTGGTCCTTTTCTTGCAAGGGTCCCGGCTCTTCTTTTCAATTTCTTTGACTTTTCGACTGGTATTTGTTGATCATCTTGGTTCGTGATAAAATCACATTATCTGGCAGTAGTCGCGAGTCTACGGGCAATGTAGCCCGTGTCTTCTTTGTACCTCTTGTAGTCGGTGAAGAGGCCGGTGTGGCATGACTTTATACGTTCAATTGCCACGAGTTTTGCTGCAATACCGTGTGGTGCTAGGAGAAGTGACGGAGAATGAGACATGCAGAGAATCGAAATGTCGGAAGAAAGATGTCTGGCTTTAAGAGCTCAGAGACGTGGTGGTAGAATCAAAGTCAGGACGGCATTGCTCGAGCTAGTGTGAAAGAGTTCGAAAGCATGGTGCAGCTCCATTAGGACAGAAGGGTGGCTTCAACAAATGGTACGGTACAAATAAGTGCCTCGTGAAGTATTGATTACACGTGATATTGTGTGAAGTAGACTTACCATGAACGGCTTGCAAATGACCAGACAGCCAGATGAAGCACTGAACGTGGCCATAAGAGAAACCGTTGACATGCTGAAGGATCAACGCAAAACCCAGTACTGTTGCCATCAAAAGCATGACCACTTCCCACCTATGGGAACCACATAGTGATCTCAACGACGAAAACTCGACGCAATGGACTCCAAAAAGACGCCCAAGCAGAGGACGACTTGTCAGAGCCACGACGCTTAGATTGACTTGGTGGTGAGGGACCCATCCAATCTTTTCCGAAGACAATAACTTGATGACTTTCCAAACCAGGCAGTCACTCCAAACCCGCTGTCTTCAGATTGTAGAAGAAGAAACAAGTGGAGAATTCGACCGGAATAGCACTTGGTGTTGGTCTTGTTGTCGTCGAGAGCACCAGACGCAGAAGGAGTACGCCCATTTTGACCACCACGCCGAGCTTACAGATGCTTAAGGTCAGAGGGGCGGAGGCATGCGAACTTCCCAATGATAGCGATGGCTGGACTCTATATCGACCTACGCTGCATTTGAAGGCAATATCTTCCAAATGTTCGAAGGATCGAGCATGAGGCCGCTCAGGCCGCTCATGTCGACTTTCCTGATCCTAGCATGTATCGATAAATAAGTGGAGAGCTGCTTTGCTGATGGGGTGCAGTATAGTGCTAGACGCAGTCATTGTTGGCAGGGTTATGAGGTACTTTCTGGGAGGCGTGCAGTGAGCCGGCCACTGAAATTGTGTGAAGAGCATAAAATCATACTACAAAGGAAACCACGGGCTCTTTCGGCAGAGATTGTATTGTCGACTCCCAAAATGTGGGCGATCGAATTGACACCAGGTTCAAATTACTCTGAGCCGACGGTATGCAGGCACAGCAACATCACTTCGACCTCGTGCGTGGCAATCCAGAAGATGCATTGCATAAGATATGCAGCCTCTAGACTGCATGTCAAGATGGGTCTGGGGAAGATGTGCAGTCACAGCAAGAGGGTACGGAGTATTCAAAGGAAATGGTCTGTTCGCCCTTGGTCCGTCCTCGCACGGCGTTAGCTGCTTCGACGGCGTTAACGCTGGGTCTTTGGAGGCCTTCGCCAGTCCCCTCCGAGCCCTGGATCCATCGACGACAGAGCAGTTGTACTCCGTCCGACCGCTGAGAGAGTGCCTTGAGCTGGAAGAGTTTGATGTCGGTGCACGAGCCAGCTGTCCGGCCGAATGTTCTTGTCAGGGGCCCGACGCTGACTCAAACCGCCAGCTAGCCAGAAACGGGCAGGTGCTCGCTTCAAGGCCTCGCTTCTCGGCCTTGAGGGTGTTCCGTGGGGAGGACGAGGGGAGGACGAGGAGCTCCGTCCTTTCGCCCTTGTGTTCATCTGCGGACGCGGTTAAGATCGATACCACTGGTGAAGGGCAAGTAGTGGTGCTGTGTATACGTGTCCTTCAGGCAGCTGCCTGACGGATGTGGAATAGAGGACAAAGTGAGAAAAGAGAGGTAGTGATAGTGTCTAGACTGTGTCTCCGTTCCTGTTGCCCTCGCCGAGTCTCTTGATGTTGGCGCTCGCTTTCCCCTCCCCCACAGCTTCCATTGTCGACTACTGCGCCCGTTTCCCATTGCCCATTGCCCACCGCCTGCGCCCATCGTTATCCTTATCCAGACAAGCAAACAAGAAGAAGAGCGAGGAACCCGCCACACTCGTCACCAGCGTCATTCGCAGCCAGGCACGAAGGCTTCAAGCACTGCCACCTCCGTCCTCGGCCAGAAGCGCACTCTGCTCTGCTTCTGCCACTGGCCGGGCAACCTCAACACTCGTGATCGGGGCCTTCGCACAGAACAACTTCCGTCATCATCTGTCTGTACATCCTTAAATTCAAACCTCCCTTTCCCTTGCTGGCCCACCGCTACTACTATTGCCGCTGCGGAATTACTGTCACGGGTCAGTTGCGATCTCTCGTCGTTGCATTCGCGACACACTGTGCCCCGCCCGCTACCTCGATCAGAGCGACCTTTCCGCGCCCTCCACCTGACCCTCAAGTGCCCCTCCAGGAGCTTGCGCAGTCTTCAAACTGGCTGGCACCACCGATCGGAGAACCTCCACTGGAGGATTTCTCAACCGCGTCTTTGGAGGCAAGAAAGAGAAGGATGCAGACTCGGACAGCGCGCCCCCTCGAATCAGTACTGATAGCAACCACAATACTCCCGCCTCGCCCGGTGGCAGCGTTACAGTCAAAACGAACGACCTGAGCCCTAAACCCGAGAGCAAAAAGCCGGCAGAAGACGCCTCTCCCTCACCCACCACCGACTCGAAGAAGCGCCGGAGTAGTAGCGCCAAAGCGAAGGAGATATTCACCCAAGCCAAAAACTCCCTGATTCACGGCGACAGAGACGGCCCGCAAACGCCAATGCAAAAGCTCTCCAAGACAGATCCCGCCCTCAGTGTCCCCCAGGGCTCGCTGAATAACTCGGCGGGCGAGTCGCAGCCCACCCCCAATTCCTCTTTCCTGGTAGGTGTGACGGAAGACAAAAACAAAAAATGCCGTCGCACTATGGAGGACACCCATTCATACCTCTACAACTTCCTCGGCACTCCTGCCCCTGTGCTAGCCTCGGCCGAAAGCTCACTCTCCAAAAAGAGCTCGCGAGAAGACAAGAACAGCCTGACGAATATCCCCTCGGATTCTGGGCAGCATGTCGTCGAGACAGATAATGGATACTTTGCCATCTTCGACGGACATGCAGGCACCTTTGCCGCAGAGTGGTGTGGGAAGAAACTCCATGTGCTTCTGGAAGACCTGATGCGCAAATACCCGAATACGCCGGTCCCGGAACTGCTGGACCAAACATATACCTCTGCTGACAATCAGTTGGAGAAATTACCGCTCAAGAACAGTGGATGCACCGCCATTACTGCGGTTTTGAGGTGGGAAGACCGCGTACCGACCAACCACTCTGCCACAGGGTCGCAAGCCATTGCTTCACTGGCAGCAGCGGCGGCCAAGGAAGCAGAAAAGAACGAGAAGAATAGTGAAGGGTTGAAGGATGCGAAAGACTCGACTCCCCGGTCGAATTCGACCGCCGAGGCGGCGGCCGCAGCGATTCAAGAAGCCAAGCAGAAAGCCACCCGACAAAGAGTGCTATATACCGCTAATGTTGGCGACGCTCGCATCGTGCTATGTCGGAATGGAAAGGCCCTCCGCCTGTCATATGACCACAAAGGGATGGATGAGAACGAAGGACGAAGGATATCCAAAGCCGGTGGTTTGATCTTGAACAACCGGGTGAATGGAGTGTTGGCTGTGACACGAGCATTGGGCGACTCGTATCTGAAAGACCTGGTCACCGGGCATCCATATACGACTGAGACAGTGATTCAACCGGATCAAGACGAGTTCCTGATCCTGGCTTGTGATGGGGTAAGTCAAAGTGCCCACACTACCCTAGACTGATACTAACTCGACTAGTTGTGGGATGTTTGCTCGGATCAAGAAGCGGTCGACCTCGTTCGTAATGTCCAGGACCCGCAAGCGGCCTCCAAGATCCTCGTAGATCACGCATTGGCCCGTTTCTCCACCGACAATCTATCAGTAATGGTCGTTCGCTTCGACCCACAGAAGCTGCAAACAAACACGAAACTGGACATTGGAGTCGACACAGGTGCTACCAAGGACAAGCTAGCCATCAGCGAAGTGGAAATGATTGTTGGCGAAGCTCGACGACATTCCGGCATTGTGGAGGAGGGCGCTGTTTCGGATCAGGACTCGGAGGAGCTGATGCAGACAGTGATCAAAGAGCAGGAAAATGAAGATCAAGAAGCAGGACCCGAGTATACGCCAGAGGGGAGGCCCGAGGCGGAGAGGATATTGTCCGAAAAGAAGTCAGAGCAGGAACAGAATGGAAGTTGAGTTTGGCCAGCAGTTCGATTTCCTCTTGGGGCGGTTGTATTGCACGAGTTGAGGCTCGGTTTCGAAGCACATGAGAAAGACGGCACTTGGCCGGTCGGCCAATACGTCTAGATGAGTGCTCTAGGATACCCATCAGGCAGCTCCAAGTCTATGAGCCTGCAGTGGTCGCTTATCACGTCAGCTCTTGGATAGAGCCAAATTCCTTAGGACAAGTTTGAATCATGCCTGAAAGATCGGCAACGTTGGCATGGCACGAACCGACATCGGACTGTTCGAAAGATCAATGCGCAAATGGATGGAGATGTGTTGTAGGCATCAGCGGGTTAGGGCGCCTTCTTCAAAAATTCGACCTCAGCCGCGGTTGGATTATTCGAGTGATTTATACAGATCCCCAATGATTGATGCGTAAAGATACCAGTCAAATTGCCCGCCGTCGAAACTTCACGTCACATACCTCTACGTGACAAGCCTGCGTATATATAGCGATGGGACTCGTTCGACGTCGTTTTCATATTGCAAGCTCGTCGTCCAGACATGTTGTACTCTGGGCAGCCTCGCTCACCAGCGGTGGAGCCCTCTGATCCTCAGTGGGAGGCACTCGCTCACTATTCTTTACCAACGGGACTAGTTCGTCGAGAGAGCCTCAGGCAGATGCTCGCGTCAAGATCCGGGGGCGTGTACGTGTACTCGGGAGATTTGGGCCGGGGAGCATTCGTGATCAGGCTCGAAACGGTGTGGTGGCCCTGAACACGCACCAACGTTTGCAAAATTTTCCGAGTCGTTGCTCGCTGCACCAAAGGCCAATCAGGCCGTGACTTCCATTGTTTGGAAGACTGCTCGATAGCTGTAGGGACCATTGGCTCTGGATTACCGGACATCGGGTCTGAAGATGGCTTCGATCTGTCGAACGTCATGATCCGTAGAGGAAAGTCTGCCTGATCCGTCATCTCAGGAATGTGCCTATGTGTCGCAAGGTTTAACGACTGTCCAAGGGTGGCATGCACCGTTGTCGCAAGGTTCTCCTCCCTATCCAAGAAGACTGGGTCGTAAACTAATACGCATCTCGGTTCGTGATTGCGGATCGACTTGACTCCCGTGGCCAGATAGACCATTTTCGTCCCCGACCCGGCGATAGAAGAGGGCGCCATCGACCTCGAGCAGCTCCTGTACCAGATCATCGTCTCTTATAGACCGTAGCTCGCTAAAATTGTGACCGTTCGCAATCGACGGATATATCTCGCCGGGGGGGCCTGCTGGCTTCTCTAAACAGCAACTCAAGCAAGGACATCTTAACGGGGGAGCGAAATATTTGGCAGACGATATGTCCGACTCACTCACAGGGCGAAGTGATGTACCTTTCCATTCAATCTGTTTGGCGGCGTACTGGTACCTCAGTGATCTTTTGACGTAAATGAGTCTCTGAGCCTCGAAGCTTTCTCGTGAAACGTGGTTCTGCGGGTATGATTTGTGCCAAGGTTTCTTTTCATAAGACAACAGCAAAACTTCTGGTTCGCGGTCTACCACGACCTCTCGAAACAGTTCGCAGACAAGGTCGACCTCGAGTTGAGTGTACACAGACTTCAGCAGCGTTATCAAGTCGTGACGTGAAGGCTCCACGTGAAGGATTTCGCTGATGGCTCGCGCACCCGGAGCCGCTATTAAACCCTCCAGGGAGACGAAAATCTCGAAGAGTAGTTCTGTCAGGGAGCATTCGTACTTCACGGGGAAATTGGAAGGGTCTGACGCGAGGCCGAGCAAGGCATAAATCTTATCGTGCTTGTCGGAACACTCACTCCGCTGAAATCGAAGCACCAGCTTGACGAGGCCGTCCAAGAGATCACCGTCAGCGTTAAAGAACCATTGCCGACAGAAGACACCCGCCGGTGAGTCTGCGCGCAGTCCTTTTGCCCAGCCTCCGAGGAGAATCTCGGCCTGTCTGATGAGGTCGACGGCAATCGCCCATGCATGCCATGGGCACATTCTTGAGCCACAAACCAACGATGGCCATATGGCGAGCAGTATCTCCTGTAGCGTCCATATCCGTGTCCAATACGTGCGTCTGGCAAGGGAGCCAAATGACTGCCAAATGCCGACCCCAGCACCAAGTACGATATCTTGCAGTCCCTTGTACTGCTCTCTCCACTTCTCGGACAGAGGACGGCTCTCCTGAGGTCTGGATCACGAGTTTGTTGAGAAGATCAAAGAGCTCGTTGCTACAATCAGCAGCCGGACCCAGCTATACGAGAGTCTTCGAGGCCGTCTCGTACCACTGTTTCATTTGTCGTACCTGGTGGTTCTTCTCCTTCGTGTTGTCCTGGTCAATTGCGAGGGTATCGATCCGTAGGCTCTTGTGTCCGCCAGGATACAGCTCGAGGAGGTGGTCCAAGAACAGGAAGAGATTATGCCGAACCTTGAACTGTTGGCCATTGATCGAGATCGTGTGCTTTTCCGAGCTGACATCTCCCCACACATAAGACACAGCCGTGAACTCGAGTTCTGGTTGATGGGTCGCATGTCTGAACGGGCATCTGATTAAGCCATCCCGTTGCTTCGGTAAGACGTCGATCAAGCGCAGCGATCGTTGGCCCAGGTCTAATGGTTTGTGCCTGAAAGCTGCCCTGACGGCCATCGTTCTTGGTGATGGGCACCATCTCGCAACGGAGGGAAGAAGTCATAAAGGTCATGGTCGTTGATTGTGCGTGGCATCAGGCTGTATATGGCTGTGCTGGGGCGAGGTTCGAGCGCTTTGAACACATTCATTCAATAGGATAGGTCAGGCTAGAAGAATTGATTATTGGTCGTCGGCCTAGCTAGGGCGTTCGTATAAGCATCAAACCACATTACTTGGCTCCCAAATGGACCCATCACTTATGATATCCGGACAACGAGAACGCCCTTTGAGATTGGCCCGGGATCTGGACACGATTTCGATCAGTTGAGGCGTGCGAAAACGAGGCTTCAACAAGCGAGCAGTTAGTGGCTGACATAAGGTACAACAGATACAGGCGTTACGGGCCCCGATGTCTTAGACGGGAGTCAGAATAGCCCCGGCTTCCCTTCTGTCCTGTGTCGTGGTGCAGTCCGGACGTGAGCGTCGGAGACCGTCACCATCATTCTCTGCCTTTGAGCCGATGAGTTAGATTCCTCTGACGGGCCTGCGGAAGGTCGCCTGTGAAGCTGAAGCTGCGAATTGGAGAATACGTACCACATGCTTTTTAGAAGCCCCCAAAGAGCCCTATTGGCCCTATCTTCCGCTTATCAGAAACCTTGGCCTCCTAGTGGCCGGTTGGGAGCTTGAAGCGGCCCGCCTTCCAGGGCTGCTGCAAAGTTACGTATCCCTCTTTTGTATTTTGCAGCGGTAAAATTACTGGCCCTAATCTTCCTCAACAACATCCTTTTTCCTCAACTCGATCCTCTCGTTTTGCTCTCCCCTCTCTCCTCCTAGCTCTTCCCTTCGTGATGGTGTCGACAGAGTCGCCTTGAGCCCTTCACTCCGATAACCTCGACCGATATGGCGGGCAAACTACCTTTGCGCATGATGCCAGGCGTCGCAATGGCGTCACACAGGCCGTTGTCGATGCGAGCTCTCTCAACCTGTCGCAGGCCGAACCTCTCAGTCGCAAGTGCTTTGAAGGCGTCCTCGCTGCTCTCTCGACCTCCATTTCAACAGTCCTTCCGCCGTACCTACGCCGATGCTCCTAAAGTCGAGCTGTCTCCAGAACCCAAACCCCGGCGGCGGTTCAGATTCTTTCGCTGGACGTGGCGATTGACCTACCTCTCCCTTCTCGCTAGTCTGGGTTATGTCAGCTATCAAGTCTACGACCTCCGTCATCCTTTGGATCAAGTCGACCCCGATCCGAACAAGAAAACTCTTGTCATCCTTGGTCAGTCGCTCCCCTTCACAGGTGCCCTTCCGAGACTAATACAGTGCAGGTACCGGTTGGGGCTCCGTATCTCTTCTGAAAAAGCTGGACACTGAAAACTACAATGTCATTGTCGTTTCGCCGCGTAACTACTTCCTCTTCACCCCCCTGCTTCCCTCCTGCACCGTGGGTACCATCGAACACCGCTCGATCATGGAACCCATCCGAAACATCCTGAGACACAAAAAGGCAAATGTCAAATACTATGAGGCGGAAGCAACCAAGATCGACTATGAGAAGAGAATCGTGTACGCCAAAGACGACTCGGAAATCAAGGGCGACGTTATAGAGACCGAGATCCCCTTTGACATGCTGGTTGTTGGCGTCGGCGCTGAAAATGCTACCTTTGGTATCCCTGGTGTCCGCGAACATGCTTGCTTCCTGAAAGAGGTCGGCGATGCTCAGAAGATCCGCAAACAGATCATGGACTGCGTCGAGACTGCCTCTTTCAAAGATCAATCGCCCGAGGAGATCAAGCGCCTTCTGCACATGGTTGTTGTCGGCGGTGGTCCCACCGGTGTCGAATTCGCCGGCGAACTTCAAGATTTCTTCATGGAAGACCTGCAGAAATGGGTACCGTCGATCAAACACGGCTTCCACGTCACTCTGGTCGAGGCTCTCCCCAACGTTCTTCCCATGTTCAGCAAGCAATTGATCGAGTACACCGAGTCGTCATTCAAGGAGGAACACATTGAGATCCGGACAAAGACCATGGTCAAGAACGTTACCGACAAGTATATCGAGGCGGAAGTCCAGAATGCCGATGGTACTAAGGCCATCGAGAAGATCCCCTATGGGTTGCTTGTCTGGGCGACCGGCAATGCTCTTCGTCCTGTGGTCAAAGACCTCATGTCTCAGATCCCGGCTCAAGCCAAGGCTCGTCGCGGTCTCGAGGTCAACGAATACCTGGTCGTGAACGGTGCGGAGAACATCTGGGCTGTCGGTGACTGTGCGGTCGCCAATTATGCCCCTACCGCTCAGGTTGCCGCGCAGGAGGGAGCGTTCCTCGCCCGTCTGTTCAACACCATGGCCAAGACGGACGCTATTGAGGCGGAAATGCGTGAACTGTCCGCTAAGCAAGCCAACGCCAAGCCTGAGGATCGCAAGATTATTCTGGAAGAGATCAACGAACGACAACGCCAGCTGCGTCGTGTCAAGCAGATCGGCGCGTTTAGCTACTCGCATCAAGGATCGTTGGCGTACATTGGAGCGGAGAAGGCAGTGGCCGACGTCAGCTGGTTCAGCGGTAACATTGCCTCCGGAGGCACCATGACCTACCTTTTCTGGAAGAGCGCATACCTGAGCATGTGCTTTAGCAGTAAGTTTCTCCTTCGTTTTGTGTGGTGGGTGCGTATGTGGCTAACAATCTTTGCACAGCACGCAACCGTATCCTCGTCTTGTTCGACTGGGTCAAGGCCAAGTTCTTTGGCAGAGATGTGTCTCGAGAGTAGCCGGAAGAAGAATGACAAACGAATGCAGAAGACGTCCGTCTGCATGTGTGGTGTATAGCAAGCGTTGTCCCACAGCGCAATTGCCTGAAGCGCGATGAGCTGCTTTACAACGTTTTATCTGAATTGTATTACTGGCGGCTTTGATATGGAAAATGACTATTTGTGCCCGTTTTGATAGATTGTCGGCGCTCATGCTGGCTTGAGGATCTTTCTGTTTCGCGAAGTGCTTTAACGCAGTCGTTAAGTGCTCCGGTCGACCCGTGTCTCCAGAGTTCCGCTGACATGACACGTCCAGCTATTGCCGGCGGAAGACAGTGTATCATGTTCTTTTGTGGAAGGTCTACTAAGTGCTATACTATACAATGTCGAACGTCGTTGCACACAATGCTGGGGCTTTCCTCAGGCCCTCCCACCGCCAGTGGATCGATATAGCGCATCATCCTCAGAGTGTGAAGCCTGGGGCGTAGCATTGAGGCGGGTGCCCGACGACCTATGCAGACAGAATAGTTTCATGTCGCATTGAGCGCGAGCCCTTATACCAGGACGAGGTGGCCGGGTTAGACACTCGTCACCAGGAGGAGCGTTGGGTCCCGCTTTATTCGCCAGCAGCGCCCGCATGAAGAGCAATCTGCTTTACCCTTACCACAACTTGTCGCTCTCTTTCCTCTTAGCAGCTCTGCCGCCCCTGGCACTCTCCCTCTTCAAAGCCTTCAATTGTTCCTCGGTGAGGGGCGTTTTGAAGTACAGACTTGCCAACTCTCCTTCCTTGACCGTATGGCTCAGATATCCTCGATGCTTCGCGTCGCGATAGTATTCCAAGTCTTTCCTCGAGCTCGGATCCGGCAGTCTATACTTGAAGCCCATGGCCTTGACACGCTTCTCGATGGTCTCTGCTCCCTCGACCGCCAGGTGCGGGTTGTTCAGCGCCACGGCATCCCAACGCATTGAGACAAAAGGATGCGTAGTACCCGCCTTGATGCGCCGGATCGCCTGCTCGGTGTAGAAGCGCGTGGTGACCGTACCACCCAGTGCCTCGACCGCGGCAATTGCCGACTGCGACGCTCTTGACACGACGATGTGTATTGGGGTTTTGAGCTCAGAGGCGCCATTCCCGAGCAATTTGACGCCGTCCTTGATCTGGCCCACTACACGCGATGAACTCAGCTCTTTGAGCGTGATCGGTTGGGAGGCGTCGAGGCGCCCTTGGTCGATCCAAGATTGAATCTTGTCAAGGTTGACGGGCGACATCTCATTCGCGAATCTAGAGACAATTGTCAGTCACGGACTGGTCAATGCTGGCTGATCCAGCTGATACGCAGTAGCGAAATCATCATCACACGGACTTGGACTTACTGGTTGACAAAACCGTATTTGCCGTGCACGATGTGCTCGGGTGTTTGGCCGCCATTGAAACCCTCTGGTACTTTGCCGTGTTGTTTCTGTCCATCGGACCCCCGGCCAGATTTACCTCCTTTGCCTGACGCGGGACCTCGTCCTCTTCGGATCTTGCGATTGTACGCACCGGGGCGGTCTGACAAGGAGGTTAGGATCGAGGCATGCCGTCGCTGGGAGGATCGGGGTTGATGGTGTAGGAAGGGGAGGAGGAAGGCCGGGATGGCTGCGACCGATGTCGTGCCTGCAGGTGGTGCCAATGCTGACGTTCGAGTGTCGCACGCTATGGCTTTCAGCCGCAGCGGTAACCGAGGAGGCATTGTTCCGTGAGGACTGGGAGGAGTTCTCAGTGAGTGTTCCCAAAGGAATGTTCCCAGCGTCGATTCCGAAAAGTCGAAGCTCCAATTGCGCCTGGAGACCACTGAGAGATCCACCGTAGTGCCAAGGCTCTGTCGGCCAAATGTTCCTTGGATCCCCCGCCCCTAATTCCGCAAGACCTCGATCAGAAGTATTGTATCCGGTGGTGGGAGAATGTTCGTTAAGCATACTGGAAAGGCATCTTTACTCTGAATGACGGTGGCCGGACTCGGCATGTGTCACAGCTACATGGTATGTGCTTTGGCGATGTATATTCTTTGGTAAGAAACGTCCCACTTCTCCAAGGTTGGACCATGTAAGCCTGCCCTGACGTCCGAGGACACCGAGAGGAGCACCACTGGGGCCGATATTTGTGAGCCTTGTGGGATTTGTGCATAGAATATGCTACATTCTCTCCCTACAATCATCTACGCGCGAATGATCTGAGAGATGGAGTCTTCTGCGGCTCCACAGCAATAGTATACTGAGGTGCATGTTGTGGAGAGCGCGCTCGTCACTATTAGCAAACCCTAAGCCGGGGGAGGCAACTTCACTATAGCCAGAAAGACACATGACGGCAGTCAACGACCCGCGTCAGATGGGTGGAGTGTTTTATTTTAACAACAACAAGGCCCGACCAAGGTACTCTAGTAACTCCTAACAAGGTCTTACTGTACTCATCAATCTGTGGGTCTTTTTTCCCTCGCAGTTATTACAATGGGGCTTTTGGTCTGAGCCTACGCCACTTCTTCCTCCACCCACCTGTCTGATCAGCATTATTTGCCAGGAGGCTGCGATTTGGCCCGCGAGCCCGCAGTATGCCTGCCATCCGCCCAGTACCCAATGCAGTGCGCGGGCTTTGTCCGTGGTGGGTATAGTATTCTGATGGACTCGGCGAATGAATTCACAATCACGGCATGTCCTTCGGCCACGCCATACCCGCCCATACCCGGGCAGCAGCAAAGAACAGATGGATATGCTGTTTCCAGCACTACTACCCTTACGAGGGCATCGCAAGCTCGATGGGGATCGCTTGTGAACGGAACCTCCCGAACATAGGTTACGGCTATACGGAGTACTGTGGCTGGATTTGTCCAAAGGATCAAATGCACCCCGAAAGGCACACGAAGCCCGATACAACAATAGCATTGCCGACTCTTTTCCGCCTGTGATAAGCCACCTTGATCTTTATGTTTGCGGGCCTTATATTCGAGCTACATAGGGCCCAGCCGCTCCTCGTGGTCTGTCCCTCTTTCTACAGACCACACACCGTCGAAACCTTGCTGGAGCTGGCATTATCCTGCAGATCCCATTATCTTGACCTTTAAACAGTCTCATTCCGCTTGGATAGTTCCCAGCCCTCGAAAACCTATATCTATTAAGCTTACCCCTGTATCTCGACAGACACAGCCAGTAGAGGTCGGACCTTATGAGCCGGCGACAGGTTACACCGCCCCATCTCGGCGGCAGCAGTGGTGGAGGACATGGGCAGGCACAGCACCAAGTTCCCCAACCACACCATGCCCCGACTACGCAGCAGCCGGAACGGCAACTCTTTCCACCTCCACAGCATCACACCCAGCAGGGACAGCACCAAGTTCCGCAGCAAAACCACGACTCGACGACCCGGCCGGGACGGCAAATCTATCCACCAGTGCAACCTCAATCCCACCACCAGCAACAGCAGCAACAACAACACGCACCCACACCACAGCTGAGCGACCTCGAGAGCCCTGTGCGCGAAACGGCGCCGACGCATCCGGGGGGTGACGACGACAACGACGACGATTTAGAGGACGTTAATTTCGATGATCTCGAGGAGGTCGACCTTTCATCACCACCACCTACGCAGCAACATCATGCTCAGACAGCCACCCACGGCGGTCCAGGTGGTCCCCAGCAGCACCAAGCAGCCGCCGGGACAGGACACAACTGGCCCGAAAAATCCGCTCCCCCCAATTTCGGCGGCGCCGCCAGTGGCAGAGGATCCGGCGCCCCCGATTTGCGCCGGTTCAACATCCGACGCGACCCGCCGCCTCCGTTCACCGAGACCAACGAGTTCGTGCATGACGACGCCGCCGACCCGCACAACCAGCCACCGGCATTCGACAACCCGCATTTTCGCACGCCTGCCCAGCATTTCCAGGCCCAGCAGGACGCTGCTGACGATGAGGAGCAGGAGACCGACGAGGACGGCGCCAGAAGAGCGCAAGAAGAAGCTGATCATGAGGCGGCGCAGCATCTCGCGCACGGAGAAGCGCCACAGGCCCATTTCGCGGGCAATATCGCGGCTGGAGGACAGCTCGATGAGCACGACGGCCTAGGTTGGCATGGGGCCGAGGACGGTGGGCATGGAGATATGGCGGGGTGGCATGGTGGAGATCTGGGAGATCAAGCCGGTGATGAGCATGAGTTCGGGGGACACAACTATGGACATGATTTTGCGGGGCACGGAGATATAAATGAGTTCTCGGGACAGGCTGATGATGATGATTTTGGGGGATATGAAGATGACTTCGGTGGACACGGCCATGAAGATGACTTCGGTGGGCACGGCCGTGAGTCCTGGCACTAAAGAAGATATGCCATTCAGGCTTCATCACGGGTCTGTAGTCACGGCTACCCAAGTGGCATTTCGATCCACGAGACCACTGGGTTCGGGATCTAGTGTCGCAGTCGTCGGCAAGACATGAGCGTGGACAGTATTGACGGTAATGGCAAGAGGCTGATAACGACTCGCTTTGTACCCGAAAGCCATGAAACACTATTACCACCACCACTATTCGTAGTGAAGCGGAAGATGTGTAACAATGTGGCTAGGGGCGTATGAAGAAGAGTATGTTACCACGAACGGGCTCCGAAGCATGGTGGACATGATCTTAATCACCTTCCCAGCCAATGGAGCAAACGCCACAGCCGGACTGGGGTCCCGTCAGAAATCCTCATCTCGGAAAAGCGAGAAGGTACCTCTAAATATCTCGCGTCTCCTGCTCTTGAGGAGCCATGCCGACGGACCGAGCAAGCCCGTCAGCAAAAGTGCAGGAGACCAACTCCTCACCATGCCTCAGGAGGGCGGTGGATAAGGTTTCGGCTCACGCTGCCCGCCGCTACTAACTCAGTTGACCTGGTACCCCTGTCCTATTCAGCCTTGCACAATACTGCTGGATGCGCTCGTCAACATCAACGACCTCGCGTAGTAGTAATTCACGCCACAGACTGGCTCGTGCACTACCCGGACTATACAGTGGCGAGGGTCCCAAGCTCGATTTTGGGCATCTGGAACGCTATTGGCGCCGGAGAAAAGCCAGTCATCGTTCGAATTGAAACGACCACTTATATTGCGTTGGAGAAGGCAGCAGCTGAATATCGGCGATCACGCCAATGGATGAATCTATGTGTACATTGTGCTGTGCAATCACGAAGATCGCTCGGCGTTGCTCAAACCCTCTCCGCGGTATGTGGTCGCTGCTTACCCACTATCCGGTTGTCGTCGTGCTCTTCCTCGCATAAAGGGAATCATATGAGAATGAACCTTCGGATATTGCTCGTGGCTAGGATAGCATCGAGTGACTTCGGGTGGTGAGGACTTGATTGGTGCCACGTTTGAATTCCAGTAGACAGGGGTGGTGGCATTGCTTGCAATGACCTGAGGCTAAGAAGAAGGCAAGGAGGGGGCCATACAGAGAGCTCGTATCCTCAACCGCCGCTATTCCTTATAAACCTCGCCGGGTTCTCTGGATCCCAGCCTCACCTTGTCTCTCTCAACAGGTGTCTTTAACATTCCTTACACAGAGGCGACGATTAACCCTGGCCTTCAGCAGGGTTTCGCAGTTGCGAGTAAGAATTCTGAACTTAGCGTTTCGAAACCCCGGTAGCGATAATGCCGATTGAGCCTTTTTCGATCACGGCGGCTTGTATCAGCCTGATCACCAATGTGGACAGGCTGACCGTCGAGATACACTCGTTTGTATTTCTCACGGGGGGTGTGCACCATGACCTGGAAGCCGTGTTGGAAGAGCTCTCCTCTCTTGGGTTTTGCCTGGAGGCTCTGAAGAGCAATTCAGGTAAGCCCAGGGCTTTACAGTCCGATCTCTAATGCAGGCCTTTGACCCTGACGCCAACCCCAATACAGTTGTCACTTCTCAGCGAGTGCCTCCGTCAGTTAAGCATAGAATGCAGCTCATCCTACTCAATACCGCCAAAGTGGTTGCAAACATTGAGGAGGTTATTGTCACGCTGCGTCCAGAGAAACTTGACAGTAACACGATCTGTGGTGAAAAAGGAGCGAACGATATACGTAAGCTGAGACTAACGCTGGAATCTCATAAGGCTGCGCTTGAGATAGCTCACATCCTGTTGCCCTTGTAAGTGACAACCTCTTACCAGCGTGTGGTCGTATGGCAAGGCTCAAGGAAGGCAAGGCTTCTCTGTACCACCATCAAGGACGAGGCTTCGATCATTGGCCGAAATGACAAAGACACGGCTTTGGTTCTGGACGAAATTACCGAGCGGATTAGAACGCACTTTCAAGTAGGGGCTGCTTTGCATCAGAGCCAGACAGCGGCAGCGGCAGCGGAACTCATCCAGGCACGACCCTTGACTATACCTGTGCCGGAAACAGCAGTCTCGGGCTCCACGCGTACGCTTGAAAGTCTGCGTCCAGCTCGGTTACCTGCTGAGCAAGAACCCGTCTCTTTGGACATGCGAGCAGCTCCGGTGGTGAACACGGATATCGACTCTTCTGCCCCATCTTGTCAACCTGCTGCCGTCACGACGAGCATCTATGAGCCCGAAGTGGCACCTGCGACTAAATGGACCGGGAAAGAAGAAGATCCGAAGGGAGACAAAGAACTGGCTGCGAACAAGCCGGGGGAAACTGAGGATGGAATGATGAAATCCGATTTCGAGGATCTATGCGACGCCCACCCCGAAGTTTTTGGACTGATTGCCGCAGAGCAGGAGGTAACTGAAGGACACAGCTTTGGGACTTTCTCACCGTCGTCATCACGTATCTCTGGTCAGAGTTTCAGCGTTCTGGCCGATCTCCTGACACTCGGGCGTGAAATGGGCCTCGGCAGAGTTCGAGATTCTTGCGATGGCAAGACCAGCACCCGCGGGACAGGAGATATTACACGCTGGAGCCATGGCACCTACGACGGTGAGCCAAATAATCAAGAAGCGACTCCCCCAATGAGTCCTGCAGCAGGGTCAACAACGCCGCCACCTACTCCTGCGCAAGAAGTGTTGGCACCTCCTCCAGAAGGACCTGGATCGTTGGCGATGGGGAAAGGCCCTACTCGTAGCTTCAAGACAAAGCAGGATGAGCCCTTCTTTAGGGGTTCATACCCTCAATTATCGCCTCCACCGTCACCAACTACGGCAAGGCACGTGTCAGACGATAGACGACAACGGACACCAATGGGAGTGACCGGGGCCTTGGATGGTAGAACAAGGCGGGCAGCTCCAGAATTGCCGAAGTTGTCATTGAGTGGAGGCGCTCTGGACGAGCGCGGCAGTACCGTGTCGCCCATCAAGAGGAGCGCTACCGCCAGAAGCAATGCGTCGAGACAGACGCACGGCCCGATATCACCCGTTAAGACGGAGGTCGAGAAGATTGAGCGGAGGTCGAAGCACGAGATGTCAAAAGCGTCGGCACCGCAGGGGCACAGGAGGCGACTTGATTTCAGCAAATAGTCGATGCCAGAAATCCTTATTCTCTTTTCTGTCTTTGATGCGGTGAAGCCGCGAAGGGTAGCACGGGTCCGCCATTGTCGGTTGAAGTGACAGAGACCATGATTTACTGGGAATATGTTTCCATGCTGCTGATTCCAGTTGAACTGCCTCAATTATTGTGCTCCAGTGGCCACCTGCTACGAAGACCTCAGGTTCAGTGCTCACTGATCGAGATATCGCCGGCCTGTCGACCGCGACCGCGACCGCGGCTATAGAATATGGAATAAGAGAGGGTTTAAGCTCAATGCTAGAGATGTCAGTGTCAGTGCTCTGTGAGAGAGCGATCATCGTCTGGCCCACCGGTTGGTGCTGGTCCCCACTTGGTTAAACTTCAGCCTCCCCGCATTCTGGGCCTGTGGCTGGTGATGTGGCGTCAGGCTGGATTTGCCATCAGCCACTCCAAATCGGCTGCAGTTGCGCCTCCTGAAACTCCTTGGTGAGAGAGACTCCTCCCCTTCCGAACTTCCTTCAGCAATGGATCGGTGAGATTGTGGGAGCTGGGTGGAATATCATTCACGGTCTTCTTAATTGCATCGCTATTTCTGTCAATCGAGACGGAGATGAGTATGTAACAAGAGGCCCGTATCTAGTTTTTCTATCCCGTTCAGAACGATGGGTCCCATTGAGTTCAACAAGAAGCGGATCATCCTGCTCATTGCCGGTGTCCTTGCGTTTTATATTGTCTTCCATGGTCTCTCCTCCTCTAGTACCTATCTCGGGGACGTCGCCTCGCAGCTACCGATCCCGAACCACCTGACCCCGACCGAACATAAACTGCCCCCTTCAGCGCCAGATCCAGATGAGATATGGGATCTGACTCCTGAACCGTCGCCGACGCCGGCACTCGAACATGCCGCCGAGCCCGATGCGCCTGGGTCTGCGCCACCTGTACAGCACTTCGACTTGCACCCGATTGCGCAGCTGATGCAAGATGCCGATGCGCAATTTCGAGCCTACGAGAGCGGGGTCTCGACGACGTTCAGGCAGACGGTGGAGAAATACAGAAGCAGATATGGCAGACATCCTCCGCCAGGCTTTGCCGAGTGGTACAAGTTTGCGCGCAAGAGGAATGTGTTCAACATCGACGACTTCGAGCAGATAATGGATGATCTGCGACCGTTCTGGGCAATCAACGCCTCCGAGATCCGTATCCGTGCTGCTCATATGTGGGAGAATTTTGACTTCGGAGTCTCGGTAATTCATATCCGCAATCACAAAGTCGTCAAAGTGGAGAATCCCAGCTGGAGGTCTGACACCATGGTCAAGGTGATTGAGAAGTTCATCAATCATCTACCGGACATGGACATTCCAACGAATCGGCTGGATCAGCCACGAGTGGTCGTGCCGTGGGAAGACATGCAGGAACATCTGCGAGTCGAGCATGGCACTCGAATTATGCCGCCCGAGGTCATGGACAGCTTCACAAGTGACCAGCTTGAGTTACGCGACATGAGCATTCTTGACAAGGCGGATGATCACTCGACACGGCTGAATGACGAGTGGTTCTTCGCGCCAGGTAAACAATACATGAAGATCGCCGCAAAGGGCTGCCCTCCCGAATCTCCCGCGCGATCCAACATGTCCGTTACGCAGACGGACAGCTTGTACAAGGAACCGCTCGCAGGTCTAGTTACCAACTTCAACCTGTCGAGTGATTTATGCACCGTCGGGCCAACAATCCAGGACATGCACGGCATGTTGTACTCGGCGAGCAGTATCATTGCGTCTCATAAGCTCGTTCCCATCTTCGGTGAATGTAAGGCCAATGTCAACAACGATATTCTCTTCCCCGCAAACATGTACTACCAGCATGACGATCGATATGACTACAACGACAAAGAAGATTTGGACTGGCGTGACAAGCAGGACACGATTATTTGGCGTGGCGTTACTTCCGGAGGTGTTCAGTTGGCGGACAACTGGGATCGAATGCATCGACAGCGCCTCGTCCGGCTTCTTAATGGAACCTATATGGGTATGGCAGCCAAAGAGGTCACGGTACTCATGGAGAAGGATAACGGACCGGAGAAGGTCAACACCACCTACGAGCCATTTGAGAGATTCCAGCCGTCCACATTCATTGCACAGCATAGCGATGTTGGGTTCACCGAGCCCATGTCCTGCCTTCCCAATTGCGAGTTCTACAAAGAACACTTTACCTGGGTGCCCCCAGTCTCGTTGACATCACAATTCAGGTCGAAGTACCTAATCGACGTGGACGGCCACTCGTTCTCAGGCAGATGGCACGCTTTCTTGCAGAGCAAGAGTCTCGGTCTCAAAGCCACCATTTTCCGAGAATGGCATGATAGTCGCCTTTTCGCATGGCGACACTTCGTCCCAGTGGACAATCGATACGACGACCTCTACGCGTTATTGACGTATTTCATCGGCTATGGCAAGCCCTACAAGCAGCACGTCGACGAAGACCATGACCCGAACCCGCAGGTCTTCATCGCTCCGCACGATCTAGAGGCCCAGAAACTTGCAAGACAGGGTCGTGAATGGGCGAACAAAGTCTTGAGACGGGAAGATATAGAGGTATACATGTTCCGGCTGCTTTTGGAATACGGTCGTTTGATCGATGATAATCGAGATTATATTGGATATTCGGGCGACGGCGGTGAATTAGATAAGTTCGATGCCGGCGAGGAGAACGACGGACGATGGGGCATAGGAGGATGGAGGTGAAAGCGAGGATGTTCTCACCACAGTACATGCAAACTCTCCTGGACATCAGATGCCACCATCACGGATTACTTTCAGCAAGAGCTCAAGCCGGTACCAGCCACACTCTCAAGGACTCCGGAACCGCCTCTGTAGCATCTCCCGAAGCTCTAGGCCTGGATGCTCTGTCAGCACGAGGAGCGCATAGCGGTACGCCGCAATCCCCTGCACCGCGTCACTCGATTCAGATCCGGGCGCAGGAAGGTGGAGGGGGAAAAGCCCTGGAGGATCGTCCCGTCGGGTCTCGTGAGTGCATTGATTTCACGTTAAGGAGCAAGCAGCATCATGTAACAGCTCTTGTCCTATGTACCGCCCCCTTCCGGACGCCTCCTCCGTCGGTTCGCGCGCACACGAAACAAATGCAGCAGCGGCTCCGCGACGAGCGCAAGGCCGGACGGGGGTTTTGCAATGTCGACCAAAGGCGCACAGCAACGGGTTGTTAGTGACAGAAGTCGAGAATATGGGGCATAAAGTAATTTATTGGGCATTGAGGACCAGCATATACCGTCGTGGTGCAGGCAGCGCTTTGTCAAGCATACCCAACACTACTTGTAATGCTCCCTGACCGCTCACTTCTTCAACTTCTTCTTCAGCCTCTTCTCCGCCCTGACATCCTTCTTCAACCGGGGATCCACGATCTTATACCTCCCCTTGACTCCCCGCGGCCGACCCGCAACACCGCGATTCACACCCCTCGCCACCACCAATTTAGCCTTCTCCTTCGGTTTGCCGCTCTTCTTGGCAGCGCGGGACATCATCCTGGTGATCGCGCTGGCCTTGTCCTTCTCGGAGATGCCCTCGTCTTCCAGAAGGAGGGCCGACTTCTTGCGCAGCTTCTCAAGCCGTTGCGCGGCCTTGAACTTCTTGCGCCCCTTTGCTTCCCGCACTTTCTTGATCGGCCGCGCGTTCAATGCCCGCAGTTTCTCCTTGATCGCCAGAGCGGCCGCTTTCGTAATGGGACGCTGCGGCTTGGAGTGTTTGTCCTCGTCGTCTAGGAACCACTCGGGCAAGCCGTCGACGTCGCGGAATGTGTACTTGTTGAAGTTGTCGTCGAGGAGGTCGCGGGTGGTCTTTTCGCCGGTCGCGAGCGAGTGCGCTAGTGTCATGGCTTCGGCGGTGATTATGTCGATGTCTAAATGGCCGGTGGAGGTGAGAGGGTCTTCTGCTCGAGGAGCAGCGGCCGTGGTTTCAGGCTCGAACTCGGAATCCGAATCCGAATCCTCTTCTTTTGAGGGGCGTGGTTTCTTCAGCGCGGACTTGGGAGGTTTACTTTCTTGCAAGCGTTCCGATGCTTTGGTTTGGATGGCAGCGACGACGGCGGGTTTGGCCTGGTCTGAAGACTCATCGTCCATCTCAATTGCGCTGTCCTTGTCGTTATCATCCTCGTCATCCTCGATACCCAGGCCCTGGAAGATATCCTGATCGAAAAACATGGCTGCTTTGCTGGACAGTCCTTCGTGTCTTGGTAGCTCCCTCATTGAATGGTCGTCTTCTCCGTCCGTTTCTGCATCATCAGGCACATCGTCGGTTCTGTCTTCTTGGTCGGATAAGCCTTCCCATTCATCTGTCTCTCTCTCTTTTCTCGCTCGCTTGGCTCGTGCTTTTGCGTCGGCTTCCTCTCTCCTTTGCTGGAATGATTCGTACATCATGTCGAGTTCTCGTTCGAGTCGATCGCCGACTTCGTCATCGTCTTCACTCTGCGTCTCAACTTCTGAGACTTCGGACTGTCCGTCGTCGCCGGTTGCCATTTCTTCGTCCTCGATGCGCGGGGGATTACGAGCCCTCTCGGCCGTCTTGATGCTGAACATCGACCCCTCTCCTGCCGGACCATTTTGCTCCAGCCCAATATCAAACGGCGCGGTCATATGCATCTGCATCCTGATGATTTCTTTTCTCTTCTTCTCATTCTCTCTCCGCCGCTCTTTTTTCTTCTCTTTACTATCTTGGTCCCTGAGCTTCTGTAATTCTTCCTGCATCTTGAGCTCTTCATCCATCGACTCGACCTCCGCGACCTCTTCTCCTTGCTGGTCTTTATCCTCTTCTTTCGTTTCCTGCTTTTTGGCTTTACTGGACATGCCGAACTTATCGCGGACCTTCAGTCGCCAACGGAGCAATGTACGGAATTCCTTCTTTCCCAGGACTTTCAAGTCTGCGCAACATTGTCTGACTTCAGCAGTCGTCTCGGGTAGTCTGTCGATGGTTGCCAGTGCCAGATCACCATTCGGAGGCTGCTCGAAACTGAGTGTGTTGACCGATCCGAGAATGGCGATAGGATCGGTTGTATGGATGAATTCGCTGACGGGCACCTCCCTGTGCTGCGTCCAATCTCCTTCTTCGTAGCCCTCTCGCTTCCTTTTCTTCTTCTCTGGATTGAAGACTTTCGCCTCGTTGTTAGGCGTCGGTTCCTGGACTTCTGCGAAAACGTGCTTCGGGTCCAGGAACTTTGGATCCAATTTCTTGGGTGCTTTAAAGCCTCTACACACGACAAATATTTCTGCCGAGACATTTCTTGAAGACGGAGGCTTCGTCGCTTCCACCGATGTGAAGAGCTGTTTAAACACCCAGAGCAGTGCATTGTAGTCCTTGGACCGGAAGACTTTTGTGACGAATGTGCCTCCTTCTTTCAAAAACTCAGTTGCCAGCTTCAAAGACTGCAGCACCAATTCTGCTTGTGAGAACGCATCTTGAACCCACGCCACACCGACGTTGGGCGCACCGTCATGCAACACAGTATCCGCTTTCATATGCTTGATATGCGATCGAATAGTCGCCCGGCATTTGTCCGTAGTGATATCGCTCTGGAAGGTAATGACTCTGGGTATAGGCTTGATGGGTGCCAAATCGACACCAATGATTAAACTCTGCGCAGGCATCGTCTCGGCGGCAACTTGACACCACGATCCTGGGGCGGCGCAGAGATCCAGCAGTACCCGACTCTTTTCCAGGAAGCCATATTTCTTGTTTAGTTGTATGAGTTTGAAGGCGGCTCGCGCGCGGTAGCCTTTCTCTTTGGCGAGCTTGTACCATTTATCTGCAAACACATCAGTCAGTCAATCAATGGCGGAGAACCGATGGCGAGGTGGCGGGGTGCAACATACCCAGACGGCCTTTGCCGTGCTTCTTTTGGATCGCCATGGTCAAAAAGCGCTCCAAAGGAGATTTCACAGCTTTCTTCGAGCCCTCCTAAAGTTCTGCTCAGCAAGCAGTGAATGGTCTGCTGAGCGCAACCTCGGACTGGTGTTCATCCAAATCTCGAACAAAAAATCGGCCGAGAGACCGCGCGGCTTGGCGTTGGCTGCAGTGCTCGGTGGAGAGGGTCAAATGACACCGGTTGGCCTGCCAAATTGTGCTGATGACCCTCCTTAGTAAGGCAATGACGAGGGAATGACAGGGAATGACGGTGGGATTCGTAGCGCTTCGACGGATACTAAACAAAAAAAACCCGAGTACCTCGTACAGTAGCTCGAGTAGATCCTAGTCGAGCCCCGCATGGAAGATGTCATTGGTCGTAAACATACTTCTTACCTGAACGGAAATATATAACATTAGGATATAGGAAGAGTACCTTGTTACTGTATATTGATCAGCGCCGCAACTGCGTCAACGCCGTCAGTGTTCCTGTCTTCTTATCCTCCTATCTTCTTATTCTTTAACCGTCTCTTTCCTAACCGCTTAAGGATTGGTAATATTGCTGGGACGAACTTGATTGTGGCAGAGTCATCCTCGAGGGCTAGCAACATCAGGCTCTTATTGATAAACACTCCGATATCATGTGTGATGAGGAGTCTCCAGAGGCTGGAACTTGCCACAGGCTTTACTCCCAGTCGTCCAACAGCTCCCAGTCATAACTCCAGTCGTCAGGCTCATCACGGAGTTCGCCATCATCATCCTCTCCCATAAATTCCTGGTGCAACGACTCGGAATAGTCCTGTCTTGCCCACCAGTCGTCGTCGTCGTCGTCGTCGTCGTCAAACGAGTAATCGTCTTCTGTTTGATCATCTTCGCCGCGCCCATCGCCGTGAAGGTGCAACAATGAGGGACTCCACTGCACTCCTTCATCGTGCAGGTTAATCCGCCCATCGTTGTAACACCTGCGGTACTGAATGCGTGGCAATGTCCTGTACCGGTGATCCCACCGCTCGTGCATTGCTTCCTTCAGGTTCCTGACTGGCGCATCAGGATGCAGCTGCTGCCAAGGGTGACGGCAGGATTTGTTCTGGCACGACTTGAGGACCAACAGCAGCGCGTCGAGGCGCCAGAGGAGCTTGCGGATAGGGAAGCCGAGGACGCTGGTCGTTCCAGCATCAGAGGCATTAGTGCCGCCGAATGGGCTGGGCGCGCTCGGGTGCAGGTTGTGCATCTGCACCGAGTCGCGCTTCATGTCATACAGCTCGCGCGAATTGTTGAGGCATTGTACCGAGTACATGAGGTCGTAATCCTTCCCCATTAGTCGCAGGGACTTGTACGAGTTTGGTTTCTTGCCCTTGATGCCCTGGACCAAGAAGGAGGCACCGGTCCAAAATTCGACCGCGGTGTGTTCATCGGTCATGGATTCCGTCCTTTTGTCGATCCGCTCTCGAGTCAGCGGAATCGGTTTGCCATCGAACTCCTTTCGAGGTTCAATGCCGGCCATTTTGAAAATCGTCGGTGCAAGGTCAATGTGCGCGCTGACAACCTCAGTGGTCAACCCCTTGGGCACTCCAGGCCCGCGGATGACGAGGGGGACATTGATGTCCTCTTCAAACGCAAACTTTTTACCTGCAAACAGTCGGTGGTGGCCGAGATGGAAGCCATTGTCGCTGCTATAAATGATGAACGTGTCATCGAGTTTGTCCGCGTCTCGAAGCCGGCGAACCACGCCCTGGACAATATCGTCGACCGATTGCAGCGACTCCACTCGACGCTGGTAGTGGTAGTCGAGCTTGTCCGTCATGGTCGAGTTGAGCCGGTCAAGCTGCCACACGTAGTTGACGCCGGACCGCTGTGCTGGGTTCCAGTTCTCGGCTCGAGGCACCTTTGCATGTGGTAAGGAGTCCTTATATTGTGGCGCCGGAACAGGAGGCCCAGCATTGTCACCGACCTGGGCATGAGGCGTGACAGGTGCGATAGTGATGAAGAACGGCTTGTCCTTCTTGACGGCCTTCTCAATGTAACCGTACGCATACTGACCGACCATGTGTGTCGAGTATCTGTCATCAAAGTTGTGCACAGGGCCATGCTGCCCATGCTCAATATGCTGGAAGGCTGGATGCCAGTACTGGTATGTGCGGCCTCCGATCAGCAGATCCGCTTCGGTCCATCCTTGAACTGGGTGTTCTTTAACGATGTCTCTGTGCATGCCATTGTACAATTTCCCGGTATAGTATGTGTCGTAACCATGATGCTGAAGCCAGATTGGAAGATATTTGTTCGCAAACCCGTTCTTTACAACCTCTTTGTATCCGCCATTCACCTGATTGACTTCAAATCAGCAGACATCAAATATGATAGAGACCAGATCTCTTACTCCGTTGACATCGGTCACTCCGTGATTATGAGCGAGCAGACCCGTCATGATGCTGACCCGTGCAGGACAGCAGAGCGCCGTAGGTGCATAGTGTCGAGTGTAATGAGTGCCTTCATCGATAAGGAGATTCTGAACATGCTCCATATAGTCTAGTGAATCCATTTTCTGGTCTTGATCATCCGTCAAAATGAAGACGATGTTTTTCTTCTTCTTGTCCCCGTCTGTTGCCGCATGGATGCGACAGACAAACACGGACAAAACAAGCAGAAGCGTCACAAAATTCATGATTGCACAAGTTGAATGCGACTCTGAAGAGAATTGGTTTCGGAATACCGCCTTATATCCTTAGATTCTTCCGCATACTGCCCAAGTCAAGGCCCTCCCAAAGTCCACAGCTCACAGGCATGACGCCGGTTCTGCTGCACAGTGCCGTTGCAAGCCTGATCAGCACGCGAAGCGTCACCCTCCTGGGTAAAGAGAACGACGATGTGACAGAATCTCTGTATCACAGAGGACTAGCAAGGGGCTGGTGAATACGTGTCCCTCAACCAGGCTCAATCGTTGAACCATTTGCCATTCTCGGCTGAAGACTGGGGTATCCTATTGTTAAGGCTACCCACGCGTGATTTCACCCTAAACGAGTACCCTGAGAGTTACACAAGGTGGATACACCCCTTATCGGCCCCGAGGGGCCACTCATCAACTTGTTAGGCCGCTTCATTGTCACCTCTTCGCAAGGGTCGGGCTTTGGCTGCATCGGGGCTGGTAGGCAGCAGATAGCCTTGTAAGTGGCAGAGTTTGGGGTACGCTCGTTTGAATGTCGTTCAGCTTGCCAAGTTCTACTCGTCGTCACAGGGGATGTGCTCCTGATATTCATCACCACACCGCTGATCCCGATAGAGACCGCTCTCATTTCTCCACATGACAACAGGTTTAGTGCTAAATCTCCAACCTAGGTGACTGTAGTGTTCGTAGACTGATTGTCGACAGCTGCCGCAGTATCCCGCGTCACAACTCTGGGCTCTACTTGTCGCGCCTCTTGCCTCCTGAACTGTATCCTCATCACCCTGATCATCCTTCATTGGAGAAGAGCTGTGTATCGCCCCTGTGTATCCCTCACTGGGATCCCAGTCATACATGCCGTCTTTTCAAGAGCCCGTATAATCCTGTCCAAGCGAGCCTTTCAAGATGCCTGCGGATTCAATGGCCTTGTCTCCTTCTTCATCCAGCTCATCATCGTAGTCTGACATCTTCCACCAAGGAGGGTCACCAACGAAGCCTGCAAACTCCACGGCTTCGTCTCCTTCTTCATCCAGCTCATCATCGTAGTCTGACATATTCCCCGAAGAACGGTCATCGACGAAGCCTGCAAACTCCACGGCTTCGTCTCCTTCTTCGTCAAACTCATCGTCATGCTCTGGTACATCCCACGAAGGAGGGTCACCAACGAAGCCTGCAGGTTCCACACCTTGGTCTCGTTCCTCTTCGAGATCATTATCGAGAATATCCACTTCGTCAGATTGCGAAAGATCATCCTGGATAATTGCTGGCTCTTCTGCCTGATCCTCTTCGTCGCCGAGCTCGAAATCGTACCAATTGAAGTCAGTGGCCTTTGAACCGCTCGGCCCCTGCTCTCTGTTGACATACTTCTCAAGAAGATCCAGGTATTCATCAAAATCCAGACTTTCATCTTCGAGGCCTGGCTTGAGAAACCTCTCATCAAGAGCTTCCACGGAGTCTTGATCGAGATCAAGGAGGTCGGCACCTTCGGAGGGGTCCGGCTCTCTCCTGGTCATAAATCCTCTGCGCGTAACATAAGTATTGTTTCGAAACGCACGGATTGCTTTGAAAATGGCACAGTTAGCACAATTAGCACAGACCTCGGTGGACGCTGGCGTGGTGTGTGTACCTGAACAGTAAAGCGCAACGGAGTCTAGGAACTCATGTGTTAGTGATGCTGGTTTCCAATTACGACCAAGAGCCATACCCGCATTGGTCTGTGCACCGTAATATTCCCGCCTAGGGATATTCGGGTTGTTTGGATCCAGAGTCGGGACGGTTGTCGGATATCCTTTCATTTTGGCGAGTCGGCGGGCATTAGTCCATCCGTACGCCGCAGAAAACGGGAAGTTGAGGTTGGAGATGCTTTTGAAACCTTCCGTAGCATCGATAGACCTTCCGCCAAGGATAGTATGCGTGAGCTCGTGCAGCAAAACCTTGTCGAGCAGATTCCACGCGTCGAATGGAGTAAGTTTGGTATACGACATGATTGGCACTGTAAGTTTCGCCAGGTTCCCTCGCCAGCTGACATCTGACCATGTTCTGTACGTCTTGTTACGAGCCCATTCGACAAACCACCGGCATAGCTGAATCTGGGGATTCTTGAAGATCACCTGGTTGTTTACTCGCTCCTCCGGCAAAATGGTCATCGCCAGGGCGAAGTCGTCGTTGTAGATACACTGTGTTATTCTGTCTTCCGGCTCGTCAAGGGCACAATTCGAAACTATCCATTAGGGTGGGCCAGAAGAACGGGACTCTGGAAATACTCACCCGTGTCCACGTGGATGCCATCCGCATTTTTTTTGATCCTATCAGTGTTGCAATAGACTATGGCATCATGCGGTGCAGGGTTCGCTGTCAGCTCTCTCATCTCAAGAACACCTTCCAAGATACCTGAATAGCGTTCAGTCCCAGGTCCTGCTGCTGCCTGACCAAGCTGTTCAGCGACTTACGTTTAAGATGCGGGTAGGAGGATTTCTTGTTGGAAGGATTTTCGTCTGCCTTGCAGAAAAGAATCTTTATGAGCCGATTCACCTGACGACGCCGCGGGTATCGCATGAGTTCGTCATAACCTGCCTGGGCCATTTCGAACGCGTCCCGCATGGAACGAGTAACCATCTCATAATCTCCCCCTGATTTTGAACCCAGATTAGTTAGCAAGGATGTCTAAACTTGTCGGAGTGGTGAATACAATACGTTCTTCTCCAAATGATGCATGGCAACCCGCATCAACTTTGTAACAGAGGCTGAGCTGTACGTGGGCGAGGATGGAGCTGACTACCACCAGCACGCCTGTCGACCACCGCATGATGTTTACCATGAGATTTTCTGAAATGTCAGAGTAGATTCCGGCAGTATTTGACCTTTTCGTTTTGAAGAGAAGTGTGCGTCAATGTAGCAGAGACGCAGAAAGGTTCAGCAGGTTCAGCAGACCCCAACTGCACTGGAAAGGCCTCCAGCCATGTCACACCCACTGATATTGATGATCCTTCAGCGCGAAAACAATCCATGCTAGCCTTGTGCGCAAGAACCATCGATGAAACGGTGCGATTACAGGCAAGCATGATCTGCGACTTCTTCGTGTCTTGTCACCGTTGAGAAGAACTTGATTGCTGCAAGGGGCCTGAATGCTAGCTCGAACAATAGTATCTTGATTGATCCCGGTCCAAGGTCGACCGTCTCTCTGTCCGGGCTACTGTGCGATCGCTAGGTCGGGCCAAAACTCCATGACATAATGATGTACAAGGTGTTGGGTATTCTGTTCTCTTTCAGCATTTACCAAGCTTTGCCCTTCAACTTCCGACGAGATCTCAGGCACCCAACGGCGTGTTCACGCCAATAAGGAAGCCCGCATCTCAACCCCTGACCAGATTCGGCCAACGCATACTCTTTTCAGCGTCAGGGGCATCGGACAGAAGCGGATTTGCAGTTACCGTTTAGGCACACTGCGCTACTATGCGCGCACAGTGATGTTGCATTCATGTGTGTGGACAACAACCTCGAACCCAGAATGGTAGTATGTTGTCATGGCTCTCTACGTGCACAGCATGCCTACCCTCTGAGCAAGTTCCAGGACAAGAACCCTTTGACCCAGAGGGATAGCATGCTGTGCATGTGGAGGGCCTTACGGAGCACCTTATCAACGAGGTAGAGCGAGCTGCGAAATATGCCACAGCACGGCACCTTTGCTCGACCTCTGGTCTTCTCATATTGATTGATTAGAGGAGTCGCATGGTTATCTCCTCGGTATCTTGAATTGACTCAAGCAAGAATTGGCTGAGGAACAATGCATCTTCTCTACCCATGCCTCGCAGTGTTGGGACTGGCGACGATTGCAATAGGAGATTTTGCACAGGAGCATCTGGCACCAGTGGATGCAGGACACAAACACAAGCACCACCATAGGCACACCGCGACCATAATTGTCTCAGCAGAGCATGAAAAGCTTCATAAACGAGTAAGTCCAGGAATGTCGATAAATCTACTCAGGTCAGAGACCTGGCTGATCCGGGAACAGTGGGAAGGTCCCACTCCAACGGGGTCGGAAATCTTCATCCAGCCAACATACGCCACGGAGATTCCCAAGGACGGATTTCACGTTCGATTTGGCCCTGACCTCGCAAAACGGCTGCACCATGTCCTCCACGAGTATTGCAACAAGCATGACGAGAGAAAATGCATTGATAAGCTCACTGAGGTCTTGGAGCACGATCACCGGGCATTAAAGAAGACAAAACGACAGGTCAACGTCGCTCAGGCTGCCATAGGCCTCTTCATGGCAGCATCAATGTACATGTTGAAGCCCGGTGAAAAGTCAGACGTTTCGGACCATGCCTACTTGCCCAGTCCTGCTGTATCGCAGATGGAGGCCCATCCGACTGCCGATGCGTATGTCTTTAAATCCGACGCCCATGACAAGCACCCGGTGACCTACCAGGTCGGGCCAACCAAAACAGCGAGCGCTCATGTATCGGTCAGAACGGTACACTCCAATAAAGGCAAGCACAGAAAGGGCGATATCATCATTGACCTCCCGGATGATGCCGCCCAGTTTATCAAGCGGACGCTCGACGGAACGAAGACGTGTGACGCCAGGAGGCGGCCGAAGAGAGACCCCCTGGATCCCAATTCCACCGCCGACGAGGCAAGACTCATCAATGAAGCTCTCCGCCTGATGCTGGATCAGGTCGACGGTGATCTTCCAGTCCGGGAGCTAGAGTTGGCAGGTCATCGACATGTCACAAATCTGCCATTGAACCATCTTCATATTCCAGGCGCTGAAGAGCACTTTAAAGGTCTTATGCTCTGGATTGAGAACAATCATATTCGTCAATTAATGATGCTGGACCGAGAAGTACGGATTTTTGTCACCAAGCTATTGTGGATCTCGACAGCCTATCGCTGTATCAAGGGAGCCGCCGATCTGAGTACTATGATACTACATTCTGTGTTTGAAAAGGGCAACAAGAAGTGTCCGGCTCATGCCCCCAAGGGAATCAACGCCCCTCTCTGCAGAGACTGCGAAGGCTGGGAGAACGCCATCTGCCGAAAGGGGAAATGGAAAGGTTGCCCATGTCTTCTGATCGCCAGTACCACGGCCTATCCTGACCGAAGAGGGCTGTGGAACGCACGAGAGCACAGTCTTGTGAAGCTGCTTGGGACTGGACATGAAAAGCCCGAGATAGATTGCGATCCAGACAGGATCAACGTTGAGACCGACGTCTTCAAAAAGTGAGTGTTGTAGGCCAATCCAAAGTGTGCACCAGCTGACTGACGACGATACTAGAGCTGTCAAAGAGTATTGTCAGGACACCAGACCTGGCCGACCGAGTGGCCGTAGAATCACGAAGGACGGGCTCCAATTCACCCTGAAGCATCGATGGTTTCATGACAAGTGCGCACGACCGGATTGGAACCATAAGGACTACGAGCATAAATGCGTCGAGTCCTTCCACGAGTTCCTCATGGACAGCAAATGCTCGTACGACAGCCACGTCATGGCTCGCGCTGGCCATCTACACTCAAAGTGCGAACTATCAACCTTCAAGATCGACAAAGGACCCAAAAAGCACCACCACCATCATCACCACCACAAGCGTGATGGGCCGCTGCACTGCCACCCCAACCACGGGTGCCAGAATGAAGCCAATTCCGCAGAGAACGTCCGCGCTGCGGCGAAGGCTTTCTGTGGGCGGCTACGCAGTGGCATGATCAAGGGCCGCATAATGAAGCCGGGCGATCCGCCGATCCACTCGGACTTGGGAGTATTGTATGGAAACCAGTTATCTGCGCATTGGGTCGACAATTGTGACCTGGAGAAGGAGCACGACATTGCAGGGGAGGGCTGTGCACAGAACTTCTTTATGAATTGGAAACAGTGCGTTAATGGAGGACGAGGTAAGTGCTCAGGAAAAAGTTCCAGTCGTAAGCTAACTGAGAGATCAGGTGGTTGGCATCGTGAGGGGTGTGTTGCAATGGCGATGCGCCCTCTTTGCAAGAGCCCATAGTGTTCCTATCTCCTGTAACGCCCACATAGTCAGGGTTCTACCCGGGGCTCTTCCGCACTTTGACGGAAATCCTGCCCAACTTGTTTACTACACTCAACCACCGCACCTTGTCTTCACTCGGACCCGGTTGAGGTCCTAGGCTGGGGGTTGACTTGGGTTCTGCGTTGGGGGGCCTTTGAATCTGCAGTCCGATATAGGAAATCCTAGGGGTCGCCAGCGGGTATTCGTTGATGCAACCACTGTCCAAGGGGGACAATCGCTTCTAGTTAGAGAAACAAATGTCCTCCTCGCAAAGCGTGCCATTCGTGGAAGTGGCAGGATTAATCATCGCCTCAGGCAATGGGCGAAGATTGGTTTAGTACATCCCATTACCCTATGCCACTCTGGAAATGCCGCTTGCTTGTGCGAATACTGCAGCGGCAAGATCAACGCGGGCAGCTGACGTACTGTCTACCATCCCCAGTGCTCTTGTGCGCTACATTTTCACACCTACATACCTTCTGCCCGAAAAGAGCGATCTGGACGAGATCCAGAGACTTCGTGCTGAGAAAGACTGCCTCCATGACATCTTCGTACGGAGAGTGCTTTTTCGGCTCTCTCCAGAAGGTGAGGTTCAGATGACGCGTGCCGTGTCACAGGGCTGGTAGAACACGTCGTATCACGAGTGAAAGACATCGTAAATCTATTCCATTCGAAGTTGAGCTGCATAGCCTGGCAATGAAAAGTGCTCAGATCTGGACCAATTTCCGGCACGACAAGAGGCATTCCGAGGCATACGTAGCGGATTGTGACCCTGACCCAGATTGGCAGACACTCGATCTTCCCTGGAAGGTGCAGGCATCAGAAGCCCTTCGGCAAATCCGGACCATCGTCGAACAAGGGAAGACGAATTAATTTGGGCCGGGGCCGGTGTCATGGAATCGCAGCTGGCAGATGGAGAGGAAGAGCTCCAAGTAGAAAAGCAGCTCTTGTCCAGAGAAACGCAACCATGCGTCATCGAGGAAGACACAGGAATGTTGTTGATAAGACCACTGCACAGGAGACAAGAAACCCCTTCTCAGGCGTAAGATGATGTGTCGGGGGCAGAGGAGCCTTCTCGCGTCGCTTCGTGGGCACAGCTAGGGGAATTGCTTGTCTGGGCACGTTCACTGCGCGGCAATGTTCGCTCGTCAGTCAATAGGTCGCTATTATTGGGAGGAAATGAGTCTGACCGTGCCACTCTCTCCAGACTGTGCTATAGCTTCCATATTATGTAAATCACTCGTTCATTATTACCTCTTAACCAAATCTGCGCATGCTGATTAGGCTTGGTTCGCCGTTCACCGGTCCATTCCACAACAGGATGATGGACAGTGAGCGGAGAGTGTCTCGTGGCGGGACAGTATGGGTTATTGGAGGCTTGAGGCAAGCTTCTTGGTTCGGTCGACTGCCCACAATCATACTTAGCCTCCCAAGCTCTGCTAAGGTAGAACTTCATACCAATACGCACAACTATAAGCAATGGGTAGAGCGAGGGACCATATACCCATGGAAAGGAACCATACCCGTCCTGCGTTGTTTTCGTGAGGAACTACTCGGTACGCTTGATCCGTCTAACAAGGCTTGCCTCAGTCCTCAGACCATTCATTACGTGCGGCGTTAACCCTTCCCTAGGAAAAATCGAACCAATCAGCCTTGCGCCAAAACGAGGCTGAGCTAACTGAGACAATGACAAGGCTACACTAAGAAGCCCTCGGGTAACCTGCCTATCGCGCCATCTTCGACTTCAAGTTTCAATGCTCGCAGCTCTCAGTTTCTCGTACGTCGAGAGTGAAAGGGTGCTGCCAGGAATTCGTGGTCGCCCAGGGGAGATGGCGCACTCGTCAGCATCACGCAGCCTCTTAGGTCTGGTGAGGAACTTTAAGCAGCTTAATGTCGCCGACCCGTTGACGGTATGACCGATGTGCATTCTGATTCTATTACATCCTCTAACTTTTTGCACAGCAATGTCTTGCACCTCGCCTCAGCCGCAATCTTGCCACCCAGACAGAACTGCCCATCTCAGAAGTTGCAAAAGATATTGAAGACGGCCTTAATTCCTCGAAAAGCAACCTCGAAACTCCCTTCCCAGAAATAACGACCTCTGCATCAGCAGCAGAAGTCTACACTCTCGACCACCCTGTCCTTGCAACGCGCTACACGTGGCCCCAGATCGAGCCGTCAGGCTATGCGCTCTATAGCCCTAAATACCTCGACGCGCCTCTCCGCCGAGATATCCTCCACCGCGCGGTCATCTACGAAGCCGACATGACCCGCCAAGGCACTGCGTCCACGAAATGGCGGTTCGACGTCCACGGGTCAAACCGCAAGCTATACCAACAAAAGGGCACCGGTCGCGCTCGAGTCCGAGACAAGAAATCGCCGATAAGACGAGGCGGAGGCGTCGCCTTCGGTCCTAAACCCCGAGATTTCTCGACCGAGCTCCCCGAGAAGGTCTACCAGCAGGCATTCCGCATTGCGTTGAGTCATCGCCTCAGGAAGAACGAGTTGATCATCCTTGATAACCAGATATCTCTGCCGGGGGACAACACCGCGCGCTTCCTGAACAACATCTTTGAAGCAAATCAGTGGGGTCAAGGCCACGGTCGAAGCCTCTTGGTAACGAAGACCCAAGAGAAATACAATCCTCGAATATTTGAGGCGATGGCCACGATCGGTGAACACGCCGAGCTTAAAGACACTGAGGATGTGGACGTCAAGGATCTGTTGACAAACGGGCGAATAGTCATTGAGCGTTCCGCGTTGCTCAAATTACTTTGTAGAGCACATTCTTTCGAAATCGGCAGGTCGTGGTTTACCTTCGGGATGCCCATCTATCATGTCAGGGAGAAATACCCGCATCTGGAGCCGGAGCAGATTGTACAGTATCTGTGAAATAGACCCACGTGGACAGTGTACGATTGCGCCCCTTTTCTCAACATGCCTTCATTCGCTTCACAGCCTGGAATATCATCTTGTGATGAGGTTTAAATCATTTCATGATTACATTGGTGAACTATCCCGGCCAGGTGAAGGGGTCCTGCCTATATAATGATACAGGACCGACCAACCAGCCATAGGCAACCACCGAGGTCTTGATGTCGCACCATGATGCGAGTCGTCACTGTACCCCTATCAAGTCGCATTGCTCCTCAGCTGCCACTGCTGCTAGCTGTTGACCCAGTGATAGCCATAGTCACGCGGGCAATAGCACGGCATCAGCCTCTTGAAGGCTCCGCGTTGTACGGCATGAGAGCTAAAGCACCTCGCCCCTCGCAGCCGGCGGCGCGCTGGCAAGCATTTCCCGACTGGCCACGTCCGATGTAAGGCACTCCCGGTTTGTCAGGGTCTCGTCAGCGTCCAATGAGGTTGATTAATTGCTAGAGAGTTTCTGTTTTTGCTTTGGCGTGGTTGGCTTTGTCTGGACGATAGGGTGGTGCAGGAGCTGGTCGACAGTTTCGGTAGATTTCACTTGCTTTCACCACCGAGGGTTCCTCTTTCCCCTGCCTTTGGCTCCCTTGTGTTTTTTCTGATTCCGCCGACCGTTCCCAGATCTCGCTTCAATGTTCCACGCCATGTCTGCATCCCTCGCGGCTTTCATGTTTTCGTGTTCGTGACCTGCTTCGTCCCTGGATCGGTCTGGGCCTTGGTCTCGGTCACTGGACAGCCGGTCCGAATGGAAACGCTCATATCTTCGCAGGCGATAGTTTTGCTTCTGGTCTCGTCGTTCCCTGAATCTAGGCGATAGCGATCTTGATCTGCTGCGGGCCTTCTGTGGCATATGAGACTCCCCTGGCTGGGGATCACCAGGCTCTCTACATGTAGCCAGTTGTTCTCCTTGCATGTTGACCAGTCCCTCCTCTGCCGGATAACACGGCGGCTGATCTTGACAGTCGTAATGCTCATCGAATGCTGATGAATGGGGATAATATTGGTTGTCCTTTTCGACGTGGCTTGAAGCAATCTCCTGAATGCGTTGACAGAGCACATCGAATGAGACTGGAAGCCCGTCACCGACCCCTGCAAAAGCGGGATCGTCTTTAACTCTGCGCCAAAGTACGGTCTGGTCAACCGGCCGCGACCATGAACCTGTTTCGTTGTCTCTGGAATTTCGGAGATGTTTCGAGACGATGACAGGCCGCTGTGATTCCATGTAGTCATTCTCGTCCATGGTAGCCCCGAGCGCTTGTATTCTTCGTTCTACTGGTGTGGCTAGATTTGCGCCTTGAAAACCATAGTCAGCCGGAAAGTCGAGTGCTTCGAGGTTGTCTTCCGAATTCGAGCAAGCATCCGACTCCTCAATCCCCTCGAGCTCTTCCGTCGAGGAGAAGGGCCAGAGACCCACACTAGGTGGAGGGACGGGCAGTTTCCCAAGATTGCGTATCTGAGCCAGAAGGTCTTTGATATAGCGCTCAGCATCCTGTAGCTTCTTGCTCCGAGCAGCAGCGAATTCATCTCTATGGTGTGCAACCCCAGAACCGCAATAGTTCACTCGTTGTGGCTCATCATTCTTCTCATGGAGCTGCCGAGTCAGGCGCTCCTGGAGCGCAGTTAGACCTTCAATACTACTAGTAAGGGTCTGCTTTTCACTGGTGAGCTTGTTAATGACCTTTTGCTGCTCTTTGATCTGTCTATCTTTTCTCTGGATGAGGGAAATTTGGTCGCTGTGCTCCATGTTGCGGCCTTGCCGGTCGCTGGTTGAACTTGGCCGAGCCTCAGGTGAATTGGGAGACAGGGAGATCCGCAATCTACTGCAGTGGGTATGATCCTGTTGTGCCCGATGTTCTGGGCGTCCACGAGTAACATGATGATGGTGCTGCTCAAATCCAGCTGCTCCGTGAATACGTATGTCATGGTCCGTCCCAGCTGGGCTACGTGTGCGCATGCCATGGAGTCTAGGTGGTGGAGAGTTTGGAGGCGGATGCCTGACCGTCAGTCTACGACTTCATCAAGCTGTCCGAGCTGACTTACCAGTGGAGTTGCACCGGTTCGCCATGATAGGATCTACCATGGTTATTGTAGTACCTATGGTCATGGCCGCGTTCATTCGTCCTGTTGCCAGTGGTAATGTGCTGGCTACCACTAAATGCACTAGACGTATAGTCCGTCGAGCTGGGCAGTTGCCAGGAGAGCGAGCCGTTGTAGGGGAAGTGCTTCATTCTGGAGAAGAGGTCAGCGTATGGCTATGATGGTTCTGCCCTTCAGAATGCAGCAACCAAGTGCAAGTACACGGAAGGAAGAACGCGATCGTCCATTGACTTACGTGAAGAAGGGAACCACTGAACACCATGCGAGTTTGGGAAGGACCAGATTTGTCGCGCAAGCAGAAAAGACCTGCCGGCACCCAAGCCATCCACCGCCCTCTAGAGCACGTAGGGCAGTAAAGGCCATCAAAGAGGAGCGTCAAAAGATACGTCATGGAAAGGCACGCATCGGAAAGAGGCGTTTAGGTATAAGGCGCCAGTCATTGAGAAAGAGGGAAAAGGCTATTGCGCACACTGATACCGCTTGCCACTTAGACAGCCCCATGATGATGGACCTGTAAATGTGAGTTTGTTCGCCTGAAAGCCAGTCGCTATCCGCAGTCCTCCAACGGTCCTCTGCATGAGCAGGAGTGCAGATAGCGGCATCTGTAGGACATTAGGACCGCAGCCTGAAGTCTATATTCTCTCATAGAGACCACAACAAAGAGAGACGCAGATATCAACAGTCAGGAAGACTACAAACATGCATAGTACTGACTGTGATCGATGTACTCTGTACATACTCGTAAGGTGGAGATATATGGGAGGTGACCTCTTGCCCCTTTCGAGGAAAGAGGCTGTCTGACTGGGACTTACTTCTCTCCTCCCACCACGTACAAGAGCCACATATTGCGCAGATCCTATCATTGCTCACCTTGCCCACAATCCTGATGCCAAATTGCCGGTGTCAGTGGACTCTCAGTGCTCATGAGTAACCGTACAATCTGCAATCGATTTTCTTTGCAACCCCAAACACCGCGTTGCTACATGATATCGGGCTGCAAAACACGCGAGGCGCGTTTTTTAGTCAGACAGCCATTTATTCACAGAAGTTGCCGCTTCGTCACTTTCACTTGGGGTCGCAGAGAGACTCCCATCACAGCTTTGTTCGCGCCTGCGTTTGTCAACTTCTTCTCCGTGCATTGTTGGTAGCATTTCACGGCGTTGGACACCATGAGACAGCGCACGATACGTTTGTAAGACTTCGAGGAACTTGTCCCTGACCGTAGACGGCCGGGCGCACCGCCCACTCGATCTTTGACTGGCCCTCGCGCTTCACGATGCCTGGCCTACCTGGTACGGCACCTATAGAGTTTCATGAATAACGTCGCTGATAACGCGGGTTTGCAGCTAGCATCGACCTCGATCAATGCATTGCTCAACTATACAAAAAGAACCTTCTGGCCGAGTCCCTTATCGAGGCAATATGTGCAAAGGCAAAAGAGATGTTGATGAAAGAGAGCAACGTGGTACACATCTCGGCACCGGTCACGGTCGTCGGCGACATACATGGCCAATTCTTTGACATGCTCGAGATCTTCAAGATTGGCGGCTTTTGTCCAGACACCAACTACCTCTTCCTCGGCGACTACGTGGATCGTGGTCTGTTCAGCGTCGAGACGATTTCCCTTCTTGTTTGTTTGAAATTACGATACCCCCAACGTGTTCACCTCATTCGCGGCAATCATGAATCACGAGGCGTTACCCAGTCTTACGGCTTCTACACGGAATGTGCGCGGAAATACGGAAATGCAAACGTTTGGCACTACTTTACGGACATGTTCGACTTCCTCACGTTGAGCGTGGTCATCAACAACCAGATATTCTGTGTCCATGGTGGACTTTCGCCGTCTATACACTCGATCGACCAGATCAAAATTATTGACAGATACCGCGAGATACCACACGAGGGGCCAATGGCGGATCTGGTGTGGTCAGACCCGGATCCGGAACGGGACGAATTTTCACTTTCCCCGAGAGGCGCAGGATACACATTTGGAGGAGACGTAGTGAAGAAGTTCCTGCAAGTCAACAGCATGTCTCATATCCTCCGGGCGCACCAGCTGTGCCAAGAAGGATACCAGGTATTGTACGACGATCGCCTCAGCACTGTCTGGAGCGCTCCTAATTACTGCTACCGCTGTGGGAATTTGGCAAGTGTGCTAGAAGTAAGCGATGCAGGGGACCGCTACTTCAACATCTTTGATGCGGCTCCCGAAAATGATGTTCATCGGACTGAGCAACAACAGCAGCAGCAGCAACAGCAACAGACACAAGGAAAAGACAGCCAAGGTTCTCACATTGAGTACTTTCTCTAACAATGCAATTGTCGCGATTGGGGAGGATTGTTGAACGCTTCCGCATAGTGGCCAGCAAAGCCATCCAAGTTCAGCGCCCCTGATTCAATCGCACATGACTCCGCAGTATGACAGCTCAGCTCCCCCGGCATAGCCTTGCTCACGTCACCGAGTTGCACCTCGACACATGTGCAGCATCTGGTTTGCACGGCCAATACCATCATTTCCAATCTTTGGCGATGTCGAACGACCAGTTGAACTCAAGATGGGTGCGGTCATCGTCGTCGGTGAATCTGACGCTTGCTTCGTAGTGCCCACGAGCCAACATGCCTGATGGAGCCTCTTCCTCGGTGAATCTCTTGATGTATTCAGGATTGTCAGTCGTGTTAGGTGCGAAGCTGCCGATCATTTCCTGGTCCTTGCTGACACGGATACCTTTGCGTTTGATGGATTGAATGTACTTGAGACCGGAGAGGACCTCGTGATTGACAGTGAAGACGACCTTCATCCGGTATGTGGTGCCTTCCTTGATGGTGAACGGATGTTTACTTAGGGTGTCGAGAGATCCGGGATGGGTGAGATCAATGGTGATGTCCGGTCGGCCATTGACTTCCTTTGGTCAGGTCAGTGGCTGCGCGACTGAGCCGTGAATCAGGGTCGACTCACCAGAGCGAGGGATTTGATGATGCATGTACGAGGGTCGTTAGGGTCACCAATGGGGGTGCCGCCGCTTAGACCAAGCGATTGCTTGTATCGCTGCATGGCTTCGTCATTTGCGTCTAGTGGGAGACTTAGTCAGGTGGCTGGTCGAAATGAATGCGCGCGGCCATGAATCCAGCAAAGAGCAAGACGAGAATGCCAATGAACAAGAAGCCAGCCTTGTCACGTCCGGAGTAGTTCTTTATTCTCTCTTGCTGAAAACGTTGACACAATACATCCCGGAAGCCGTGTCGCACTTGCTCACGAGCGATGGTGTTGTTTGACAACAGACTCACCGAGTTTGTGGTATTCGTCGATAGTCTTCTTCTCCCCCACCTTGAAGCCAGGTGTCTGCTCAGCCTGCAAGTCGTCCGCCATGGTTGCAACCGCCTGACAGAATTGGCCTGGCTGTCTTCCACACAGTCAATGTGTCCCAATGCTGTTTGGGCACTTCTCACGTTCTGTTGAGGATTGAGAGAGTAGTGAAAGTTGGGTGAGTGTTTGGAGGGGCACTTGGTACGTACATGAAACAATTCAGCCGCTTACTTGGGAATTGTTACCAGCGGTGGCGGTCTGGGTCGAAGCAACGCTATGACTCTAAAAGTTAAAGCGCCATTCTACGGTGGGTGGAACGTGCACTTTAGCTTTTCGCGTCGCGTTCACGTCACTCCATTTATTAATCCGCGACTGTTCGCGACTCTGCTCCGCCCAGCTACACCCATCACGCGCCTTCCAAGCCTTCATAACAAAGTGTAGTGCGAGGTGTTCGGAAGGACGTACTTGCCATCATGCCTGGTGCCGTGCCTGACAAGCCCAGGAAGAGAGTGCTAACCGACACAACCAATACTCACAATGTCGTCAAGTCCCCGCCATCGGCAAAGAAGAGGAAACTCAACGGCAACAGCCCCAATGTCTCCTTCCACTCCTCGCAGACCGGCCCACATGGCTTCAGGTCGAAGCTGGGCTCGTCCCAGCCCAAGAGTCACTTCGAGACCGAAGTTCTCGAGAAGATGACCCAGGACATTACCGGCTTGAAAGAGAACAACTCGGAGAAAGACCAGCAATGGGACCGACCCAGATTGGACGACTTCAACGAGGACACGGATCCCTTGACGTTCCAGCAAATCGAGATTGAGGAGGGCACACTGCATGGCGGCAGGATGACGCTGAAGATGTTCGGCGTGTCAGAGGTGACTAGATCGATATCATTCAGCAGAGTCAGGCTAACCAGGACATAGACTGGACACTCCATCCTTCTGCACGTCACTGATTTCATGCACTACCTCTATGTTGCAGCCCCCGTCAACTTCCAGCGCTCGGATATCGAAGGCTACAAGGCCTACCTGGAAACACAACTGGCCCAACACCAGCCCACAATCCATTCGGTGCAGATGGTGCTTCGCGAGAACCTTTACGGGTTCCAAGGAAACCAGAAGAGCCCGTACCTGAAGATCACAGTATCAGATCCCAAGTATATCAATCGAGTGCGCACCACAATAGAAGGTGGAAACGCCAATTACAAGGGCATGTGGAAGGGTGTTGAGAGCAAGATTTTGACATTTGACAGCATACAATACGTCCTTCGTTTCATGATCGACACTGGAGTCACTGGAATGTCCTGGGTCGAAGTTCCTCCACAGAAGTACCACGTCCTGCCGCAACACGACAGGCAGTCCAATTGTCAGATCGAGGCATATTGCCATTACCGGGATCTCATCGCACATGGGCACGATGGAGAATGGGCCAAGATGGCGCCCCTCCGGATTTTGTCCTTCGATATTGAGTGTGCAGGTCGCAAAGGTGTCTTCCCTGAACCGCATATGGATCCGGTCATTCAAATCGCGAACGTGGTCACAAGATACGGAGAGTCCAAGCCTTTCATTCGAAATGTCTTCGTGCTGGACACTTGCAGTTTGATTGTGAATACGCAGATCTATGAGCACGATTCGGAGGCCAAAATGCTCATGGCCTGGAGGGATTTCCTAGAAAAGGTCGACCCGGACGTCATCATCGGCTACAACATTGCCAACTTCGACTTCCCCTATCTCCTTGACAGGGCGAAGCATCTCAAGCTGCCCAAATTCCCTTATTGGTCCCGGCTGAAGAGTGTTGTCTCTCAGGCGAGAGACACGAACTTTTCGAGTAAGCAGATGGGCAACCGCGATACCAAGACCACAAATACAAATGGGAGAATTCAACTGGACTTGCTGCAGTTGGTTCAAAGAGACCACCAACTTCGAAGTTACACCCTCAACTCGGTCTGCGCTCACTTCCTGGGTGAGCAGAAAGAAGATGTCCATCATACCATGATCACCGAGCTATTCAATGGAACACCAGACTCGAGACGGCGGCTGGCGGTTTACTGTTTGAAGGATGCTTACCTGCCCCAACGTCTCATGGACAAACTCATGTGCCTGGTCAATTACACCGAGATGGCAAGAGTCACGGGAGTCCCATTCAATTACCTCTTAGCACGCGGTCAGCAGGTCAAGTTCATCAGTCAGCTCTTCCGAAAAGCCCTGGAGCAGCAATTGGTCATCCCAAATCTGAGCAACGAAAGCACAGATGAACAATACGAAGGTGCCACCGTCATTGAACCCATTCGAGGCTACTACGACGTACCAGTTGCAACGCTGGATTTCGCATCTCTGTACCCCTCTATCATCCAGGCTCACAATTTATGCTATACGACGCTGTTAAATAAGAATACCATTGAAAAGCTCAACCTCAAAAAAGACGAAGACTACATCGTGACACCCAACGGCGATCTTTTCGCCACAGCCAAAGTTCGGAAAGGATTGCTCACTCAGATTCTAGAAGAATTATTGGGTGCACGTAAGCGGGCAAAAAAAGAGCTCGCTGTCGAACAGGATTCCTTCAAAAAGGCGGTGCTGAACGGTCGTCAACTTGCCTTGAAGGTGTCCGCGAATTCCGTCTACGGTATCACGGGTGCCACTGTGGGCAAACTCCCCTGTCTTGCAATTGCGTCAAGTACAACCTCCTATGGCCGTCAGATGATCGAAAAAACGAAGCACGAGGTAGAATCGAGGTACACCGTCGCCAACGGATATTCACATGATGCTCAAGTCATTTACGGCGACACTGATTCGGTCATGGTAAAGTTTGGAGAGAAGGACCTGAAGAAGACGATGGCGTTAGGCCAAGAAGCCGCCGATTTCGTCTCTAACAAGTTTATAAAGCCCATCAAGCTGGAGTTTGAAAAGGTATACTTCCCCTACCTGCTCATCAACAAGAAGCGGTACGCGGGATTGTACTGGACGAACGCGGAAAAGTATGACAAGATGGACAGCAAGGGTATTGAAACCGTGCGCCGTGATAACTGTCGTCTCGTCCAGATTGTCATCGAGACGGTGTTGAAGAAGATCCTGATGGACCGTGATCTCGAGGGAGCGCAATCCTACGTCAAAGAGACAATCGCCAACCTTTTACAAAACAAGGTGGATCTCAGCATGCTAGTCATCACAAAGGCACTGAGCAAGAGCGACTACACTGCCAAACAAGCCCATGTCGAACTTGCCGAGAGAATGAAGAAGCGTGACGCCGGTTCTGCTCCGGCTCTAGGAGATCGGGTTGCGTATGTGATGGTGAAAGGAGCCAGCGGATCCAAGAACTACGAGAATTCCGAGGATCCAATTTTCGTTTTGGAGAACAACGTCCCCATCGACACGAGGTATTACCTCGACAATCAACTGGCCAATCCCTTGAGCAGAATCTTCGAGCCCATTCTCGGTGAGAAGAAAGCAAACTCGCTTCTGGCGGGCGACCATACGCGCTCCATCTCCGTCGCAGCTCCTACGGTGGGCGGACTAATGAAGTTTGCCAAGAAAACACAAACATGTATGGGATGCAAGAAGCCGCTCGTTGGCAAAGAAGAGTCAAAGGGCGCGGTCTGCGAGAACTGTCGTCCGCGCATTGGCGAGCTGTACACGAAGCAGATCAACAAGGTCGGAGAGCTTGAGGTCCGATTTTCAAGGTTGTGGACACAGTGTCAAAGATGCCAGGGGAGCATGCACAGCGAAGTGCTGTGTAGCAGCAGGGATTGCCCCATCTTCTATATGCGCATGAAGGCGCGAAAGGAGGTCGAAGAACAGGGCAAGGAACTCGCCAGGTTTGACGCGGATGTTGGGGCAATATGGTAGTGGCTGGAAGACAGGGACCCAAGGATATTTGTGCCACCGGTATCAATGGATATTGAGGGGGGATGCCACCTTTGTATTTCACGCAAGGCGCAAGTAATGATAATGCATTGGGATTGTGTGCATCAGCAAACGCTGGCGCGGAGTCCTCAACCAAGTCGAATCGGCTCCGGCACAGCAACCAGTATAATCTAGCGTTACATACTCCGTATGAAATTGGAACCTTGAGACCGAGTTACTGATTGTCCTTGTGTCAGAGACGGAAGAATGGCATTCTATCTTCAGGCGACCAGTGTTCCTGGGGTGTCCAGTTGGGCCCTGTGGATATAGATGCGTGTTTGCTCCCAAATCACATCTACATTGCGGCGAGGGCTAGAGACCAAATTCTAAAGGACGAAAGTCAGGCCATCGATGGGCCTACATAAACTGTACGCCGCCCGCTAATCTGAGAGTAACGGAGGGTGGAGATGTACGGTGCAATAATGAGATGGGCCGGGGCACGCATGCCACGCACGGCATGGTATGTTATGGCATGCTGTTGCGCGGCCATTGGGCTCATTGCGTTGAGTATGTGCCTGTGCCGGAACTCCCAAGAACAACGCCAGGAGTCCGAGGGGAGGAGCGAGCAAGCAGGATGGCAGATCGGGTTATGATGCCAACGGACGTTTGACCGCGCGCGGACGGCATATCTGGCATACGCATCAAGGATGGTATCACTTCCCGTTCATTCGGATTTTCGTCAAGCAGAGTCTAGATCTACTGTATCATCGCGTCCGCAAGACCCAGGCCTTTATCCACGAGAATGGCGACAACGCCCCGACACCATGTGACCTGCTCGCTCGTTTGGGTGATTGGATCGGCCATCAACGTCTCGTGCACGACCTTGAGGGGGAAGAAGGTCGAGGCTGGCCCGTACAGCCTCATGTCCTCACGCATGAGGTACGCCATGCTCTGGCATATCTTGGTGGAGAGGCGTAGAATGACCTGCCGGGCATGGCCCTCTACTGGCCTCGGCTTCGAGGTGGTGGGCAGATCCCGCGGCTGAAGTCCAAGGTATGGGTACGTCCTTAGGGTGTGCGCTTGGGCGAGGCAGACGATCTGAAACGCCCAGAAGTGGACGTATGCGTTCGCAGCTGAGATGTCGGAGAATTGGAGATTTGGCACCGATACCGAAGCGCTGGGCGCGAGAAGAGGAGATGTAGCTTGCTCGGGGGATAGATCCGGCCAGTATCCTGGTGTCTGCGTGGTCTGGAGGAGCGAGCGTTCCCAATGTTCTAGCTTCGTTGAGACCTGGACGAAGGCATCGTAAATTTTCGTACTTCGTGCGTCGTTATCCGGCAAACTCTCGCGCTGCAGGGCATCGATCTGCTCAAGGAGCGTAGGGATGGCGGCCGCGTGGCTTAGCAAGCTTTGCATCGGTGTCGCGGGATGGTGAGAGAATGGCAACCCCAACCACTCGCTCGAGGCCAGGAAGGTCGACCGGCGAGAGTAGAACGCTTCGATGATCTACAGCGGCGGTGTGTCAGCTCGAGCAACAGACGGTAGAGGGAGAGAGTCTGTGTGGTTCCCCTACAATCAAAGGACGAAAGCCCAGGAAAAGACTCCGATTGATGTCGTCAAGGAGCATGCCCGGCCCGCGAGACCGGATAAGTTCGCCCACACCCTTGACGTGGGCCATCCAGCCGGTCGTCGAGGTAGGCAGCATCACCTCGCATAACGTCAGGCACATGCTCGCCGCGACAAGATCGGGCTCGAATGCCGAAGAGGTCAGAATGAGCGCACTTCGCAGAGCAGAGAGAACCGCGCAGTACGTGTGCACATACTCCTTCTCGTCCCTCCGGCTACGTTGAATGAACGTGAGACAGAGGGTTCTCATGGCAGCGAACAGGACACGGTAATGATCCCCAGGGCGGTTCATCTTGAGCAGCACCTCGACCCAGGAGCCGCAGATCCGTGCATGTGGTCCGATCGGGTGGCAGGATAAGGAGTGGAGCTCATTCTCGGGCACATAGTTCTCGATGATGAGATTCGACAGTTCTTCGTAGGTGGCGCTTCCAAGGGCGGAAGGCTCCAAGTAGTCTTGACGCTGACCTCCAAGTCCACCTGGCTGTGAGCATGAGGGATCAGGCGATATCCTTGCTAGCTTGTGACCGCGGGATACTCTGTCTAGACACGGTGTGACCTCCGGCTTGTGTTGGATTATGGTGAGATCCTGGGGATATCCAGGGCACATCCGGCCCCCGAACGAGCACTGAGTGCACTGGGGAGAGACTCCGTCGCACTGCGGTCCCGGGTCAGGCAGCCTTCTTGATAGAACCGGGGCAACCCACCCCTAGCTTTCGCTTTCTGCAAGCACCACATACTGTTCGCTGCTTGGACCTCATATGGAGCACTTAAAAAGTGCGCCGGCGTGGAGGATAGTTCATCAACCGCGAGTCAGAAATATCCAAGGCGGCCGACGCGGTCCTGATATGAATATGAACCTCGTGAAATCCCTATACGAAGAACGCCATCGCTGGTAGAGCCACTCTTGGCGGAATAAGCTTCCAAATGCAGGTTAGTAAAAGACCAGGTCCAGACGGACGGTTCTTGTCGAACACTCAACCACCCCATCTGTATATCTGACTTTCTCTTCCAAAATACTCGCGATCCAGGTCCTTTGTCAGAACCAGGATCGTGGTAATTCCCTCCGCTGTCAGCTCGTACAAGTCGTTCACTCTGAACTTGTAACGGCAGAAAACTAGCAAGAGCATCCGTCACAGCATGTATCACGGACATTTCGCCGCGGGTCTGCTCTTTAAAGCGTCATTCGGACCGCGCATACCAGCATGGCCCGTCATGTTCGGATCGTCCGTCCTGGATATCATCGGGGCCGTCGACGCCCTGCTGGGACTGGACGTAATTGTCCCCGACAGCACAAAAGGCCCATACATGTACTCCCGGTTTGAGTTCATCGACTGGGAACATTCCATCGTCATGATGACGATCTGGTCTTGCATATTCGGCTGGGTCGGATGCCATTACCTCGCAGGATTCAGCAAGGAGGCAAGCATCCTCGGCGCAGCATCTTCAATCATGCACTGGCTGATGGACGTTTTGGTAATTGAGCCAACGGGCTTGACAATTTACCCGCACGGACAATATCACTTCGGTCTCGGGCTTTACGAGAAATACCCAGTTGGCTCGTGGATTCTGGAGTGTATTCTCTGCATTGTCCTTGCTGGCGCAGCTCAGTCCGTCAGCAAGAAGCGCAGTGGCGCGGATATCTCCCAGGCGTGCGTTCTTCTCGCCGTCCTCTCACTTCTGATGAGTCCGTGGACCTCGCCTCTGCTCCTCGTTGCACGCATACACGAGCAATATGGCTGGGGAGACTATTTGCCCATCGTGCAATGGGCAGGATTCTGGACGGCATATATTGTACCCGCTACAATCTTTAGCCAACTTCTCGACAAGGCGGACCGAAAGGCGGTGGCTGCAAAGAAGGGCAAGTAGCTTAATGACATGTTCCGGTGGTGGTCGAGCTGCCCTGAACTGTACGTAGCTGACAGCAAGCTTGCGTCTTCGCTCCCCAGGCAGGACCGGGATGAGCGCCTGGCCCTGCTGATATTGGAAGGAATGCGCAAAAGGGGCGAGCCATAATACCAGTTGCTAGAACGGTCGCGGCGACGAAAGGCCATTCAAGCCAGTGTGTTGCGTGCTGGTAGAGCTGCACATCTAGCGACACCTCACCCACTTAGAAGATCTCGAATCCTTTTTCGCTCCACATAAGTTCATCCTTCACCTCCAAAACCTCGCCGCCCATCCAGCCATTAAATATATGCCTCCAGACCGACGACACCGGTGGAGATGATGACATGTGCTAGCAAAAAACCTAATGTCCTGGCCAGCCCGTCAGCCCAGGAGACGGCTAGAGGCCTTCTGGGACCATACCTTGGAGTCTACAGCATAGACGTTGAAGGATCGAATACAGTGTCTGCTCATCACCTTCAGCACCTCTCAATGGCATTGGGCTGGATTACTCAAGACATCGCAATGTCAGTTTGCGAAATCAAGGGTTGCCATGACTTGTTGCTCCAAGCACCGTCGGCGTGGGTTTGGCTAGCGGAGCAGATATGAACCCAGAGGGCCCATTACAAATCCCAATACAGCCGTACCAACGTATTCTTATCGTGTCAAAAAAATTTCTCGGGAGGTTCGGGTCGTCACAAGTCTGGATCGTCATCCAATTGCAATCTTGACAACGTACTCACTTCCCCTATGTCGTCCTCAAACCTGGATCCTGGCGTCGACATGCCATCCCAGTCCACTGCACTCACATCATCGTGAGTGAATCCATAGTTCACCTTTAGTGCCTCCCGCCGAATCCCCATTGCCGCAATTGCCACACCCAGCGCATTCCACACATCTTGGTCCTTTTGGCTGAAATCCAGTTCGGCGATTATACGAAGTCTGTCGGGGTTAAAGCTAGTGCCTCCCTGACTCAAGGGATCTGAAGGGGGCAGAGAGGGATTTTCGACGTTGGTGTATTCTGGCACTGGCGGTGCAAACGGACTCAATGTGACGATGACAAGCACGGCAGATATAATGACAAGTCCAATTAAAGTAGGCGTTAATGGGTCATCGTCCGCAACCCGAGTCACGTCTGCGTCCGCCGGATTTGGACTCTGTGCTTCGACACTAGGTTGTACATTCGGGGCCCTTTGATGGCGCTCCGACAACTTCTGTAATTTTGTCGCAACTTCTTCGAGTGTTTGGAGAGTAGAATGGCCCTTTTTCCTGGCGGCGACAATGTGAACGGGGATATATTGTGTCTTCGATCTCGGTCGCAGTCCGACATCGGTCAACGCCCAGTAAAGATATCTTCTCACAGACTTTTCCAGCACCCTCTCTCTCCGAACTCCAGGACTGACGTGGCTTCTGTCTCGCGCATCGTGGCCGGCCTCGAAGAGCCGGCGGAGGGCATGCCCTGCTCTGAACTGGTTGTCTCTGAGGTTTTGTATCAGGGGTGGGTCCGACGAGTTCTCATGCGCGAACACGCTAATTGGCAAGGTATCGAAGTCGATCATCCAGTTCTGTGGAAGCAGAGGCTCGAAGCCGCGATATGCCAGGTGGAAAAAAAGCTCACGTTCGGTCTGTGACCAGATGCCCGAGTTGGTGGGGAGGGTAATTGCAGCAGCATGTCTTCTCGCTTCTTCCATCATGTCATTGTCCACAAGATCCATCTTCCCCCTCGTCATGGCGGTTGACACGAACGATATTGAGTCATCGTCATGGAGCCAGCTTTGCGAATCCCGCCTTGTTGATGGGCTGATGCGTGGTGTCGGCAAGTTCTTCATCTTGCTGTGCGGTGTCGCTGGAGGAGGCATAAGAGAGCGGTCCAATGCTGCTTTTACTACCGTCCTTGTGCTTGGAATATCTGGACTGGAAGTCAAGTCATTGTCATCCTCATCTGGGTCGCGTATGTTGTTCCCTGTATCTATCGCACGCCTTTTTGATCGCCGCCCAAATTCTTCGTCATTATTGGCTTTGCGTTTGGTAGAAGGGGAGCCGATTTGTCGAAGGGACTGGTTGAGGCTGGAAGAGTCAGTCGAAGCAGGGCTCTTTGGCGAAGCAACCAGATTGGCGAGGTATCGGAAGGGAAATGCGAAGACAGACTTGGCCATGGCTTCAAAGTTGTCTTGTCGAGCCGTGGTTGGGTCCTGTGGTTGGCGGGTGGGAGAATCGAGGGAAGAAAGAAGCGGCGGTGAGGTCGAAGTGAAATTAGATCTAAAAGGATTCAAGTAGTGAGGGCGACAGCCCGGTCATGAGTTTGGGCAGTGGGCGGATGAATCGCCGCAGCTCACTGACAGCGAGCATGATGGACTGCTGAACTGGTCTGCTGGACACGGCGACCTCGAGATCTTGCCCTTTGTTCCTGAGCGACGCCCAAGTCCTGTTGCCCAAAGTTGGAAGCGAACCAGGGCCGGTTTCAGGACCAGGCTGACGTCAGGCTTTCGATTGGTGGAGACACGTACGCCTGCGGATGGTCTTACCGTTTGAAGCCTAGACCGGGCCTGACCTGACGCGAGATCACGTGGTAGGCAGGAGTAGCAGAAGTCGTCAAAAGCGGCGGGGCGCCAACGGGCGACCATACCTGAAGAGATAAGTCAGCCTAAACCCAATACGGATTTTCGGCAACAGCCTCAACGCTTCTATTCGATTGACATTAAACGGGACGTGATAAATAAACACTTTTGTTTGTGTTCAACAGCGACCTTTATGGCTCAATGGATGCATCAGAGCTTGAACTAGATGCCAAACTCTACAAGGCCTCGGGCACTCTTCTATCCGAACTGCAGCACAAACTACCAGTGTTGTTGTATCATGGACAGGCGCCTCGAAGACGTGTCCTCGACACGAAATGCGCAGAGCTGAGACTACTGGTATGAGTGCTGAAGTGCGAGCCTCTGAGCCGACTACTAATAGGGCTTCAGCTCGACAGGTTCCAAGAGTGGCCTCAACTGCTTGATCCTTGTTTGGCGAATCTCATTCAGCTCCTCGCCGATGCGTTCCTTGGCTATCTCACGACGTCAAGCGATCGATATGGCCCAACTCAACGACGCGGAACAGCTAGTGTGTCTCCTTTGCCTCGAGCAATTTGCGGCATTCTGTACTCGTTGTGCAAAGTAAGAGGATACAAAGTCATTGTTCGTTTGCTCAACAATGAGCCCAAGTACCTGGTGCTTATGCTGTCCACTTTCCGTGCCTGGGACGTACCTAGTACGGGTATGACCTGGCAAGAGCGGTATATTATGCTGCTATGGCTCTCTCACCTGATGCTTGCTCCGTTCGAGCTGGCCAGTATCTCGCTCCGGGATGAGGAGACCCGTGACGCCGCTGTGCCTGGTGAATTGGGTGACCTGCCTGGAATTGCAGGCCAGGTCATCAGCGTTGCTTTTCGGCACCTGGGTGGTGCTGGAAAAGAGCGTGAGGCTGCAAGCGTATTGTTGGTACGCCTGAGCTGGCGAACCGATATGCAAACCCACGATTTGTCATCGACGCTGGTACGCTATACTAGCCGTGAGTTATTGTCGGGTTCCGACATGGCCAACCTCAGTCCGTACCAAGCTCTTGGCTTTCTCTCACTTTTGTATGGTATTACCAATTCTGGTTCGGACAGCGGAGTTGCACCATACCTCCAAGCCCTCTTCGATACCACCATGAAAATTGCTACAGACCAGCGCCATCAGTTTGCATCCATCAGAGATTCTGCGCCTGCAAGGAAATGGGTCTTGAAGATCTTGCGCGCCATCTTGGCACACGCCCTATCCTTGAGCCTGAGGATTGGCTCGAAGCAGACGCACAAGCTCAATACGATGCTAGAAGAGAGTATCCAGTACTTCCTTGACGCTCTGGGCGATAACGACACTCCGGTCAGGATGGCCGCCGCCAAAGGACTAAGTGTGATTGCATTGAAACTCGATCCCGCGATGTCAGCCGAAGTCGTTGAAGCAGTCTTGGGATGCTTGCAGGAAAATGTCCTGCTTGAGGATACCCATACTCTGAAACTTGTTGCGATAACCGATAGAGCCCGTCCTGACACCTTGGGGATGAGAAGAAACATAAGTGCAGTCGACCCTCTAAGATGGCAGGGTCTTATGCTTACTCTTGCCAATCTCCTGTTTCGCCGATCACCTCCGCCCGATATGCTCCCCGAACTCCTCCAGGCGCTGATTCTGGGTTTGGAGTTTGAACAGCGTTCGAACGTCGGTACTTCACTTGGAGTCGGTGTGCGCGATGCGGCCTGCTTCGGCTTGTGGGCGCTGGCTCGAAAATACAGTACTGTCGAACTAGATGCGATTCCGATTGCAAATTTTGCGGAAGCGAGTAGAAACGAATATGCAGAATGCAGGAGCGTCTTGCAGTTGATCGCCGTCAAATTGGTCATCTCGGCTTGCCTCGACCCTTCGGGTAATATTCGACGAGGCGCTTCAGCAGCTCTCCAAGAATTGATCGGCCGGCATCCTGACACCATCACCCACGGCATTCCCGTCGTTCAGGTTTTGGATTATCATGCCGTCGCTCGACTGTCTCGAGCCATGGCCGAAGTCGCCCCACAGGCAGCCGGTTTGGACATGGTCTACCACAGACCTCTTTTACAAGCGCTGACAGAATGGCGAGGTGCACGTGCTGCTGATGTAGATCAGCGACGCTGGGCTGCAAATGCTCTTGGGCTACTGACGAAGGCGCTTGCTGTTTCGACCACATCTGCTTTCGCTGAGGTCATGCTCAGGCAGCTTTTGGATCTCAAGGCCGTGAACCTTGGTAGCACAGCAGCAGTGAGACATGGGTTGCTCCTCGGGCTCTCGTCCATACTGCAGTCAATGAGGGCAACCGGTCCCCAATTCACTGTGTCGTGGTTACTGGGAGACGGAAGGTTGATCCTGAACCTTAGGAAGCTGACGGGCGGAATCGAAGGTCGCACGACAGCAGATATTGAATTGGTGATGGAAGGGATAGCTGCACTGATTTGCGAAATATGTCAGTGCTCAGAATATGCAGACCCTCCTTCGGTATCTGTGCAGGGCTGGGCGCCGGCCGCCGTCGATATTCTCAACCATTGCACAGTCGCCGGAACAAAGGACGTTGTTGTCCGGTCAAGCGCGGAAGCGTTTGTGGAGCTGTTCAAGGTTCTTCCACCCAAAGCGGGCATCGAATTGATTGAGCAATGGCTTGACAGCAAGCAGCAAGCGCCGTCGGCTTTTGCCAGCAAAGGCCGTCTGAAAGCGTTCAGCTTGATCCATGGGTACCTGTCACAACAGCCTGACAACAGTGAACTGCGGAAGAAGATTACGACGTACATTATCAAAATCATTGAGGGGCCTTACAAGATTGAGACAAGGGTTGACGCCATGGAAGCTCTCGGAGTCATCCTCACGCCAGGTTTGTCAGGGGATGCAGAATTTGCCGTAACACTGGCGAGTGTGCTCCAACAAGGCCTGACCGACTACACCAATGATCAACGAGGAGATATTGGCTCGATCTTGCGGCTTCAAACCCTCGACACCGTCGACGCTTATCGTGGTCACTGCAGCGCCCATGAGCAGAACGCCGCAGTCTTGGGACGTGTAATGCCTCTAGTAGTGAAACTCGCCGCCGAAAAGCTGAACAACGTGCGGTTCCGAGCCTGGAAATGTCTTGAGAACTACTGGCAGGGAGACTCATCGTTACCAACCCTTCACAGCATTTTCCAATACCCGGCCGATGTCTCTTCAGTGGCATATTTTGAACAAGTCATACCATTGTTGTCTGTGCCTTGGGCGCGAAGACACCTCATCCTTGGGTTCATCTCTTCGGCAAACTCCGGAACCGAAGATATTTGTCGTGCTGCGAGCACTGCATTTGTCTCGTACATACAGTCTTTGGAGCCACCCCAGCGCGAAGAATCGGTTGCGGGGGTCTCAACTATCATTTTGGAAGAGCTCGCATCAAGAGCTACCGAGGATGACCGGCATGTCTTGCCGTTGCTTGACTTCATTTGCTTTATGATTGACGCAGACCTTTTCCCTACCAGTCTGTTCGCCCAGTCGACTAACGCTGACTGGGACATTTGGAACACCATGCAGAGCGTCCACAGTCCGTCATCAACCTTACAACGGATCGAATCATCGATGAACGTATATTCAAGGCTGTTGTCTATTGATGATTATCGAGCTCGCGCGCTGGACAAGCTCACCCGTCAGTTGCTCCATCGCTGGCCCAAGGTAAGGCGTAGCATCCAATCCCGTTTTGTTACTAAGCTTATTCTCTCCAGGTTCGTAACATGGCTGCCGACTTGCTCTACCTCTACAGTCCTGTTGAGAGTCTAGCTTCGAGCGACTGGAATGCTCCAGTAGCCAAAACCAAGCCAGTTGTTCTTAGCCTGCGGAAACAGCTCAGCGTGGTCAGTCGTCCGGCTGCCAAGGAACAGTGATAGTATCAGAGAGCACTTTCTGCATGAGCAGCCCCTAGCAATCCAAACCACGCGTCTTGAGACACCTCGCCACGACGTCCTTGATGGACTTCTCGTTGTACTGCTCCCAGATGTCGTACAAACTGATCATCTCCTGTGTCCCTTCGATCATCTGCTTGATGTCGATTCCTGACTCGACCAAGAACTTGATGGTGTTGGCCATCTTGTCGTTCTCCTTCATCAAGATCAACGCTGTTTCTTTGTCGAGCGGCTGCTGCTGAAGGGGGTCGGTCGGGTTCTGGTTTTGGTTGGCAGCCGATGCCTTGCCATTCATGTTCGCATTGCTCTGTGCAGCCATCTGGTTGGACATTTGCAGGTTCCCTAGGACGCTGCTGAACGGGCCAGACAGCGTTTGACGACCCCCACCGCCTAGGGATGAGAAATGTGTGGAATCTGGGTTGGCAAGCGTATCATGCGGCAAAGGTCTCACAGTGCCGGTTGCCTTGGCACTTGGCAGGAACATGACTGCGAGAAACATTGCAATGATGGCGGTGATATGTGGGGGGCACGTCAGCGGCAGGTCCGTCATGTAACTGTCGTTGATGATGGACCAAGCCAACCCTAGCTCGTCATTGCTGAGCTTGAGGTCTTGGTTCTCCTTTAGGGCGATCAAAGAGCGGTAGGGGTGCCAGACAATCAGCTGTGAACGCATTTCCGAGATGAGACAGAACTCCATTTCCCCCAACCGAGATACATCGCCGGGCACGAATTCAGGCCATGCTTGACGTGCTTCGGCTGCGACGAGGCGGATATGATGCGGTGACTCTTCGGTCTTAGAAGCGAGATAGAAGGCCGTCGCCACCAGCAGATAGAGGTTGACGTTCTGCATAGGCGTCGATAAGAAATACCGGTGCAGGTACACCATGGCGGTGGCGACACATTGTTGGCGAAACTGCAGCCTTTTGCCTAACTGTAGGATCTTGTCTCTGAGAAAGATGAACATGAGTCTTCGATCCGGGTACGGCCATTGTTCAAGGACCTTGGTGTTTTGCTTTTCGAGGTCGTCTCGTAGTTCCAGCAGCTTTTCGGGAGTGAATGTCCAGTACTTTCGCTGGGTGGAGACCCAGTAGTTAGCTGCCATGCTTCTCCGCTGAGTCTCATTCAGCAAGTGTGTTGTTAGCACCGTTTGTCCTATTGTACCCGTGTGCGGAGCAGATGGGCGCACAGCAGACGACTCGGGCTGCTCGGGTCCACGGTTACTGAAGCCGGCCTCGGTGATGCCATCGCCTTGTGAAAATGGTAGCACAGTTCGGAACGCTCTTTGACGCGGACCAGATGCAACCGTGCCAGGTATTTATGCCTCCATGCGCGTTATGCACCCTCCCGGACGAACGTGAAGGAACGACGGTCGGAAGAGAGTCGGGAGAAGTCTGGACATGGGCTTGGCAAGGCTGAACGAGGCTGCACCGGACACCCGAAAATGCCCTGGGCGTGCCTGTAACTCTGGACGGGCTCGGCTCGAAGGGCCAGCCACAGAGCAACCCCACATGCATAGCAACGTCACCGCCCAAGCTGGGAAGGCTGCACACCTCAGCAATCACTTTTGGCATGCAGGTTTGCTAATCCCTGCTAAAGCTTGCCATTTCTCTTCATCCTACAAGTACAAATCCTCTTGACATTGATTCTCCGTTAGGTGTCTGTCCCGCAGCGCTTACGGACAGCGGCCCCGTGGACCCCTCCCGTCCTGCCATCAACCAGCACCGGAACCCTGCCCGAGTGAGGACCTGTACACAACCATGCTCCCTCACAGATAGCCTCCAGCTGCACTGCAAATCGGATGTAGCATGAACGGAGAGTCGTGTCAACACCGCGATCAGCGGATCCGAGAGCTATGGAACAACCTAGACACCCGCAACGAGGGGCAACTCGACCTGCTTGCCCTTAAGAAAGGCCTTCGCAAAATCGATCACCCCCTCAAGAACGCTGACGATCTCCTCCACGACGTCCTCCAGGCGGTCGACACCTCAGGCGACGGTCGAATCCAATACAATGAGTTCAGGGTGTTTGTGGAACATGCAGAGAACGAACTCTGGCAGCTATTCGAATCAATAGATCGAGACAACAGCGGTGCCCTGGACAAGGCCGAGCTCCGCGCCGCTTTCAGCCGGGCAGGCTTGACAATAAGCAACGCAAAGTTGGATCAATTCTTTGATGAAGTGGACACGAACCATGACGGACAGATATCCTTCGAGGAGTGGAGGTGTGTGATGGGGCCCCAAGCCTGAATGAATGCGAGCACCGCGTCTGACACTGGCGCACAGGAACTTCCTCCTTTTCTTACCTGCTGGCGCAGCTAACATCGGCGCTTTGATAACATACTATTCGGCGACGGCGAATGTGAATCAAGAAGGTGATGTCCACATCAATGACACCCTTCAAGGCTTCGGTAAGGACTGTCGGACCCTTCTACATCCCTATGACTATTGGACAAAGGGTGGCTAGCGCGTCATCGTCCACCGCCGGCAGGTTGTGCAGAGCTCGCGGTTCTCTGGTGACTTCATCCTCACGATTGTCTCATGGCGCGTCGCAAGAAGCTTCATATCATCGTGTCTCATCTAATTGACGCGATGCTGACAGACTATATTATTCCGCTAGGCTATTTCATAGCAGGCGGCCTAGCAGGAATGATCTCGCGCACAGCGACAGCACCGCTTGACCGACTGAAGGTCTATCTCATTGCGCAGACCAACCCCAAAGAGGCTGCCGTCGCAGCAGCAAAGGAAGGAGCGCCACTTCAAGCGTTCAAGAACTTTGCCCGGCCACTGATCGACGCATGCAAAGACTTATGGGGAGCTGGTGGGATGCGGAGCTTGTTCGCCGGCAACGGTCTCAACGTCGTCAAAGTCATGCCTGAGTCGGCGATCAAGTTTGGAGCATACGAAGCGGCTAAGAAGGCCTTTGCCGAGTTTGAAGGCTCAGATTCGAAACATCTCCATCCGACTTCACAGTTCCTCGCGGGCGGTATTGGTGGTGCGGTGGCACAGTGCGTGGTTTACCCACTCGACACATTGAAATTGTGAGTGACCTGGTGCCCCTGTTTCACGACTTATTGAGCGCCCTCGAGCTAATTATTTCGGCTCCAGTCGCATGCAATGTGAGACGGTCGGAGGCGGGCTGCATGGCAACGCTTTGATCATACAAACAGCACGAACTATGTGGCAACAAGGTCGACTGATGCCGTACTATCGAGGCCTGGGTATGGGTCTCGCTGGAATGTTTCCTTACAGCGCCATCGACCTGTTCATATTCGAATATTGTAAGCACTATGTTCTTGCACGAAAGGCGAAGAAGAACCGATGCCATGAGGAAGATGTGGAGATGAGTAATTTTGCGACCGGAGTCATTGGCGCAACCTCGGGCGCAATCAGTGCGACAGCGGTCTATCCCATCAACCTCCTGCGAACAAGGTTGCAGGCTCAGGGCACAGTCCTGCATCCGCGCACATACAAAGGAATTGTTGACGTGACGATCAAGACAATACAAGGCGAAGGAGTCAAAGGGTTGTTCAAGGGAGTCACACCGAATCTCTTGAAGGTGGCTCCCGCTGTGAGCATCAGTTACATTGTTTACGAGAACAGCAAGCAGTTAATGGGCCTCCGTTAGGATCGGCTGCGAAACTAGTGACACACGAGATACAGACAGCGGATATACGGAAACGAATGAATGCAGTCAGGTCCGCTGTAATGAGTGATTTTTCTCCTCGCTTTACTGAAGTGAGCGGAGTCACGAACTGCAACAAAAATTCTCTCTGAGATGCAACCCTCCAGGCGCCTACAGGTTTACGGTCGTTGGCCGCAATCACCTGATACTGATTTCTTTTACACACTGCCTCGTGAATGGCATATCCAAGGACAGCCCTGTAACGGGTTGTGAATCCAGGTGACGCACGTGTAATCCATATCAGACCCGGACACATGCCGAATCCCAATAACCGGTGACTCGTACCCCGGACAGTGGGATTGTGTAATTGTGGAGGTGCCTCGGGGCCTTATTAAGTGGGTTTAGCCTCGCTATCTATGCCCCCAGCTGGTCAAGGGTGCTAATCAGATGTCCGAGTACCTGACTGGTGGGGTTGCTCGCTGCTGTCAGATCTTCTCGCTTTTGATCGTCTTTGGCTCGCGCTGATTTGAGATCAATCACCTTTCACTTGACGTTGTTGAAGAAGAATACTCAGCACTCACTCCCGTGCCTTGCTGTCATACCCGGACGTCGTCGTCTTTCACCGGTGTGAACCTCAAGAGCCACTCACCCAGTATCGCTCCACATACGTGCTATCTTCCCCGCTCGTTGGGCCCTCCTTCGCGATATCCTCTGGCGCGGAAAACTTCAACGTCGAGGGTCTACCGACTGTCCATTGTCACGGCACTCGTTCTCGTACTGGTCTGCGAATCCCGGTTTATTTGAGGACAATAATGCGCTCGCACTTTGCGCGGGCAAACAGGCAGCGCGACGTGACACTTATCAGTCAAAGATATGATGAATGCCGACTTTAAGGCGGAGCGACCACAGCAAGAATCGAGTCCTCCAGCAGATGTAACCGAGAATCCTGAAGCTCCCGCGCAGCCCGCAGCCAAAGGGAAGAAAAAGAGCGCGGACAAGGACGCAGGCGCATCCACAAAGAGGCGATGTGTGAGCACTGCATGCATCGCCTGTCGAAAGAGAAAGTCCAAATGTGACGGCAACCTGCCGAAATGCGCCGCTTGTGCCTCTGTATACTTGACCGAATGTGAATATGCTCCCCATACAGACCACCGCCGGAAGGGCGTCTACAAGAAGGATGTGGATGCGACCAAGACGAAGAATACCACGCTTCAAATACTGATACAGGCCATTCTCAATGCCGAAGAGGACGATGTCATGGATATTGTCCGTCAGATACGGACCTGCGACAGTCTCGAGGAACTGGCGGCTACCATTGAAGCCCAGGAAAAAGGCCTCCTAGAAGAACCGGACGATTCACCCGTATACACTGGCGAGTTCAGCGTACCACAATTTGAGGCCGAGCTCTCTGGGAGAATGGGCGACTTGATGCTTGACGGGTCGGTGAAGTTCATTGGAGGGACCTCGAATCTGATCTGGATGCCCGAGGAATACGAGCACCGTGGCTCTCACCATCCGTCAGCCCACCAGCAAGTCGTGGTACGGCCCCGGGAAGAGGCCATCCTGTCATGGACCACCGTCACTCAAGATAAGGAAATGATTCTCCACTTCATGAACATGTACTTCTGCTGGCACTATGCCTTCTTTACTACTCTGGCCAAGGAGCTATTCTACCGGGACTTTTTGACTGGAACCTCTTCACAGTACTGTTCGCCTCTCCTCGTCAACGTAATGCTTGCGCTCGGATGCCATTTCTCGTCGCGGCCTACTGCAAGAGCAGATCCCGACGACTCTGGAACCACTGGCGACCACTTCTTCAAAGAGGCGAAGCGGCTTCTTTATGAGGACGACGAGTTTGCCAGTGCAAAGCTCTGCACAGTCCAGGCCCTTGCATTGATGTCAGTTAGAGAGGCCGGGTGTGGTCATGAGAGCAAAGGCTGGGTGTACAGTGGAATGAGTTTCCGCATGGCCTGTGATCTGGGGTTAAATGTGGACGCAGTGCCGATGAATGAGATCTCGCGCCTGACTGACGAGGATATCGACGCAAGGCGGATCACGTTCTGGGGCTGCTTTCTCTTTGACAAGTAGGTCTTTCCGAGTTCGACCACATGGTACTGATGTTGTTAGATGTTGGTCAAACTACCTAGGACGGCAGCCCCAGCTCCAAATGCCTAGTATCACCGTCAAGAGGCCTGACGTGTTCCCGTCAGAGGAAAGCGAGATGTGGTCTCCCTACACCGATTCCGGCATCATTCAGGCCCATGCGCAACCGGCGCGGACCAGGGCAGTGGCATTACAGTTGTCCAAACTCGCCGAGATCTCTAGCGATCTGCTGACTTCATTTTACAATCCGCAACTGCTAGACAAACCCCTGCCTCGGCAAACAGAGCTGAAACGCCTGAGCGACCTCCATACCAGGCTCGAAGGTTGGAAGCAGGGTCTCCCTGCCGAACTGGAGCCCAAAGAAGGCCAATTACCTCAGGTCCTTCTCATGCAGTAAGCCTCCGCCTTGCGGATCCCTGACAAGCAAACTGACCGCACGCAGCATGTTCTTCCAATTACTGTACATTCATCTGTATCGGCCCTTCCTGAAGTATACCCAGACAACCTCACCGCTTCCGGCACACGTATCTCCCCGGAAGTTCTGTACACAGGGAGCAGCAGCAATTTCCAAGCTTTTGCGACTGTACAAGCGGACACATGGACTTAGGCAAATATGCAACATCGCGATATATATTGTCCACTCGGCATGCACTATCCACCTGTTGAATCTGCCCGATAAGAATGCTCGACGAGACATTATCCACGGTGTCAAACACCTTGAAGAGATGGGTGAATGCTGGACCGGCGCCCGGCGGTCCCTAAGAGTTCTCCGTCTTTGCGCTGACCGATGGAATATCGAAATGCCCGAGGAAGGGGAAATGGTCTATACGAGGATCAGGGTCAAGTGGGGACTTGGGCCCGGCGCCCCTTCGCCGGTATCGCCAGAGTCTCTTGCGACGATGGCGCAGCAGATCGCTTCCCAACCGGTCCCCGATTTGATGGCAAGGAATGTCCAGCAGCAGCAGCAATCCCAGGTATTACGCCATACGTCGATACCACAGTTCCAACCCGGCCTTAGCGCACTGATGGCCCCTTCCCCTGCAGAAACGGTCGATTCTCGACGAACGTCAAGTGGGATGTCCTTGCCTCCCGTGTCGGCAGCCGAGCTTTCTCGCGACTCTCAGCGCATCCGCGCCTCGACATATCTGACCAAAGCACAGCAGGACGCTTGGAACGCACACCAAGCACGATTGGCCGCAGCCGCCACGGCGACCTCCTCAAACCGGGCAGCGGGCGGGGGCGAGCAGAACGCAGCGAGAATGTTTGGGGGAGTGGACAGCCTCATCGAAGAGACGCAGGATTGGATCTTCAAGGACCAGAACCAATTCGCGATGGGCTTTGAAAACTGGAACTCAGACCCGCCGGACTGGGGGACTCTGGACCTAAGTTTCTTCGACACGCAAGATGGCACGGGGTCAAGCACGAATGACAACACGAACGGCAATTCCCCAGCCTACACCAGCGGCATGCAATATTCGTATGATGCGACGACGGCGCCAAATAGCGGAGTGGTCGGCGCCAACGGTGGAGGGGTTGGGGGAGGCTACGAGGGAGGATTTCCCAACACCTCATATCCGTCGACGGCGACGGGGAAGATCGCATCCAACGCCAGGCACAGCAACGGGATGAACAGCTTGATGAACAACCAAAGCATGGGCTTGGGGCTAGGGATGGGCGCCGGATCACTCGGCGGGAACGGCTCCATGGGCGCCACGATGGGGGGAAACATGAACGTCGGAAGAGAGGGCAGTGGAGCCAAGCGACAATCGCAAAATATGGGATATGACGACGACGTATATTACTGATGTGCAGCGTTCGCGCTACGGTTGGTATGAATCTCCGGGGCTTTACGAGACCACCGCTATAAGGGTTGGTTGAATGAATAGAGTCCTCGCACTCGTACAATTGGGTACATGTAAGTCTTGTAACTCTGAACGGACAGGACAGGAAACAGGGTCAGGAACAGGCACAGGAACAGCGCCGGAGGGACCAGGATATGTAAGCGTGGGAGGCTGTGTCGATGAGCGTTGCGTTGAGGGCAACACTACTCTGTATACCCCGGCGTAGGAGCTCTAAATGTGAAAACTTCTATTTCTCTCTGTTCATCTACATGCACCGTTCCCAATGTTAGGCTTCTGATTCGATCCGCAATGTACTCTGTGTGTCTGTGCGGTCTGAAGCAGAGACACAGCCTCGTCGGGGACACTCAGCCTTGCCATGACGTAAAGAGATAAACAAAACTGGTTCACCGACCACGATGAACCACGGTGGTGAAAACACCGAAGCAGTGCCACCTGCGGGTAGTGATACTGCCGGATCCTGTCTTCTCTACGTCGACTTCAACTTCCACGACGGGTTCTACCGGTCAGAACACATACACGCCCACAACGCCGTCGGCCACCACCACCTCCTCCACCATGCCACCTCCCCTCCTCGACTATCTCGTCGCCCATGAACCTCTCTTCCGCACCACACGCCTCCCATCACTCTACTCGGACCTATCCGTGCAAAAGAGGTCCAACCCCGAAGGGTACGCGGCCAACGCCACGGCCTGGACGGCGGCCCTCACTCGCCTGGCACTAGCTGGTCGACTGCCCCCGGATCAAAACACCCTCGTCCTACGAACGGGCGATGCGCTGCTCCACGCGCTAGCCAGTCCCACGTACGGCCCGCCCAACCACCTAGGCTGCGTGCTCGACGACGGTGTCGCACGGGGGGTGTTCATCGAAGGGCCCGAGTTCCTGGGTGCTGAGAAGTCGATATACGCGCGCAGTTGGGTGCCCAGCCCGCGGACGGTGCTGAGATGGGGTCTGCGCACTGTGGGGGTGGAATTTGGGACTGGGAGCTACAAAGCTGGCGGCGGAAAAGTTAGGACGGGGGCGCTGGTCGTTGTGCCGGCGCTGGAGGAGGTGTCGAATCGATTATTACAGACTGTTATTGCGGAGATGGGGCCCGCCCTGACGGACAGGGTGATGAGTCGGGAGGCGTTTGCACAAGAAGTGGGAGTTCTGCTCGCGAAGAGCCGGGGCCAGAGTGAGGACGAAGGTGCCTCAATATCGGACCTAGATCTCCAGGTCCTGCTCCGGTTTCTGTCGCGCGACAAACAACTCCTCAGCTACGATGACGAGGCCGTTAAATTCAAAAACCCGGCGTCATCTACGGGCCCGGAACCCATCACGCAAGAAGACCGGTCGATCGCCTCGCTGAAATCGCTGATCGCAAGTCTACGGCGACAGACGACGAGTCTCTCCGCGCGCATCGCCGCCCTGCAGACCCAGGCCGCCCAAGCCGTCAAAATGGGCAACAAGACCGCCGCGCTGTCGGCGCTGCGGAGCAAGAAACTTGCGGACCGGACGCTTCAAACCCGGCTGGACACACTAGCGCAGCTGGAGGAAATCTACACAAAGGTCGAATCTGCGGTCTCGCAGGTGGAGATCCTCGCGGTGATGGAATCCAGCGCCAGTGCCCTGAAGACATTGAATGCGAAGATCGGCGGGGTGGAACGCGTCGAGGACGTTCTCGACAGCTTGAGAGATGAGGTCAGCAAGGTCGATGAAGTGACCAATGTACTGAGCGAACCGGGTGCCGTCGACCAGAAGGCTCTGCTAGATGAGGCGGATGTGGACGATGAACTGGAACAAATGGAGAACGAAGAGCGGGAGAAGGCTCAAAGGGCGGGTGAGGAGAAGACGAGGGAGAAACTACGGCAGCTGGAGGCGCTGGAGCACACACAAAGGGAACGAGAGAGGGAGCGAGAAGAGCAACGCAAACAGGAACGAGAGAGGGAACGAGAGAAGGATGAGCACTTGGAAGATGCATTATCATCGAGCATCGAGAAGATGCGCACGTTGGATATCGACGATTTGAGAACAGGAGGCGATCCTTCGGGTCGGGCGGAGGAGGGCCAAATGGCAAGGCTGAAGGAGCAGAAGGACCAGGAGCAGAGACCCAGCGAACCAGTTGCTCAAGAAGCCTCATGACTTGAGGTCTCCCGACTCGGGGCAGGCAGGAAGGCAATCACGCAAGCAAGAACCCAAGCAACCAGAACTCAGGCAAGCATGGTACCAGGAGATGGGGGCGGTGTCCTTCAGCCAGGCTTGCTGTTTTCACCACGCTACGCTACGCTACAATCCCCTCGATGGACGAATCCTTGCAGGATTTTCAGTCGCCATCACTGCACTGCACTGCACCGCACTAACCTGCCACAAGTAGTTTGTACTATAGTTGTAACTATATAGACCCCAGGACCTACTTGCGCGCGACCACTAATAGTAGACTGCACGAGTCTAGAAGTGATTCCACATACTGTACCAAGTCCCCTTGCAGTGGTTCCTGATCCGAGGCAAGTAGTCAGTCGTACACGCACAAGTAAAGTCCCTTGGTGGCTGCTGGTCGTGATATCTAGCTCGAATTTTCATCCCAATTGATGCTCGCCAATCATCAACCCCACCACACGCACTCTAGACGAAGAACCGTTTGGAACGCGTCTGTGGCGTGGTGTTTATTCCGTTCGGGAGAGCTGAGGGCTCGGTCGAAGGGTCGCGCACAGGTCGTGGGGAGGGAATCTCAATCCCCGTCTCTGGAGCATGGCCATTGAGCAGATCTGTTTGAACCTCATCCGCTGGCTCCTCTATCGCGTTGTCAAGGTCCGGTTGCGAAGTCGTTCCTTGGTCGGCTGGCCGGTGTGGCGGATTCGTTGCGTCTGGCTCGGAGTGAGGGCTGGGCCTGAGGTTGACCGGCTCGACCGGCGTATCTGAAATCATTCCAGACTTTATCTCGACTGTCGGGGACGCTTCCTTCTCCTCGGGCGGGCGGGCATGGGCCTTCGCCCTCTCCTTGGCCTGCCTGATCAGGTCGTCGAAATTACCCTTCTGGGTCCGGAGATGCGTGCCGCGATCAAAGTCCTTAGCCATGAAGCCCGTGTTTGTGGTCGGTCTTTCTAATTGTCGGCCCAGGGTATCCTCCCACGCGGTGAGTTCTCGTAGTAAATCGCGTTTACTGCCAGGCGTGGTCGAATCGCAATTCGCGTTCCACAGGTTCACCCACTCGGTGTGCCGTTTGCGCATGAGGTCCTTGGAGCCGTGGTTCGGAATGCCCAGTTCCTTCAGCTTTTGTCGCAGTTTAGCATCGCTGAAGAGGGAGTAGTTGATGAATGGCAATCGTTCTTTTTGCAGCGCGGGCTTGCGTTGAGAGTAGGCGATCGTGCCTGGCGGGGCGACTTGTACCTGGCGACTGTTGGCTGGCGCAGGAGAAGACGGGGATACCCCGGCTTCGGCAGGCGTGGAGCTGTCGCCTTGGATGCACCTGTCGAGATGGGAGTTTATGAGTGCTTCTTTCACCCGCCGGCCGCAACAGGGACACTCGACCAGTCCGGCTTCTGACTCTGGGGTTCTATTGGCGGTCGCGAAATGTGGGCTTTGGTTATTGTTCTCTGAATCTTCAAATTCACTCCCCCCGTCGTCATCTTCGCTGTCGTCGATGACAGCTTCTTGTGTGACATGGACGGGCGCAGGGCCGATGTGTTGACTCTTCCGGCTCTGACTTCGAGTGCTGCGTCTCTGCGTGCCGCCGTTTGTCATTCCGGGCTCTACTTCCACTTTCCGCCTCTTGTTGGGTCTCTGCTCCTCGGTGCCATCCTGCTGTTGCTGCTGGGGTTTCTCGGCCGCAGCAGTTGCGAATGCCAGGATACTTTTCCGTGACGCTGTGAAATTCGTGACCAACTCCTCCACCGCCCAATTTCTCCGCAGTTTGACCTCCTGGTCAGATTCCCTACATGCGGGACATCTACCCTCCTGCGACAGATACCGTCGTATACACAGGCTGCAGAAAGTGTGCGAACAGCTCGTCATCATAGGTGTGGTGAAGAAGTCCTTGCAGACCTGACATCGCATGGACGAGTCGAGCGGCGCAAGGGCGGCGAGTGGCGTGGGGAGCCAGTCTGTACTGTCGGTAAATTCATTCCGGTCTGGCATGTTGTTGCGGCCGTCCCAAAAGTGTAGGATTGCAGGGCAAAGGAGGATTGAACAAGGCGGCGCATTTGGATCTTCGTTGACTCTGTGACGACAATCGACAATCGACAATGAACCGATTTCGAGCTAGTCATTAGCGTGTTTTAGCCGACGCGTTAACGCGTTAATGGGACTCATGGGCAGCCACGAGCAATCTCTTGATCACATATTACTCTGTATGTTCTGTGTACGCTGCCCTGCCTATGTCTAGAATCTGTTGAACAAGCCCTGAGCCCGAATAAATATGTGGTCCACATTAGCCCGCACACTCACTTCCATCGTGAAGTCATCTGCTGCCATTAAAAAACAGTCCAAAGTTCCCTCGCCCTGTATCAAAGTCCCGCCCTGTATCCGTGCTCAAACGGAGTCCTCAAGATATCCTCAAACGGATTGCTTAAGATATCTTCCACGGCCACCAAAGACTCAATTGCAACAATCGTGGCTGATGCGTCACGCATTCCGATCCACCCTGCAGCCCAATTGCGATCTTCCCACGTAACTGAAGGGGTATGCTTGTGCGATGTGGCTTACTGCGATCAGCTCGTTGATTTTCTGTATCCCGGTATAGAGTAGTGCATCTTTGACCTCGATCGTAACTCCGTCGTGCCCCTGTGGTTGCATCCAGGAAGCGTCCGTCGGCTGTGGCAGATGGGCAGCGAGCTTCAACCGTCCTCGACATATTCCCACTCTTACACTGCTTATAGACGGTGTCGTTCGAGGTTCTGGTATTTCCCATATTCCTTGAGTTGTCGGTCTTTGACTCGTCAAACCCCGTCCCGGTAGCAGACCTCCAGAATGTGGCCGCGGTCTTGTCTGCGCAGATGGCTAACCGCCCTGATGAACCCTCGTGTGCGTGATTGGCATTCTCAACGCCATCGTCGAGAAACCATTGAGGTGGTCGTCGCTGGCCAAGCAATTTGTAGGATCTGTTTCAGAAAAAGCAGCACTTGGCACCTTGGGTTGACGGACAGGAAATATCCTTTGGAGTCTGGGATAGGCTTGATGCCTACCACCATGTACTCCATGACGCTGCCCGGGCCGCAGGAGGATCTAGGCGCTCAATAGGGTTGTACAGTGTTCATTCAAAGTCATCATCCTGCAAAAACTTGTCCGGTCGACCCAATCGAGCCGGACTCAATGGAGTGAGAGGCTCTATTAGACTAGCTCCGCCCCCTCCAGTGCCGCCGCCCAAGAGACTCCTCCGACGGCCCCGGCTCTCGGTTTTCTCCAGCGGATTCATCTCCTCGACCGTTTCGTCTTCAACATCACCCGGAGACTCAACCGGCCCTTCGAGCTCAAGCTGTCGCGTAGCACCACTAAATCCTCTCTTCCGGGCTTCACCGAGCTTCATTCGCACAGCGAGGCGCAATTGCTCAAGATATTCGGCCAAATCATGGAACTGCTTGTGCGACTCGCTGTGCTTCGTCTCGCCATAAAGCTCTTGTGCTTCGTCAAGCTTCTCGGCGGCGATCTCTGCTCGACCCAGTTTCATCCACTCGTCTGCAGCCATAATATTCCACAGCGCTGCTTTTCGCTTCCGCATGCCCCAGCTGGTATTGCCGATGCCAATCCGATCCGCGAGACAGGAAGCCACTCGCTCACTAACGAGGACATGGCCAATGCTACCGACCAAGCTTAGTTCGAGGCTCCTTGTGGCCCATCTGGCCGCCAGTTCGCTCGCCGCTCGCCCGCGCACCTTCAGAAGCTCCACACCGAGCAGTATTGCGCGCAATGCCAAATGTGGAGCATTACACCGGGTCAAGTACGAATAGCTCGCTGTTTCCAGCATGGCGTCGAAATTTTCAATTTTGAACTTGGAACTGCCACTGCTTGTAAGTGGGTTCAATAGGGTGGCAACGCAGCACATTTCGTTCGCACCGGCCAAGTGCTTCCATGCCTTGTCGTTCGAGTAGTCTCCCCGGAGCAACTCGTATGTGGAAGCTGCGAGTTTGTAATCGCGCAGCATGAACGCATAGTCAGCTAGCTTACGCAATAGGCTCTCCGGAGCATCGTATCGGTATGTCCCTTGTAGGCTGTCATAATTGCCGCTGGTATTGACATTCGTGGCCGAGGAGCTTCGGGACGAGCCGCCAATTCCAGTCCATCGCTTCGAGAGCGACATGAACCGACCGGAAATTCCTCGGCGTCTCGCGGCAATCTGCTCATTCCACAGAGCAATTCTTTGCTCCATATGGTAGATGACAGATTGGGCGATGAGCTCGCGTACAAAGCCCCGCAGCGCAGCAGTGTCTGAGGAGAAGATGTAGGGTGATGTAGAGGTGTCCAGGTCGATGAGATCTGCAGTGTCGTCTAGAAGAGAGAGCTGCTCATCCGCGGAAAGCCATTCGCTGGTGGGAAGTTCTTCAGCATCATCGTCCGACTGTGTGCATGAGGCAGACCTCAGTCGGAGAAGGTGGCAGTGGAGGCCAAAATGGCGCTTCATCTGGTCGAAGAGGGCGGACGACTTAGCGAAGTCATCTCGATCCTCGTCATGGACGAGGACATAGTATCTCAGATATTCAGGATTCGCGTAAGCCGGCAACGCCCGTGACCCCGATGCTGACTGCTGATAGAGAGTGCGGAGGGTCTCAATCGGCTGGTTCGTGGCCGAACTGATGGCGATGACAGCGCCGACCGGATGTCGAAAAGACTCGTGCGCGCTCATGGGCTGAGAGCACAACAGGCGGCCCAGGAACAGCCGATAAAAGGGTGATGCCTCACCTCGCCCCGGCACATCAGCTGCCTCGTTAAAGCCTTCGCCCACGTAGTGTTCCATCAATTCCTCCACCCTCTCCATAGAGTCGGATTCTGTTTGCAAGGAAGCACCATCTTTGGCCAGCTTGCCGAGGTCCGCAAAATGGACGCCAAAGTCTTCCCATGCTCGACTTGCGCCCGCGCTGTCTCGCACCACGACCTTGCCGTTGATTCTGTCGCCGAAGGGGCGGACCAGGCCCAGGAAACCATTCTTTACGCCCTTCCGGGTCGCAAGTTCGTCTACTTCAGGCGATGCGTAGATTGCGACCGTCGGGGAAAATGCCCGCACGATGAGGGATCTTGTGTCGTCATATGTCTCTGACGGATTTCCTAGAGGACTATGCGTTTGCGAGCGGCCGAACCTTGAGAATGATAACGACAGTCTCCCGTTGGGAGAACTAGAGCGGGATAGGGCACCGGAAAGAGTGCTCGTACGCGAGCCTAGGGCGGGAGGACTCGAAGTGCGGAGAGGGAGGCTCGTGGTAGATGTCTCGGGTGATTCGTTTCCCGCAGGTAGTCTTGTCTTGTGCACCTCGAGGGTCGGTATCGATGCAGCAGACAGGTTATTTGGCGACTGAAGAGGGTCTCCATCACTCAGCGAAGAGGTCATGGACAACGCTGGATGAATGTCTGGGGTAGGGCGTCCTCCGGAGTGGCATGAGGCGTCGACTGGGTGGGATCGTAGGCAGCGCTGTCAACATATCAAGGCGCGATCATGCTGGCTTCTCTGGCGATATTCGTCTTGATGCGTCTTCGAATGATCCGTGGTCGCTAGGCATTGACCAAAGGATGGGAAGATGAGGGAGCCGGCGTAAGTGCGGCAGGGCCGATTTGCGTATCTCTCCGCAAAGTCTTCCGTAGAATACTTGAGCGAGCCATAGAGGCCATGATGCAATGGAGCAACCGTCGTCCTCACATCCGTCTCTTTCATCAATATAGCATGGACCTATGCTCCATGGCATACCATGGCTGATTGCCGAGTACGCCCCGGCCTATCAAGAACGTGCCCCTCTTCTTTCACAACCACGGAAAGGTAATTCTGGCTGTGAACGACTGGTTGGTCGACTACAGAGCCTCTTCTACGAGTACCTACCATAATCGTAAGGCCCCCCTCCACTGTATTCCTTGAGCGTATACAGCGTAATCTTATAGACTCGCCAAATTGAGGCCCGCAACTGACAGCTAGAGAGTAATATAACCACGGGAATCCAGCCTGACAGAACACGATCTTCAGCCAGAAATTCCTCGACGCCAGTCTTCAGCTGTGAGATGGACCTCCGACAGCACTACCTAAACTACATCGCCGCCATCAACGACGGATGCAAACCCGGCACTCTAGATCCTTTTGTCCATGAAGGCGTAATCCACAACGACTCCCCGCCACTGCCCGTCGCAGATTATGCAAAGAACATCACCGACTCTCAGGCCTCATTCCCGGATTTGAGCTTCACTGTCGACATGATCGTCGTAGAGCCCGACGGGGACAAGGACGGGAGAGAGGGAGGGTCGGGTAATGTCGCAGTACGCATCAAGCTGGCGTTCAGGCCGACGCCGTCCCAGGAGGAGACATTCTATGAGCATGTCTTCTATCGATTCGAGGGCGGCAAGATCAGACGCGTCTGGAGTATGTTGGACGGGGCTGGGCTGAAATGGGCAGAAGCAAGGGTAAATAAAGAGAAGTGGAGGATTGGCTCCGGATATGGGGCATCGGTAGGTGCTCAACGGGCCAAGCATTGATTGCTAGCCTCCATCAATATTTGTCTGTATCAACTTCGCCTCATCAGGATCAGCGGAGAACCGAAAGACAGATGACCCGATCGCCGCGAAGATCCGTTCAAGCCGAATCCAGACCAAGCAGTGCGTTCCAGGGGAGCACGATAGCCGAAAAGGATGGTTCGACGCTAGGTGTTGTATTCTATGGGAATGAACGGGTCTGTTTCACGTAAGAATACATTGCTCCTCGGTGTGGGCTTTCACCATCCCGTAGTTGTTCTGTAACTTTCGCATTCGCGGCTCTATGGTCTTCGGTCTATAATGGATAAGATTATCCACCTCCGCTCTCTCTCGCTGGGTACAGTCACGGCCTTTCTGGAAGCGTATCGCTGGGCTGAAGATCACAATCTCGAAACAACCCGACTTGGTTTGACAGGATCCGATTTGTCCGGCAGTCTATGTCCCTCCCTTCAGCGCTTGGCTTTCGCAAGACTGTGAAGGAAATGTACCTTACTATTTTCGGTGCATGACCGTAGCAGCAGCCTGGATTACAGAGACATATTAGCCATGACAATCCACGCACATGGATATCATTCTGATATCTCAACGCAACACCGCGAAGAATGCGCCGTTGCAGCAGGCCGATCCTGGCCAACGGAACTAAAGTGACTCACCTGATGGTTCGGAAAGATTAATGAGTCCGCGAGCACCACATTTTCTTTCCTTCCCGCGGCAAACACGACCACCTCGGCAATGTCATCTGGGGTCAAGGGCTCGACTCCTTTGTAGACGGCGTCCGCCTTGGACTTGTCGCCGTAGAAACGGACCACGGAGAATTCCTACCAATACCGTCAGTCCTCCGCCCATGCGAGATATGCCACAGGTCTTCGAGGAAGAGTCCTGCCCATATATCGGAGTCGAGGGCGACCAGAAGCTTACCGTCTCAACCTGACCGGGATCAACCTCAATTATTCGAATCCTCGAGGCGATCAACTCCCTCCTCAGACTGTCGGTAAATGTCCGTACAGCGGCCTTGGTAGCACAGTAAATACTTCCTCCGGGGTATCCCTCTCGTCCTGCAATACTGCCAATCATGATGACATCGCCGCGCCCACCAACGTCCTCGCCATTGTCGCCTTTCTTGGCCTGCATAATCGGTAAAATAGCTTGTGTCATGTTGATCAGCCCGGTGACATTGGTTGCGAACATGACCTCCATGTCCTCCGCCTTGATGTTGGGGGCTTTATCCACGCCCTTGACTAGCCCGGCATTATTCACCAGGACATCGATGTCCCTCCACCCCTCTGGCAGGTTGGGCACAAAATCAGCCACCTCCTGGGGCTTCGAAATGTCCAATTTGAGGGGTAGCACTTTCACTCCGTCGCCGACTTCCTTCTGTATGTCAGATGCGACTTGTTTTAACGTGTCAATTCTCCGCGCCGTCAGGATGATCTTGAGGTTCTGCGGCGAGGTGCGCGCGAATTCTTGGGCAATGGAGCGACCGATGCCGGAGGAGGCGCCAGTCACGAGGATGGTCTTGCCAGAGAGGCGCTTGCCCATCGCGTTGAGAGACGACATATTTCGGATCGTGCTCAAGATCTGTGGTTTGGCTCGGCGTGAAACACAGTGTGAGAGAAAATGGTGCGGGGAAATCGTAGGAGGGACCCGGACGGTGGCAGCAGCAGCGAGGAAGCTGCGTGGGAGTGTCGTGAGTATTGAGGACAGAGAGGGCGGCATGTACGGAAGGTAAGAAGAAATGTCAGAAGTGAGATCAGGTCGTGGACATTGGTAAGATGGTGTGAAGAGGTTGAGAGAATGAGGTCCATTGGAGACTGTCGGCTAAATGGCGAGCAACGGCCATGGACGGTGCAATAGCCGATAAACATCCCGCAGTTGTCGCAGTCATGGTGGTGGCAGAAATGCTTGCGTCTTACAATACCACTACTGCGAGACTTATCCTCAGAGCGAAAGAGCCGACAACACTATATCCAATGTCACCGGCTACGGCTACGGAAAATGGTCATCGACGTATATATTTTCAGCAGGTGTCTGTTATAGCCGCTGCTGGAGATCCCCCAGCTGAGAAGCACACGAGATCCCTCGGGAGAAATGAAATACACATTCGCAAGACGTGTCATAGGCTCATAGCTCCTCAAAGCTTCCATAGCTCCCTTCATATATCTTCATCGTAACGCCATCTGCTTCCATTCCAACCTTTCGAGACGTACGCTAAGTAGACAGGCCTCTTCCCAAGTAGATGAGCACCGGAATATGGGCCGGCGACGAGCTCGTGTCATGCGCATCGCTCGTGCATTATTAGCCCGTTGGCCGTTCTCCCTATCGAGACGCTTTTGTGCCGGACAAAAGCACCCGTTTATCGTCTCACAGGAATCCTGATTCAGATAGGAGTCTCGTGATCTTCTCCTCTTCTCGCTCTCGTGGTTCGATCTTGAGACTTTGTGCGAACATGTCATCGTCCGACGTGCCCGCATTCCTCATGTTCTCTGCAATCCACTCCTGCAGTTCCGGAACCGGGTTGAGCGCGTAAGGCACGTTCTGATATTGCTGAATATCCCGAATGACTTCGGCGGTTTTCGTTCGTTTGGCGAAGTTGATCAAATTCGAGCCCTTGATGTGGGAGGGAATACCGTCCTCGATAAAAGTCAAATCCGTCAAATACACGCCCAAAAAGGGGATGCAAGGAGGAGTGGCCACACGTAGTGTCTCTCGATATTGGAGGAAATTCTTCCCAGATGCTATCAGGTTGCGCATCCCTTCGAGCATGGCGTTCGTCTTTGGGTTGACCGCCTGCCAGGTTCGGCTTAGACGTACGATATGAGAGGTGCCCAGCGCCGAGATGATGGCTGTCACTGAAGAGAAGTTGTTCAATCCCCGACATTGCTGCCAACGTCAGCTTTCGTACGAACCATAAAGACAGGATCAAACTTACCTCAGCAATCTGCACAAAATGCTTGATGATAACGACTCTCTTCTTCACCTCTGTCTGCGACAGAATCATCGCCGAAACCCAATGTGTCAGCTTGTTGGAGTGGTAGATGAGAGCCTTTACGTTCGGAGCCGTATCACTGGGGTCCGTGTTGCCCTTCCTCTCCCACGTCTTCGCCAGACACTCAACAGGTTTGATCTTGCCATATAGCTTCGACTCCATGATTGTCAGTTGTCTCGCGAATTCCTTGGCGTCAATGTCAAGGAATTTCAGTTTCTTCATGTTCTTGGGCAGGATAGGAGGCGGTGCGGAATTTGTCAACGTCAGCACGAGCTTCTTCGACATTGCCTCTCCTCCTTTCAGTCGCTGTTCGGCGGTGGCCGTCAAAGCTTTCGCCAATGGAATCTTCGTCGTCGTGTAGGTGCTCTTTGCAAAAGCAAGCATTCTTTCAAGCAGTGCTTGACTGTTGACGTCTTCGTGCTCCATCCAGTACTGCTCCAACCAGGTTTTGATGATGTTCAGCACTCGAAATCGGGCTGGTTTCTGTTTGTGCTCTTCCCAGATGGAATGCTCGTCCCGCGTCAAGCCCGCAGGCGGCTGGAGGTTGAACCGTCTTACCAGAAGCTCGAATAGCTCGGAGGCAGTGGTAAAGGAACGATAAGTCAGCAAGAATGTAGTGGTAAAAGTCGTATCCGGCCGATCGTGGCGGGTAAGTTGCTCGACAAGCGCAGTAAGCGTCCCACTTTTGACTTGAGGAGGGTCGTTCTTGGTGTCATAAGTAATTTCACCGGCATGGTCGAGTTGCAGATACCAAGGCACTTCTTCCGCGGGAAAGCTCGGCTCAATATTCGTCTTGAGTTGACTTAGGTTTGGCGGTATCTGTCCAAAGAATTGCCTCGCCTTGTCCTTCGTTGGCGGTCGACGCATCTTGTCCGCTGGATCTTCACCAAGAGTGTACGACTTTGACTGACCGACATCTGCCAAAGCCGGCCGAAGGTTGGCTCCATGCCTTGAGTCGGCTCGAAGATGGTGTGTTTGATACGTTTCGCCTCCATCCGTGACCCGTTTCTCGCGCTTGTCGGTAGGCACTGACGGGTTGAGAGTGGTCGCAGGAAGCAATAGCTCGAGCGCATACCCGAGATTAGACACATGAGTGTCCAATTGCTTGCAAGCCATCCGTACGTTATTGATCCGTGTATCCAAAGATTCACCACGCACCTCTGCCCATTCATCTGGAAGCGGCATGGTAACCGCTTGGCAAGTTGCGACTAATTCACCGATCGAGTCGTAGGCTTTCTGCTTCTGAGAACCAAAGTCGACCAATGACGGTTTTTGAAACACATTCCCCAGTGCTGATAGATCGATAGACTCGGTGTGAGTTATCCATGGTCGGAACTGTTCCAACACAATGCCAGCACCTTGACAGACGGCGTCCCCAATGGCAGATTGTCGCGCGGGCGTTACAATCTTCTCGGTGAGGACAAGAGTCTCTTCCAGGCGACGGATTGCAGTCGACAAGTTCTTCTTCGCGTCTTCGATGCGGCGCAGGAGATTTGCATCGAGCGGTTCTGAAGGGCGAGACAGCAACTCGTCGCTGGAGTCCATGAACGAAACCTCGTCCAATCTTGTCTGGTTGTCGATGTTGTTGTCCCGCCAACTGCCTCCGACGGTGCTGCCCAAGATAAAGCCAGGCACCAATCGTGGGATCTCTTCTCCTCTCTGCTGTCTTGCAACCTCCACGTAGCCGTACACCCCATTCATCACGCCCTCGGCCTCTTGTAGACATTTCGTCAGCGCATCTGGGCCCGCCCATTCGGCGGCGGCGATGTGCGAGGACAGGACCAGTTTGGAGAATTTGGACATCATTTCTCGGAAATGCGGGTAGAGAGCCTTGTTCGAAGAGATGATGGAGGGATTGCCCGAGTGGTTGTCCGTTGTCCCTGATCCTGCGGCTAGTAACATGCGCAGATGATCTGAAATGTCCTCTGCTCTTCGAACGTAGTCGGTGCGTGCGTGCGTCCGAATCGCATGCCGATATGCCTCGATAGCGGTTTGCATGTTATCCACCAAGCTGTTCCATGTCACAGGAGCGACCCCGGCATCTTCCAGAAAAAACCGCGGCGTGGGTGATTTTGACAATCGGGGTGGAACTCCGGCAATGAAGGAGGTATCGGTCGGTCGCAACGGGGGAATTGCCATGGAGATGCTCGCCTGGTCGAAGGTGGATGTGAGAGGGTTGACTGATGGATTGCTCGGCTGCCTGACTGCAGCTGCGCTGATAGAATCCATGGAAGTGGAGGTTGAGATACTGCCGAAGGTCGTAGAACCGGACCCTTTCTTGTGTGAAGGAATGAATGACAGTTCGCCGTCGGCTTCTGAAGCAGACCCGTCATAGTCCTCCTCGTTGCCGAAGGCTCCAGACATCATCTCAGGAGGCGGTCTAGTCTGCTCAGGCACATGAAAATGGTTGCGATCACGAGGCCCCGTCTCATCGGCACTGGTCGGTGTCTCTAAGGGTAATTCCATGGTACTGACACCAGTCAAGGTGTTGAAATAGAAGAGTCTCCCGTCCGGGGTTGCTTGAGGGACCCAAAACGCCGCCTCCTCCTGACTCTGGCTGTTCCCTCCCTCAATCGGCAGATCAGAATCCTCATCTTGAGTGTGCACGTCCGAGTCTTCTTCCTCTTCATCATAGTCCTCCTCAGTCCCCGAGCCCGTTTCACTTCCATCCGGGCCGGCGAGACCAGCCTCGCTCAGCTCATCCATATTAGTGATCTCTACGGTATAGTTGCTCGGGAACCAGCCCCGGACATCGTTGATCACCCCATCCCACCAGCCGCTCTCCAATTGCGTCAACACCTGGATGATGTCGCCCTGTCGGAAGCTCAAGCTTGTGTGATCGTCGGCGTCATAGTTGTACAAGGCACGGACGAAGATGGGCGGGGGAGGCGGAGGGACGTCGGTGCTGGCAACATAGCTGCTCATTGCGGCCTGTTGGGCACGACGGCGCGGCGAGAGGCCGCTCATGCCACTGTGGTGAATGTTGGAAGAGGCAGGGCGAGACTGTCGGCTGGGCTCTGTGTACTGGAAGGCGGCAGCAAGGACAGAGCCTGATTTGGCTGAGGGTCCTTGCAACGTCGGATCTTGTGCTACCCTGCGCGAGGTTGACATGTCACCGTCTTCAACCGGTTCTCGAGCGGGAATGGAGCGCCAGAGGTTGCCTGTCCAAGCGCAGCAAGGCAGACAGGCTCTGCATATTCGAGCGCTGCGACACCGGTGGGCGAATCGGTGGGAGACCAACGGATGGTCGTCGACGTCGACGCAAAACGGAGAAGGGAGGTCAGCGGTGGATTGATGGGAGGTCGGGGCGTCGTCTGGCTCAGGGTGTCAGGGCAGGTTTGCGATCCTGAAGTCTGGAGGCTGCGGTTTGCGGTCTGTAGTACAAGTACTTCGCTTTCGATCTATCCCGTCTGTGGACTGTGAGAAGAAGGAGTGGAGAGACTGCTCGACATGCGCCCCGATTGGAGGGCCGCAAGCCTTGAGAGGGGCACAACCCCCAAGCACCATCGAGAACCGTTCCCAAAACCGCCAGGGCTATAGGCTGACTGGGCAGGCCTCGCTAGCGGCTATCTGCACGCAGTTGTTGGTTATTGCCCGGTGGGCGTGGGATGGATGAAACGCATATCAGCACGATGGATGACCGGAGAGGCTGCGAGGAGAGGCCACCCGTGGCCGTTCTACGTGCTACGAGCACAGCAATGACAGAGCTTCATGAAGAGGTGCACCAGATGTTGTACCAGGGCGACGACGGCTTTTTGCTGGCTCGCCCCGGCCAGCCTCTACCGCTCTTCGCCGCCTCCGGGCAGGCCCTGTCCTACCCAAGTTAGCACCAAAGGCGAGTAGAATAGCCTGTAACTTCCAGCCCTGGGGCATCACACCACCAAGGCCACCGAGGAGGCTGGTGTTCGCTTCGGATCTAGCGATCACCAGGACTCCCTCCTGCTTCGGTGTCAAGTGCCCCTCATTCTAGGTGTGCGACGAGGGGCCCGGAGTGCATCTCGTTGCGGTTTCAGGGTCGACAAAGTCGACGCGTTCTCTTGAGTTTCTCGTGTAATGTAGTGTGTATCTCGGAGTCATAATATTGTGCCGTGTCTCGGAATTGGCTTCACCTAGTCAAGCCATGCCTGCTCGACGAGACGGAAAACATGCCTTCGTTCGTCTTCGGACTCTTGACCACACTTGGTCAACGGGACTCGGTCGAACGTGGCCATGTAGCTTGTGCTGAACTAGGAGATTGCTCGTGTGCTACTGATAAGACTACACGACGATGTTCTTTCGTCTGCGCGAGCGCTTTCAGGGGTAACAAGAAGCATTCGGACACGAGACGCCAATATCGTGCACCATGCAGCTCACTGCGCCCTGTCCCGACGCGTGGTAACGGAAGGTTGTGTATCACCCACGCCTCATGTCGACTCGGATCCATTGCGTCGCCACGCAGATTCCTCATTCCAGTCACTGCCCTGAGAATCTTGAAGTGTTCCCCTTGAGCGGAAGCTTCCTGCAGTAGCACAGTAATACCAAGAAGCTGTGGCTCACACGGCAAGTCGCCTATGTCCGAAAAGGCCTCCATCGCTCACATATACTGACTGGCCCCGTTTTCGTTAGGCCGCCGAGTCGATGAGGATGCAACATCCAACAGGATAGTCAGCACACCACGATATCAGCCGTGTTCTGAACGTGTGTCTACCCTTGCTTCCTGTCGGCCTCAATGGGTGAGACAGCAGATTAAGGCAATCACCAGTCTGATCATTCGTACTTCCGACAAACAAAACACCTGTTTGCTGGCAGCTACCTGGCCTCTCGCTCCAAAGACAAACGTAGGATAAAGTATATTTGTTGAGAAGGCCAACAGTCGAGGCGCCGAATACCAGCCGATCCTCGCCGCTCCCGCACACCTCCAGGATGCCTCCAATCCCTGTCAATGTGGGAATCGTTGGTGCGGGCATGGGTGGACTGGCTGCGGCTATCGCACTGCGTCGAGGAGGCGCCAATGTCACAATCCTCGAAAGTGCTACTGAACTAGGTGAGATCGGAGCTGGCATTCAGATCTTCTCGAATATATCAAAGTACCTCATCCGATGGGGCGTCGACGAGATCATTGGCGACAACTTGGTTCAAGTGGACGAGGTACGGACATGGGGAGTCAACGGAGAGGTCGTAACCAGAGTTGATCCCAGACGAGTTCACAGGATTACCGGCTTCCCACACTTGATAGCCCGGCGAGACCACCTGCATGCCGGTCTGACCGAGTCGGCTCGTCAACATGGTGTCCAGATGGTCGTAGGAGCACGAGTGCAGAAGCTTGAGTACTCAGAGAAGTCGGCAACGGTGACAACAGCCAAGGGTGCTACTTACACGTTTGATCTGGTCGTCGGCTGCGATGGCATTAAGTCAACCATCCGACAACACCTCTTCCCAGAGGTCAAGCCCCGCGCTCCTTCAAAGGTCGCCGCATACAGGGGCGTTCTTACGTACGAAGAAATCAAGGCTAAGGCTCCGGAAGCTGCGTCTGTCCTCACCAATACCATGGATATGTGGACTGGCCCGAACGGTTACATTATGACCTATCCGCTTTCGGGTGGCAAGGAGCTGAATGTTGTGACCTCGTTCTGCAAAGACTACTACGTTGAGAAGATGGAGGAAGTTGACATTGATGAGTTTAGGGGATACTACAAGGACTACAGCCCCGCCATTCAATCCATCATCAAACTGGTCAACTACACGCAACGGTGGCCGCTGCTGGTCATGCCCTTCATGGAACGGTGGTCGAACGAATTCCGGAACGTGGTTCTGCTAGGAGACGCCGCCCATTGCATGCAGAACCACATGGGCCAGGGTGCGGCAACAGCAATTGAAGACGGCGTCTTCCTTGGCCGCGTCGTAAGTGAAGTTGTCCGCGGCACAATCACAATACCAGAGGCCGTGTCCATTTACGAGCGGAAAAGAGTTCCCCGCGCATGGACAAAGCAACAAGTTTCCCTCGTGTCGGGCGAGTTGAATATGTGCTCTGAACCGGAAGATCTCGCAAAGCGGAACTCCTCGTCGCTACTGGAAGTCCAGGGCCTCAAGAATGGCGAGGTGAAGCGCAACTTCCCACCACTGCCGCCCGAGTATCGCTCCTGGCAGATGTTTGATTCGCCGGACAGCGTTCCAGGCATTTTCTACTACGATGCAGAAGGCGATGCAGATAACGCCGTGTGCGAATTCCTGCAAACAAGAGATCAAAACAACGGCGCTGTGGACGACATAACTATGGTGAGTCAGGCTTTGAGAAAGAAATGGTGGGCTTCGCTCGACTTCAACGGGGTGGTTGCAGGATAGCAGCGGCCTCACAGGGCAGTGGATGGTCGATCCTACAGAACGCTCCAGACGTGGACGGCTACGGTGCTTGCTCTGGCGCTTTCAGGAAAGAAACAGCCCGCATGAAAACGGTTCATCCAAACGTACCACCTTGAGGCTTTTCGCTTGTATTCGGACCAAAGCGTCAAGGGCCAACCGCGTCAAGCCTGATATGCGGCGGTGCCCTGAATCCTCTACTTGCCGGCACTTTCGATGCATTGCATAGTGACAGCGATCTTTGGTCCTGTATCAACGCGGCCAATAAACCCCAGCCACTGCCGTAACCGTTGTCTGGCTACGGCAACTCTTATTGTGCTCATGGCGTGTTGACATATCTGTGGCATTGTCTTCCATACTCATACCATTACAGAAAGCCCCTCTCGGGAGTGCCGCGTGAGAAGCTGTTGTTTACAAGAATATGCGCCATGAAGAGCACAATCCAATCGGGTGCGCTCCACAACATCAACCGAGCCGACATGCAAGTGAGACCATCTGCCTGGTTCCAACACAGGCCCCTAGAGCTCTCTCAGTAGTCAATTCGGCTGCTTGAAGTGTTGAAAGATCGTTCACCTGACGGTAGAATTCAATGTCGCTTACTGCACTCTACCACGCGCTCCAGTTACCAATGCCTCTCCTATTGTTGGGGACTGACCAACAAGGATCAGCCTCGCCATGTGATCGAAATCAATGGGGCGTTATTCAATGTTCTTTCCATTCTCTGCGCTTTTATGGAAGTCTTTCGCGAGGAAGTCATGTACACATCCAAGACTCCCCAGCTGTGGATTGATGGCATCTGTATCGACCAGGCGACTACGCAAGAGCGCGAGTGAGTTGTCCCTCTTCGGTGCTTAGATGTTCCCGCCCAAAAGGCCATCTTGAAAGCTGGCCTCTCTAATCCGCTGACATGTAGCTAAAGCCATCAAGTTCGAAACATGTCCGCGATCTATAGCCAAGCTCATCAGGTCATTATCTGGCTCGGCGCGGGAGACGACGAACAGAAGAACGCCCTCGAGACAATAGGCCTTCAATCCCCCGACACGCGGACGCGAAAAGAACTGGAGTCCCTGCTTGTCCTATGTGAAAATGAGTACTGGGGGCGTATACATGGGTCATCCCAGAAACGATGCTGGCGAAGAAGCTGATACTGATGTACGACAATCAGCGAATCCCATGGAGCAGTTGGGTCGTCCTCCATCGACAACAGCCTTGTTTCCTCACCGTGGAGAAAGAAGAGCAATCTGATGAGACTATCAATAATTGATTTCACCTGAGCAAAGGCAGAGCCAAGGTCTTTGAATGCTGCAGATTCCGGGAGAAACAACGGCAGTTCACATGAAGAGAACTCCTCGTAACTTTTGGACGGTCCAAACGTGCCGATCTTCGCGGTCGCATCTTTGCGCTTCTCGGGCTCTGCGAAGAAGGTGTCAAAGGTCTGGTTGAAGCCGATTACAACATGGAAATAAAACGCTTGTTCATGCATGTCGTATTATCGTGCTTCCCAGACTCCCCGGCGGATGCGCAAATGCTCGCAGAAGTCCTAGGGTTTTCCTGACGATTGGGGAGGAAGACCAATCTGCAAAGCATTACAGACAAAAGCAGACCACCTCCCACTTCGAGCAGAGCCAGCGCAAGAGGCCCGCAACTTCTTCGCCGTTGCGCGCTCTATCGAAGCCAAGTGCTATCCAGGGTGACGCATCTGGATGCGCATACACCTCCAGTTTTGGTGCGCGGATTGGAGGTCCCTGAATACGAAGGTGCACAATTTTCCCGGCCCGCCCGCGAATTCTTATAGAGTCATGATCGATATACTCTTTAATCACCCTGAAAACGCTCTTGGGATGTTTCTTAGTCAAATTATGGCCCCAACCCACTGGACTCAGTTAGATCTGCTCTTAATATGTGCATGTGCGTACACAGTATGTATGTATATCATAACGGCGGCACACATTCAGACGTTCTCAGGCATGCCGGGGTGCCAGGCTGGCAGACTCCGTCAAGGATATGGAGATACGGGATATCGGAATATAACACCATCAAGGAGACTCATACCTCTTGATACTGACATTGGCCCTGCCCGTCGCACGATCACAGCGTGAGTCGCTGGGAGGGAAGGGATCGCTTCACGGAGTATGGAATAACTCTCTACAGAGTATACTCCCTACAGTGTAAACTCACTCTCCGTTAGAGACCTGAGCGGCCGGAAATCAAGAGAACGCGATGCTTCGGTAATTGTATGCATATGATTAATTAACTTGTCTTGTTGTTCTTGTTCTTATTCTTCTTCACGGATTCGGGGATAGCTCAGCCAGTTCTGCTGCTCGCTCTGTTCTGCAGCCTGCACTCTAGCATTACCGCGCTTTGCATTGCCATTCCCATGTGGCAGGTAGCGTGTGTTCTGCTTGCAAAAACTATCAGACATGTCCGACCCGCACCCACCCCACCCTCCTGCCCCCCAACAATCCATTTCAGGTAGTATACAGAAGAGTCGGAAAGACTCAAACAAATCGGCCGTTTCACAGTCTCAAGTGGAAGAGGTTTCAAGGAGTCGAATGGTCATAAAACGCCAGAATAACCCTGCTGGCGATATTGAGATGCCCGGAGCACATCACTGTGATCGAGCAGAAAGAGTCGTCAATAAAAGGAAGAGCCGAAGTCTTGCATTTGCTAAGCGCACAAGGTATCAAGTGAGAAGATTAGGTTGTAGGTTGCGTGGTTGAGAGAAGATCGCGTCGAGTAGGTGATGAGTAAGATGATTCGAATTGTCCTGTCAGCCTGACTGGGTTGTGTATGAGTGTCGCGGCCGTGAGATGTGCTGAAAGCAAGACTTCGGGGAAAAGATTCGAAAGCCGAAAAGGCGGAGTCCAACCGCCATGCTCGTGAACGCCGTGATTCTCCAGTGAAGCCGCCGATTCGCCATGCAGAAATATGAGAGGAGTGTGTAACAAAAGGAAATTAGTATGCTGTTTCCATGCCCATCAATGTTTGGTCAGGCACCTGTGACATGCCAGTCATGGGGTCCATGTTGATTTCGTCAACGTAGCCGACCAGGGCTTGCGAATGCAGCTTGAATGATTCGCCCATGGTTCTCGAGATGCTGTCAAGGAGTTAGCGTTGCCGACACATGACATGCAATTTGACTTACCCCCAGACGACGACTCCGTCCAGCATTGAACCCCAGACACGGGCCACTGTGGAGCTCAAGCGAGAGCCGTTTGAATCGACGGCATCGTCATCAAACAAGCCGCGCACCTTCATGTACATCGACAATTCCTCGTCCGTGGCCTCTTGATCATCGTGCTCAATGCGATACAGCCACAAGCTCAGTATGGTGATGAGGTCCAGGCCACAAAGAGGATGTTCAATACTCCAGTTGGTTGACGACGTCTTGGTGACCCAGTTGACGCCTTGCATGGCGACGATCTCAATACATTCATAGCACTGCTCGATCACCTTGATCATTTCCTTGGTTCTCTTGACAGCGTCTCGAGACTGTGTCATGGCATTGGCAATCTCGTACGAGTTGTGGTAGCGCAAAGCCTCTTGGACATTCTTAAGGTCCACCTCAAGGAAGGCTCTTGTGTTCCGGTAGACAGCCATCGAGTTGAAGATCAGTGGGTGACTCTTGTGTGGCGTGCTCAAGGGTACGACGATGGTCTCAGGTTCGCACAGGTCGAGGGATCGCTCCCAGGTTTCTAGGGCGATTCGAATCTTCCACTCGAGAACGACGTCTTGCAATGATTCGAAACTTCGTCTCAGATTCCAGACCTCCAAGAACAGGGCGTTGATCATAACACGTGTGGCGAATGCGCTGTATCGAGCGGCGTCTCCCTGGAAAAGGCTGTCATGGGCTTCCCGGACGGTGATGGTCGGCGACGCTGCAATGATGTCTTGCCAGGAATCTTCGTCGCTGGGTTCAATGTTCCACAAGGACTCGGAGGACGGTAGAGGCAAGGAGTCAAATTCATTGAAGCTGATCGCCGGTGTGTGGTTGTAGGTCAATGTGAGCATGCCGAAGAAGATGTAGACAGCATAGTATGTCCGCCTGCATCCCTCTTCTGTGACCCACTCTTCGTGTGTCGGAGAAGCCCCTGACCGGGCATCGATGCGAAGCTTGAGTTCGTATTTATTGCCAGCAACCATCTATGAAGATTAGCACGATACCGACGCAGGGATTCGAAAGATACTCACGTTGGCAAGCAGACTCTTGATGGAGCATGCCCATTCAAGGCCCTGAGAACCACCACTCCAGCTCTCGAAGACCATGTTCAACAGTGTGCTCTGCATAGTCCACAGGGGGCATTTTCTCGAGTCGAAATTGTCCTTGTTCTGTAGGAACTGGTTCACAAGTTTCTTGGACCCGTGATGCAAGAGATAGGCTTGTTCTTGGTCGAAGTTGTACAAGGCTCCGATGGAGAGGATGGCAAGGAGAAGAGCTGGCTCGGTGGTCTCGGGGCGGAAGCTGACCGGGTGGAGGAAGGGAAGGTGATGATGGAACAGGTTAAAGTAGGTAGTGAGGTAGAGGTTGATGGAGGGCAACGAAGGAAGGGCAATGTCTCCAACTAACTGGTTAGCAATGATAGCTCTCTCGTCTTCGTTGCTAATTTGGGGAGCTTTGGGGAGGGAAAGGGGTTGCGCCGGGCCAGGCGACTTGCGATAATTCACCGGCGACACAGGCCCAGTCATCGACGGGAACGGCGACAGCGCGTTCGGGGTAGGAGTTCCAGAGACGGGGAATGTGTCCGCCAGTCCCGGGAAGGCGGAAGGAAGAGAGGCCGTGAGCGAGTGGTTGCGTTCCATAATCGGCGGGAGTTGCGACTGATGCGGCTGTATCGATCCCATGTGGACGTAGGGCGCCTGCGACAGATTGTCTTGCGACGACATGCTCGACATGGAATGAGCCTTTTGGTCCGAGGGTCCTTGCGGCATGAAGCTGTCCCAAGGCATGTGCGGCAGGCTATTGGTGCCGGTGAGGTAGTCGGACGATTCGAGAAGCGAGCTGCGGTCGGGGGAGTAACCGGGGATGGATCCTTCGCCGTTGTTCAGATGGCCGTTCGCTGCTGCTGCCGCCTTGTGTTGGAAGTCTGTCATCAACATGGCGGCAGTTTCAAGGTCGAGCATACCATCGCTGCTTGCCTCTATCTGCTCCAACGTGCCAGGATCGATGCTGATGGAGGGCTTCGACGGAGCAGCCGCCGACGAGGGCGTCGCCTTTGTCTCTGCACCTGCACCTCTACCTGTCCCCGATGTGGTACTCGATTTCTTCTGCCTGCCCTCAGACTGAAGCGGCACACCGCCATCCTTTGCGTGTACGGTTCGGTCGTGGCGTAGGAGCAGATCTCGGCGGACGAAGGTGCTGCGACATTTCTGGCATTTGAAGGGCCGCTCCTTGGTATCTGTCAAGGGACGAAAGGTCAGCGAGGTGATTTATGGTTGATGGCGGGGTTGTGTGTCCCCTATTGCCCCACGTCGGTCGCAATAACACACGGAGAAAAAGTAGGAGGGATGGACTTACGCGACCGCTCGTGTCGGCTCCGATGTTCGCTGCGACTGAAGGCTCGATTGCAATACTGGCATTTGTACTTTTTTTCCGGCGCCGATGCAACTTTCTTCGGGGTGTTCGTCGTCGCTGTCGCTGCGGCGTTGGCAGCCTCAGCGACAGTGGGATCAGATTGGGCCATGGCGGGAGTCAAGAGATCTGTTACAAGCCCTCCAACCAGGCGCAAGCCTTTCGCTCGAAAGTGAGTTGGTTTAGAGGCGTTGGTGTCGACGTGACCATTCCGTGCGAGATCAGCGCAGGGCGATTAGAGAAGTGAGAGGGAAGCAGTTGGACCAAGGTTGCAGCTGGCAGTGTGGGCTTGCTGCAACTCGACTCGCTGGCTCGTTGGCTCGTCCGCGCGGTGAATGAGGGCTGCGTCTCCGAGTCTCGATTGGCGAAAAGCGCAGGCAAAAGTGGATCACGTGGGCGTGCGTGAAGTCCGGCTCGAGTACACGTATCAGCGGTGCCTGCAGGTGAAGCCCTGGTGATTGTGAATGTCGTGGAATCGTGATGGGCGACGACGGTGTTGTTACAACACAGCGATGTGTGCGATGAAAAGAAAATCAAAACGAAGGAGGGGCAAAAGGAGGGAGGAAAGGGAGGGAGAGAAACACAGAGGGGAGGCCGAGGGCGCTGCGAGCGAGAGGCACTCAGAGATTCCTAGGCATCCCTCTCAGCCATCATCCCGCTTGGTTGCCCTCCTCTCTGGGAAGCCGGGAGCCCCTGAAAATTACCAGCGAGGCCAACTGATCACTGGCTGAGGGGCAACCCGAACAGCCAGAACGGACCCGCGGTGCCGTTATGCCTGGCGAGCTACTTTAGGGGAGCGGGTCTGGCGGGCATTCCTTCCACAACTTCCAGTGCCACCGCTTCGAGAAAAGAAGAGATGCCCCCTCCATGCCCGTGTCCACCAGGGCAGCTTGCAACGACCAGACTGGAATGTCTCTAACGTGATGTAACTTAGTTCACCTGTCAATTCCTGCCGACGCGCCCACGTCGATGTTATGGCCCCTGGTACCGTAAATCATTGATTTCACTCGCGAAGCCAGAGCCGATTTCTACTATGGAAGAGATCGCTCTCAACGCCTGCACAGGACTGTAAATAAAACGAAGAAACGATGTAAAGTTGAGCTATCTTCGTCCGAATGCGCGGTCACGGGATTCTGCAGCGGTAGCGACATGCCTGAGAGGAGGCAGAAGGCACAAGGCACCGACCTCAAGCGCCATTATGAAAGGTGGCCACTGATGATGGCAAGAGAGAGAGCAGGCACAGGATGGGCTACATACGTACAGTACTCGTAGTCATAGCTGTGCCCCAGCCACCTCATATTCACCAGCCATTCCACAATCTCACCGTCACAAAGCTTCGGACCGTACCCACGTTCGCGCGACGCCCGAAGATGATGCTCCCACTCATGGCAATTTGACCATTTGTGCTGACCACCTCATTGGGTCATCCACCACGCAGTTACTTGCTTCGCGGTGAACACAGGCAGCCACATGGCCGAATCAGAACCCATGTCTCTGTTGCTAACACAGCGCTCGACGTGTAAAGGCAATCGTGGCACCAAGCGCACAGGTTTGGCTGAGAATAACGTGGGATCGTCAGCATTTAGAATCTCGCTCTACTCCTGTTCCTGCATTCTTCCATGCAGCTTGCAGCTCCCTGATCCCAGACGAGAAGGGGAACCCTCGCCTAGCCCAAGCGGTTCACCGATTGTTGTGTCTGACGCAGCCCCTACTTCTTGATTCTACGACAACCAGTGGAGAACCGGGGACGACGCCGCTGTCAGACGGCGTCGTCCATTTCCTGGCGCTGCGGGACAGTCTTGGTAGAGCTAGGAAACGCGACCCCTCCTTCCGCGCAAGCAATTCCCATCTTCCCGGGGCCCATCCTCGTGCAAATCCACACCCAGTCTGGTGGGCCGGGTGGGTGACGGAGGGAGGACCTGTCGTCAGAAACAACTTGGACCCAAAAAGAAAAGTTTCACGAGAGAGCAACCTTCTCCTGACAAGACTGCGACGAGTCAATTCTACCCGGCGAGTCATGGCTCAGACAAACGACTGCAACGGCAGGACGAAAGTCGAGCTCCCAAGCACAAGATCAGGCTTGAGGTATCTCAAGCTTGTGAACCCGACTGCAATCTCCAGTGAACGCACAAAGATTCGAGATCTTTTTCCAGGAACAATTACCCGTATCGTGAGACTTTGTAGAGTCCCGCAAGGAAACCCCTCGCTGCGCCTTTGTTTAACCGAGAACCTCTCGTTACGTTGGCGGAGCTACCATCCACCACATCTCTGTACTTATCGCGCAATCTTCCCTCCTACACAGTACGTATCACTCGGACAGCTTCTTTACGATGGCTTGAAATAGGCGGTCAGCACATTTCGAACAATGCATTGCAGCAGTCCACCCCGCGGCGAGCCGACGCTTCTCGCTCGGCCACTTGCAAGCCTTGGACGAGTCAAGGCGATCCGCGAATGCTCGCCAGATATCATCGTCGCCCTAGCCGCCTCGTTAGTCCAGTCGGAAGGGGATAACCCACTGAGCAGTTTGCTGTTCCAGCCAGGACTGGAAATGCTCAGAAGCCACACGTCGCCACAGCGGACGCGGCGTCCTTTGCGCCCGTCGGAATCCCACCTGCCGCGAGGGCTACTGCTGCCCCCACCAACCCACTTGCTTTTGGAGAGCAGCTTCACCTCGGAGAGTCGAGGAGAGTTCAGACAATCTCCGTCGTGTCGCATCGGCCGTCTGGTTTGCTATGTCCCGCCCCTTTGTGTCCATTTGAAGCCCTTCGAGAAGCCCCACGGAATCACGCGCCTTATTCGGTTGGCCATGAAACTCCTGACATCAGCCATGAAACAGCTGAAGACGAGGGGCTCGGAGGGGCACATTAAACCGTCACACAACTTTGTTTTGTTCCGAAATTATGAGTCCGGCCACCGGGCGCAGCTGTCTTAATCTCCCTGGAAGTGGTTTCCTGAAGCAAGAATGTCAGTGAACCCGAGCTTCGACTGCGGGATCACGAAAACGTGCATGCTACCATGTGGACAATTACTTGCATATGGCTCTGACCTCTCCGGAGGTTGTACCCCTGAGACGATGTCGACTCACCCGTGGACGCCAACTCGGAGCGGTTTTATAGTCGTTGTCGCGATCACGATTCCAAAGTCTACGAGGAATATGTAAGGCGTCGTTGAAGGTCACTTCGATTCTGTTTTCAAGAAGCACGAAAGAGCCGACCCTCAGAAGACGTGCTAAGCGACAAATGTTAAGGATGCACTTCTCCAGTCGAAGCCGCAGAGTGCTTCGGCCTTGGGCAGCTCCCGTCATATCGTCGATGTCAAGTCGGATTTCATAAAGTGAATGCTTTCCAACCAGTGGTAGGAGGTTTAACCCTCACAGCGTTTCAGAACCCAGTGCGAGAACGGCGACAATAGGTAAACCATGCAAACATTGTATCTTGTTACAGTAAGTTGTCACTGACATGCTCAAATCCATCATGGTGTGTCCAACACAGGTATCTCTCCCAAACGCCTCGCTTGATCATGTTGCTATCTTCTATTGTTTCGCCGCCGAGTCCTTGTCCTTATTCGTTTCAATACCCAACGCCTGTATTCACGCCTCTCTTCAACCTCTCGACAAGGGCTTCCAGCTCACCATTCCGGTCTTCCAAATGTTCGACTTCCTTCTGAAGTCCATCCTTTTCCGACCTGAGTTGCTGCACCTTTGTCGCCATCCTCTCCCGCTGCCTCAAGCTGTCCTCGAACATGTTCTCCACGCGACTCATCAGCTGATCAGTCTCTGGGGCTTTGACGGCGGTCGCGGGCTGAGCAGCTTTTAAACTAGCATTTACCTTCTCCAGCTCCAAGACCCGCTGCTCCATCGCTGCGGTCTTGGCCTGTTGCCACAAATCATCCGAGTCAGGCCTCGATATCCGGTGTGGCAGGATGGGCGTCATCGAACCTCCACCGAGGTACGACCGCCTCTCCTGTGGCTGCGAGGTCGCGATCTGCAATTTCCCGGACCAAGTGGCTTTGGCCAATTTCTCGCGCAACACGAGCACGTTTTCGAGGTCGTCGTCACGGAGTTTGCGAATGGCGGCGTGTTCGCGCTTTTCCTCGGCGAGGAGGTCGCGTACTTTGATCAGGTTCATGAGATCGTCGTTGCGGAGGGCGAGTAGGTCATTGTGAGATTTGAGGATCGTTTGGTTTTCTCGCTCCAGCTCGGCCACACGGCTTTGCAAGGTCGCATAATCGCCGGCCATGACGGTGGGTTGAGCACGCTCGACATCAGCGACGCGGAGCAGGAGGGAATGTAGCAGATTTGACATGGGTCCCGCTGCGTCGAGACTAAATGCCTCTTCGTGGGGGACTCGGTGCCGTGCAACAGTCGGAGTTTTCAGATCCATCTCCACTTCATGGCCGTCTTCCTCTTCGGCGAGCGTGGCGTGGGTGTCAACCGAGGTGACGGACTCGCTTCGCTTTCTCTGCATCTCGAGCGTCTGGTGGACCTCGTCGTGTTGCTTCGCGGCCACCATGAAATGCTCCCTGGAATTCAACGGGAGGGTCCTTTTCTTGGGATTCCACAGGGGCATTTCATCGAGACTGAACGCCACGGGTCGAAGCTGCTGCGGAGATTGGACCTGCGATTTCTCATCCTGGTAGGCGGACACGAGGTCTTCGCTATCATTGTCGCGGTCACTGTAGTTGGTGTCGGGGCTCGACGCAGGGTGCTGCAAATACAGAGAATTCTGACTGGAGGTGGACGACGCCATAGAGCCTATCGACAGAGCCACGGAATGGCTGGAAGCAGTTCGAGTGATTTGGCTGGGCGACCACATTGTACACAACTTTGGCTATCTTGTCTCCACGGGCGAATGCAGAAAGAAGGCGCAAGCTCACAAATAGGGGATAGCCTGGGATATTTGAATAGTAAGGAGTGAGACGAAGGAAGACAAGTAGAGATAGACGAGTGCCCTCGAAGCGACACTGCAATGATATACCCCCGTGCGCTGAGAAAATCTCGTGGTAAGGGGCATGAATGTGCGAGACTGAAACGGCTCTCTGCCTCGTCCGGCGAGGCTGATACCGTCTTGAGACGAGTGCGTTTCTCGACCCTGATTGGCGGCGTGACGAACGCCATCGAAGAACACATCACATTTCACATCTTCGCACGTCCCGCATCGCATCGGCTGCTCATCCAGGAGGGTCTTCACGCTTTGTAAATTCACATCCCCCCTTTCCGGAATGAGTCAATGTGACGGGGTATCTTCGAATCCCAGCCAGCCATCTATGTCCTGACTGCAGCCAATTATCCTGATAGTCTTCGAACAGGGGTTACAAAGGGTGAAAGGGTCGGGACTGACAGCCCGGAACCGAACCCGCGCCGCCCCGGGCGAGGCTGGAGCCCCTGAAGTGCCTCGGAAACAGCCACGGATCGCCCGCCATCCCTTTTCTCGTTCCATCCCTCTTCATCCAGAAGAAAGAGGCTTTCCGATTCTAGCCTCGCCCGATCTGTACTCTTTATCCTGAAAGATCATCCCTGCATGAGTGATCGTCGACTACTGCGTACCCCGTACTTGTGCTTCTCTGCTCGACTCGGCCCGGCTCTGCTCGCGCCTCATCCCGGCTTGTTTACGAGGTAGCCGTACCGAGTACTTTCGCCTTCAGAGGAAACTGTACCGTACTCTGTAGGTGAAAGCAAGGCTGGGGAAAAGGGTGAAGCTAACTCAAGGCTACTGAATTCTTTTCAAAGGAACTCTCCTCTCCGAGCAGTTGAGTTTTGGACAAGAGTCAGCTCCCCCTTCTTACGAGCATATATCCATGTGTCCACGCGCGGCATGAATGGTATGTATATATACATGGCACAGCCTAACCCACGACAAAGAACAAGCACCATACAAGACAGCCGATATAGCTTCGTAGGCACGGATGCATATTCACCCATCCCTCAACGACCTCCCAACATCTCCTCCCCCAGAACTATAAACTTGAGTTTTCGCCCGGTCCATGAACATCTCCTCGTCGGCCTCGATCCTCTTGCGCGTCCCGTCCGCCTGTTTGGCCTGCATGCTCTGGGTCATCGCGTCGGCGCTCTCGAATGTCAGCACGGCGACAAGATCCGGATCCGTCTCGGAGACACCGGAATACAGTTGGAGTATTGCATTCTGGCCAAACCCATCGATGGTGCGATTGAGGAAGTTGCGAAAGCCACACCACAAAGACTCGCTTCGGACGTGTTGAGTATGGCCGGCCGACGGGCTGGCTGATCCCATTCCGATAATCTCGACTCATCGATGCGACTTCCTCCTCCCGGATCAGGCAAAAACGAAACAAGCCAACATCCAGAGACTCAAAGGAAATACGAGAGCCAAGATTCGCGAGTCGAGAGTCAAGACAGGGCGCGTGGTGGATCCGACCAGCTCGAGCATTGCTTCGAACACAGGCTGTGATGGTCAGAAAATAAGCCCGATGCTCTGGCCAATAAAAGCAGCCTTCGGTCAACCGATCACCTTACAACCTGTCCATTTGGGCGCCACAGGGAATGGCCTTTTTCCAGCCATGCAGCCCTCCGGACCGGGCGGGCCAGAACAACTCCCGATGCAAGGCGAATACGGTGTCCACCAGGAGAAGCACTCTTGGACTGCCAAAGTTCCAACGCCCGACTGCAAGGCACGGGAAAGTAACGAGCAACGGAGGCAGAGCAACCTCTTTCTGTCCGTCAAGGCGAGCCAGGTGCCTTGATGCTTGAGAGATTGACTGTATCTCTCTGCCTGCATGATCGTCCTTTGCTTTTCTCATGTCAATTGCCGCCATTTTTGGGCAAGGCACTGCAGATTTGTACGGTGAACCTAGCAAGAGCCCCCGCCCGTCGGCTTTAAGAATCAACTCGTTCGGATTGACGATCTTAGGATTTCTTGAGACACAGGATACGACAGCAACACGGCTTCACCGTCGATGGCTGGCGGAAAGGTTGTCTCGTCTCTCTCGTGGCTTTCGACTCGTCTGGCAAGTTCACTTATTCGCCATATGCGCAACGTCTTTTCGGTGGCGGATCCAGTCTTGCCGTACGACTTGTCTCCGCCTCACACTTTGGATTTGCTCCTTGACCGTCTGTGTTTGACCGTCGCTGCCCAAGTGGAAGTGCTGAGAGATCGGTGCGACTGGGCAGGGGCTCACAGAGCCGTCAGCGAGCTACCCAACGTGTTTGGCATCCCCCCAAAGCTCGACGCACTGCTCAACGGCTCTCTCCGGTATGTGCGAGCCTGGTGTCTATGGAGACCTGTCCAGCGTCGCATCTTCGGACAGGAAAAGCTCAGCCCGAAGCACAGGGCAGAGCTTCGTGATGTCCTCCTCTTAAATGGCCCGGATTTTGTGTATGCAACCCATCGTTCAGCTTTAGACGCATTGTTAATATTATAGACATCATTGAAGAGGACTTTAACGAGATACAGACGAGGCTTTATGGCCTTATAAGGGACAACACCCATCGGAACCCCCAGCCGACCGCCTTCCAGGTGCAAGCTCTAGGCTAGGCCATAAAGAATTTCCGAGCTTACGTCGCAGTCTCGATCAGCAAATACAGTTGCCGCTTGATAGCTGGCCGGCAGTAGTCGAGATCGACGCGTTGTTCTTCACTTCGTGCCGAAGTCGTGAGAGATAGAGGCGGCCCTGCTCTCGAGACACGACTGGATCGACACTGCCTGATCCGCCTCCCCGGCCGGGGCAAAGTGGTCAGCTAGCCCATACGGGCCCACTGCATTCAAGGAAGTAGAACCACGGCAACAGTCTAGAGGAGTACTTGTAGGACTCATCTTCACTCACACTTGTTAAAATTCCTCTTTACCCGGAGACGCAGAGCCATCTGTAGAGGGTTAGCCTGAATATTATTTAGAGCGGCAAATGATGCAATCGAACTCCAACACCTTCTGCGGCAGCCTCGCGGAGAAGCTCAGGGAGGCACGGAGGGCGCAGGGCGATGCGACTCAGCAGTGTCTTTCAAGCCACGTAGAGAAGATACACACTTCGGACCACCGTTTGCTATCCTTACATCTTTCTCACGCGCAGTTTGTCGGCTCTACTACCATTCATTCTCTTTGCCTGACTCGCTTATATCTGTCCTCACCTTCCAGACACGGCCATAGCCTTGCCCATGACCATACCCTAACACATCGACCACCCGCCTGGACCAAAGCCCAACTGGGTCCGATCATGGCCCCCAGTCCTACGATCCGACGACTTCTCAAAGAGACTGCCGAGCTCTCGTCTCCTTCGTCAAATCCAAACCCAGCCTTCTTCGCTGCGCCGGTCTCGGACGCCGATCTACATGAATGGCATTTCACCTTGCTCGGGCCTCCTTCACCCTCGCCTTACGCCGGAGGCATGTATCATGGACGCATTAGCCTTCCACCGACATACCCTCTGAAACCGCCGAACTTCCGCTTCCTCACGCCCTCGGGACGTTTTGAGGTGAACAGAGAGATCTGTCTGAGCATATCCGGTTTCCACGAAGAGACGTGGATGCCAGCATGGGGCGTGCGCACCGCATTGACGGCTCTCCGCTCTTTCATGGCAGAGAAGGGCTCGGCCGGGCAGGTTGGCGGCTTGGAAGCGCCCGCCGACATCAGAAAGAGGCTCGCGAAAGAGAGCCGCAGTTGGCAGTGCGAAGCATGCGGGAAGAGCAACGAGACAATCATGCGCGAGTGGTGGGACATCTGCAAGACCGCCGGCGTTGACATGAAGGGAGAGGAGCATCTGGGTCTGGAGTTGTTGCCAGAAGGCATGTCGCTTGAGGCGAGAGATCCAAATGCACCGAGAGCGACGCAGGGTGGGAGCGAGCAACAAATGCGGCCGCAAGAAACACCACGACAAGCACAGCAGCAACCGGCCGCCACTTCAAATACAACGGTGACTTCAATACCACCCTCACCACCATCCTCACACCCTCAGACGTCGTTCCGATCTACGTCGGAATCCGCGTCCTCGTCACCGTCACTACGCCCGCCCTCACAGATGCCCTTCCAGCTGGTTCCCACCCCTTCAGCGGAAGCAGCCCAGGCGTCGGCCGAAGCGGTGCTCTCACCCGCCGACCTCGCACGACCTCCCAACGCCGCCTCTGGCGCCGCGACGCATGCAAGACCTCTCTTTTCCGGTCTCCATAACGCCCCTCTGGCGGCAGCCAATGCCGCCATCGCACAGAACGCCCAGCCCCTAACGCTTCAGCGAGATCGTGAGCGTGAGCAAACCATCACCATTGATCGGGCGATCGCGGGCGTCTTTTTGGCCTTGTGTCTAATGGTTCTGAAAAAGATCTTCTTCCCGGCTGGGGCGGGCGGTGTTGCAAACAGCGTGGATGACTTTTATCTACAAAGGGAATGAATGATGCATGTGCTTATAAGATTGAAATGAATTTAGCGAGGAGCCTTTTACGTGCACGGTGTTGCTTCGGTAGAGACTTCGTCCACCTGGACATATAATGGCATGTGGTAACGCTGGGTGACGCCTGGGGGGCCTGGAACACTAGAGTTCTGTAGCATTCGCAGACGCATTGCCCGGCCAGTTCGTGTCAAGAGGAATTCACCAAATCGCGACGGACATACGATCATCAATCATACCACCAGGCTTCACACACGAGCTCGGAGAAATGGCCGTCTCCAAGTTCATCGCGGCATTCGAACCCCGCGGACGGTTTTCCCTCTCCCGTTACCCACAGTCAGTTCAATGCAACTCGCAGTTCGTGTTGCCGCCGCCCTGATTTACGGCTAAATTCAAGTCTTGGTCCACTGGGAGGCTCTTCAGCAGAACGGAGGACAGCGAAAGGTGAGTCCATGCAGGACGTCATGCCAATCACTCCCATCGCCCAAGATCACCAATACTGAGCTGCTTCACGTCCCTTGAATAAAAACACCATGCTTCCTCTCCCACAGGTTGCATAAGCAGGTGATCACACGGAACGAGTGACTTCAGCTGTGCTCATTGGCTCATCGCTGTCACAATTATGTCCGCTCCAAGGTCTTCCCCCTACTTTACGTCCTTGAACAGCCCCCTTACCACCCGTGCTCAAGTCGTGGACGCGTGCAAGTCGTTATTGAACCCTCTACTGCCCTTCTTCTCGCCGGGCAAGACCAGGCTACGCCTCGGTGCCACGGCAACCCGATATGATGAAGCCGGTGCTCAGCTCGAGGGCTTCACCAGGCCCATGTGGGGTCTGGGAGCCTTGCTGGCTGGTGGTGAGTCGTTCGAGGGTGCGGGATTCTGGTTAGAAGGGATCAGGAATGGAACCGACCCCGACCATCCTGAGTTCTGGGGTTGGTCCAAGGACATGGATCAGCGCATGGTGGAAATGTGCCCTCTTGGTTTTGCGCTCTGTGTTGCCCCCAAGCAATTATGGGATCCGTTGACCGAAAGGGAGCGCGAGAATGTTCGCGTGTGGCTCGACATCAACAAGAAGGAAATGCCCAACACGAACTGGCTGTGGTTTCGTGTCTTTGCCAACCTGGCGTTGATGAAGAACGGGGCTGCCTACGACGCTGAGCGGCTCGAGGCTGATCTGGACCATCTGGATACTTTCCATCGTTCAGGCGGCTGGAGTAACGACGGTCCCCGAGATGCTCTTCAGATGGACTATTACTCGGGCTCCTTTGCAATCCAGTACCTGCAGCTTTTGTATGCGAAAATCAACAGCGACAAAGACCCCAAGCGCGCGGAAGAGTACAAGAATCGAGCTAGGATGTACGCAAAGGACTTCTTGCATTACTTCGACGAGCAAGGTAAGGTGGCCCCCCAGGCCTCGGACCGATACATCTGCTGACCATGACAGGTCGAGCGATAACGTTCGGACGCTCTCTCACGTATAGATTCGCCATGGCCGGCTTCTGGGCCGCGGTGGCGTTTGCAGATTTGGAACTCGAGGCACCTCTGGGCTGGGGAGTTGTGAAAGGCGTCCTTCTGCGCAATCTCCGTTACTGGTCCCAACAAAAGGACATCTTAAACGGATCAGGCATATTGACGATCGGCTACGGCTATCCCAACCAATTCATATCCGAGAACTACAACTCTCCGGGCTCGACTTATTGGTTCATGCTGTCCTTCGCGGCCTTGGCTTTGCCCGAATCGCATGCGTTTTGGCAGAGCGAAGAGCAAGCATATCCCTCCACTTCGATACCACCGATCTTACCGCTAGAGCATCCCCTGCATATCATGGTGAAGAGGGGTGGACATACGTTCCTCCTATCTTCGGGCCAAATGTGCCACTACCCGATGAGAGCTTCGGAAAGCAAGTACGGCAAATTCGCGTATAGTTCGGCTTTTGGCTACTCGGTCCCGACGGGTGGATATTTTGTCGAAGCCATCGGCGGCGACAACGTGCTCGCATTGTCGGATGATGCAGGGGAGACTTGGAAGGTCCGGAGGAAGACTCTAAACGCAAGGCTGGAGACAATCGAGGGTACACCGGTGTTGGTGTCGGAGTGGAAGCCATGGGCCGATGTCGTCGTCGAAACCTATCTGCTCCCTCCCTCAGAAGCCACACCGAACTGGCATCTGCGCCTACATCGCATCACCAGCGGTGGCAGGAACTTGAAGACAAGCGAAGGCGCGTTTCCGCTCAATGGTGTTGCGACCAAAGACGAGCGAGAACTTCAGACGATGAATGAGGAAAAGAGCGAAGGGCGCCAGGAGAGCGATGGCGAAGCTATTGCCGTGACTCGAGGGGGCGCTGTTGGAATCGTCGAGTTGGCACAGCCAGCGCGCGTCGGCCGAGTCCTGGACGAAGACGCCAACAGCAACCTTGTGGTAAGCCGATCCGTGCTGCCCAGCTTGGCGATGGATATCCCCTCGGATGCAGACATCTGGCTCACGACAGCCGTATTCGCCATTCCGGCCAGTGTTGCGGACTACCAGACCCGGTGGCAAGACAGTTGGCAGCGGAGGCCAGGAATCCCAGACTGGATGAAGGACAGAATGGCTTGAATGGAACACTTCTGGTCTCTCTGTGACAGGTGGGAAAGAAGGTTCCCGCTTCCTGACTCTTACAGTTGCTTCTGTCGAGGTCTCCGACTTCCGAAGTTCACGGCCAAGATCTTACCTGTGAGAGTTCGGTGGTGGTATCAACTTTGTTCGTCATCTTGGCTGTGCGGGCTGGTCGTCGCTATTTCTGCCCCCGATGGAACCGGAATGATCTTCGACAGGCAGGGGTCTGTTGAGATCCCGCTTGCAGGTCGTTTGTACGAGTAGTGCAGCCTTGCCTTCGGTGTGTTTTCCGACTCGGCATCTGAGAGCTTCTACTGGCAATCAAACGGCAGTGTCCAAGCCCATCGCCCTGGGTCTCTCTGGCCTCTCTAGCCTCTCAATTTCAGGTTGATCAAGGATGCGTAGTGTCAAGTGCCGCCTGATTGGACTCGGTAGATGATTGTGCCGAGGGGGGATGTGTCTCGGTCGGCCTTTGGTGTCAACCTTCCCTCCACCTTGCCTCCTCCAGCATGGCTTTTATCCATGAATTTACCCACGATCGACGGAAGGAGTGCCGTCGTTCCGTACCCCAGGTGGAGTGTCAACCTCAGCAATCATCTGGACTCTCCGCATTTTATGTGGTTGGGTCGATGAGGCTTCCACTCCGCTTCCATGATTCCTCTCCAGCTTCCCCATTGTGCAGAGACATGCCTTTCAGGCTGAAAACGCCGATCACTCGTGGAGAATAGCACCACCCATCCCCGCCATGCAGTGACACCGACAGCTCACTCTCACGCTGCTGGGTGGCAACGAAGCGTTGCAACAAGCCCAGCCGTTGGCGGTTCGAGCTGCAATGCTTGTCGAATGCTTGCCCATCTTGTCTCGATCTAGCCTGGTGCTTGTGCTAAGTGGCGCCGAAGCGGCTGAACTATTCGACATCTGGCAAATGTCCGCCCGTCGTCCTCTCTACCAGCCAGTCTTGCACACGAACGGCACAATCCTCCGTAGTCCTGTCCCATGGTCATGGAGTCTCCAGGCTTCTCCCCACGGAGCTGGAGATCCGCTGACACGGCAGTATCAAATCTGTCACCGTTGGCTGCATGGCATCCTGGTTGAGCATGTGGCCTCGCGTGAGAAGGCCGATGGCGGGTTCCCTTTATTTACCTCCCTTCTTCCTTTCCCTCCCATAAGACCCGTTCTCCAGCCGCGACTTGCTCACCTGGTCCAGCTATTCAGACACCAGACCACCGTTAGCCGCCATGTCGTTCCTCAAACGAATCGTGCACAATGATTCCGTCAAGCTCGACCCCCCCGAGGTCTACAACTGGAGGGTGTTTGCTTTGGCAGCGGCGGTAAGTTGGCGTCCTGACTGAACGGCAGGGCGAGACGGTATGCTGACTTTTGCTCCAGGCTTGCTTCGGCGGAACCCTCTTTGGGATGGATATCGGTATCATTGGCGGAGTGTTGACGTTGCCTGACTTCAAAGAGTGAGATTTGCCGCCCCCCCCCCCGGGAAACGGTGCGGTTGCAGACGAACTGACCTGTTGTCAGCGAGTTCGGTATCACACACAAGTCGAAGATCGCACAGTCCAACCTCTCCGCCAACCTGGTGTCAGTCATGCAAGCCGGTGCCATCGTAGGCGCCCTTGCTGCCAACCCTCTGGCCGACTGGAAGGGACGAAAGCTCACCATCTACGTGGTTGCCACATTTGCCTTCATTGGCGGCCTTCTCCAAGCACTCTCGTACGGTCATATCTCATGCTTCTATGTTGGACGGTACGTTGAACCTATTACATGATCTGTCTGGGGGGACCTCTTCTGATAATACCAGATTCGTGGAAGGATTGGGCCTCGGAGGGGCCACCATGGTTGCTCCCACCTACGTCGCCGAAAACGCTCCTCGCGGCATTCGAGGTCTGCTCGTCGGGTTCTACCAACTATTCGAAACAATGGGCGCCATGATTGCCTTCTTCATCAACTACGGCAGCCTGCTGCACTTCAAGGGCCATGCCACTTGGATCGTGCCACTCTCGATGCAGTCCCTGCCGCCGTTCCTCCTCTTCGTAGCGATCATCTTCTGTCCGGAAAGTCCTCGATGGCTCGCCTCCCAGGACAATTGGGATGAGGCGTCCAGAATCCTTGCCAAAGTCCGGAACCTACCGCCCACGCACCCTTATGTCCAGGCTGAGCTCCTGGAGATGCAGACTCAACTTGAAGCTGAGCGAGGCCGGGCCGGTGGCAACAGCTACTGGGCGTTGACCAAGGAGGCATGGACCATTCCCGGCAATCGTCGACGTGCAATCATGGCCATTGGACTGATGACTGCCCAACAGTGGACCGGTACTAACGCGATCGTAAGTCTCCCGTCAGGCGCATGAATAGTTCGCATACGAGATCCGCGTGCTAATGTCGGGACATTACAGAACTACTACGCTCCCACCATCTTCACTGACCTCGGCGTCACGGGCAACACGCAGTCGCTCTTCGCCACCGGAGTGTACGGCATCGTCAAGATGTGCTCCTGCGCCATCTTCATCACCTTCCTCGCCGACACGCTCGGCCGGAGATGGTCATTGGTCTGGACCGGGTTCTTCATGTGGTTCTGCATGTTCTACCTCGGGTTCTTCGTCCGGTTCGACGCCCCCAAGAAAGGCGCCCCGATCTCGGGCGCGGGATATGGAGCGCTGGTGATGGTCTACCTCTTTGCCGCAGCCTTCCAGTTTGGCTGGGGGCCCGTCTGCTGGATTTACAGCTCCGAGATCTCCACTCAGAGACTCCGCGGGTTGATCGTGTCGTATGCGGCCGCTACGCAATGGGTTTTCAACTTGGCCGTCGCGCGTGCCACCCCTGTTATGCTGGTCAAGGTGGGAGGTCCGACGGGCTACGGCACTTACTTCATTTACGGCTCTTTCTGCTTCGCCATTGCGGTCGGGTCGTTCTTCCTCGTGCCGGAGACGAAGGGTCTTTCTCTCGAGCGCATGGACGAGTTGTTTGGCATGACCGACTTCAGCGGCGTCCAGGATATTGGCGTCGCATCCAAGGCTGCCAAGGGCGATATTGAGGCCGTTCACGTCGAAACGAAGTGAGGTGTCGAACCTCCAGAATGTGGGCGGGCAACCACGGTGACACGGGCGCAGGCTTGAAGCATCAAGTAGTGACGGTTGGACTGTGCAGTCACAGGAGCTACGAGTACTGGCAGCTGATCAGATCGAGGCACTTTTCGCTGGCATGAGAAAAACCTTGCGCAGTTTCCGAAACTTAATACGAGCACGAACAGAGTACGCAGTACGGTAGCAAGAAGAATTCCAGGCCATCGGTAATCAAGATAACGAAAACGACGTGTTCAGACCTGAGTTATGTTACAGCGGCGTATTCGTACTGCGTACTCGAGTTTGACGTCGTGATTAATTAATCAGGCATTCAGGCTGCCGCGTGCCCAGTGACCGTTTAATTTGCTCCGGGTGCTTAAGAATGCTTGTTATTGTGGCCCCTAGACGCCTCTCGACCAATTGTTGCCGCCTAAAGCTCCGACCGCCTGGACTTTTGCGCCTGGCTCGGGCCCGAACACCAAAAATTTCTTCCACACGCGGGGAAGGCTTCCCTTGTTTGGCAGTTGTGAAACCTGAATGGGAATCACTTTTGCGGCGATACGTGCCTCTGCAGCCTCTAACCCCGTGCCAGCTGCATAAAGTGGCGATGGTGCACAAATTTTGGTCGTATTCCGGCCAATGTCGAGGCTCCCTATATCTATCCTGGCGCCTAGATCTTCCCTTACGCCATGGTCGCGCCCCCAGACTGAACACAAATGGCTGAGACGACGGCGACGACAAGGACGGCAGAGACAGACATGGCCGAAGAGAAGACAGCCGACGAGCTGAGTGAGGCGAGAGGCACGAGCATCTCGTCGCGCCGAGCCTCTTCGCCGCCAGCACAGAACGACAAGTCAAATGCAGATGAAGGCAGCGCCCTCGAGAAGACCACGAGCAAGGCCGAAAACTACCCGACCGGCTTCAAGCTGGCTATGGTCTTGCTGAGCATTTACCTCTCCGTCTTCCTGGTCGCGCTCGACAGGACCATCATTGCCACCGCCCTTCCTCAGATCACGGACAAATTTCAAAGTTTCGGCGACGTGGGCTGGGTAGGTCAACAGCACCCCTTTTTTTCCCCCATTCCTGATCACGCAGAATACCCGTTACTGACACCTGCGCGACTTGACATGACAGTACAATGCCGGCTTCTTGCTCCCCACCACAGCTCTCCAGCTGTTCTTCGGACGTCTGTATACCTTCTACTCGGCCAAATGGATCTTCATCACCGAGGTCTTCATTTTCGAAATCGGGTCGGTGATCTGTGGCGCGGCGCCCAACTCGGTGGCGTTTATCTGGGGTCGCGCCGTGGCTGGCTTGGGAGCTGGAGGATTGTTCAACGGGGCCATGATCCTGATGATGTATGCTTCGCCGCTTGAAAAGAGACCTATCTACATGGGCCTTCTTGGTGCCGTGTTTGGGGTGGCCTCGGTGGCTGGTCCTCTGCTTGGGTAAGTGTATCTTGAAGCGAGCTCTCAGGGCCTGCTCGTGGCGTTGGTCCTCAATGCTAACAATCGTGCAGAGGAGTGTTCACCACAAAGGTCTCATGGCGGTAGGTCTTTCTCTGGCACGACAGCGACTCGTGTGGAAGCTAATATGCCCTCTCCAGATGGTGTTTTTACATCAACTTGCCCATCGGCGCGTTGGTACTGGTCTTCCTCTTCTTCGTCGTCGAGGACACCCCACCCGCGCTTGGCGAGCTGCCATTCAAGGAGAAGCTTGCAAGAATTGACATCCCCGGCACGCTCGTGTTCATCCCCTGCATCGTCTGTCTGCTCCTGGCCTTGCAATGGGGTGGCCAGCAGTATGCGTGGTCCAACGGACGCGTCATCGCCCTTCTCGTCCTGTTCGGCGTGCTCCTTATCGTGTTCATCGTGATTCAGATCGTGAGGCAGGAATCCGCCACTGTCCCGCCGCGGATCGCGAAGCAACGCACAATCGCAACAGGAGGCTTCTACGCCTTTTGCCTGGGGTCTTCATTCATGATCACGGTCTACTACCTGTCAATATGGTTCCAGGCCATCAAAGGCGACTCGGCGATCATATCAGGATACTCTACCTTACCCTTCATTCTTGCGCTGGTGATTGCATCGATCATCTCGGGCGCCTTTGTCACCAAAATTGGCTACTACAACCCGTCGATTCTGGCGGGTGGGATTCTCGCCCCGATTGGCTGTGGGCTGTTCTCGCTTTTCAAGGTCGACACGGCACACCCGATGTGGATTGGAACTCAAGTGTTGTTCGGGTTCGGCGTCGGCCTTGGTCTCCAACAAACCAATATTGCCGCCCAAGCTGTGCTGGATAAGAAAGATGCACCCACGGGTGTATCACTGGTGTTCTTCTGCCAGGGCCTGGGCGGCACGATCTCAGTGGCCCTGGCCCAGAACGTTCTCGACAACAAGCTCGTCTCGGGGCTCAAAGGCATCGGCAACATCAGCTCACATGACATTGTTACCACTGGAGCCACCGAGCTGAGGAAGGCCTTCAGCCCGGAACAGTTACCGGAGGTCCTGAGAGTGTATAACCACGCGTTGGTGATTGTGTTTTACGTCGCTCTGGCGTTTGCTTGTGCCGCGATTTTGGGCGGGCTGGGGATGGAGTGGAAGACGTTGAAGAGAGACAAGGCCAAGAAGCCGGACGAGGAGAGCAAGCAGGAGATGGTCGAAGACGCAAAGACCGTGGAAGAAGCGAAGACCGAGTGATGGAATTATCCATCTGCACAACGTGGATGTTTGTTGGCGTCAAATTGTACATTAATTCAAGCCCCTCCCAGCGGCAGGGTGGAATAGAGCTCTTCTCAGCATGCGTGTGCAAATCACTTCTGAGGTCGGTGTGAAAGTTCATCACTGCCGACGTATATCTATCTGCACCCCACGATGCCAACTTGGAATGTCGTGTTCGGATGCGAAGGCAACGTGGCGGTGGAACCAATGATTTCCTCTCTCCCTGCGCAACCCCAACCTTTTCGCCTCACTTCCGCCTGCAACCAGCGGCATCTTCTAAGCCTCATCAAGCATGCCGAAGCGCGTCCCCGTGACCCTCCCATCTCCTCTTCGCTTGTTGGCATCTTGGAGACCTTCGACGACCGCCCTCCTCCGAAGAATCAGGGAACCTTCACCTGCCAGGCGCTGGCTCGACACATCCACTTTGCAGAGGTGAAGCCAGTTGCAGTCAATAGCGTGGGGAATCTCATTCTTTTGAGCCATCTGATTGCCCCTGGTGCTGACCTGGGTTACGTGGTCAACCGCATTCGTCCTACCCTTACCCATAGCTTTCTTATGGTGAGATGCACCGAGTGGCACCGGGATTCGCATCTCCGTTGATAAAGCTTCGTCCCTCTTCCCTACCACCGTCTTCCGCTCCTCTTCCGCTTTGCTTATCCTCGTGCCAGCCTCAAGGACTTGTACAAGATCGCTGGATTGTCGACGTCGACAGATCAGCTGCCCTGTCCTGACTCTTGAAGCTAAACAAGTTTCGTGCAAGGTTCCTCGTTGTCGCTGTACTCACTCCCCACCAGACGTGCCTCATAACACACGCCTGTTGCAGGCGGAACGAATCACACCGCGCGGAAGAGTTATATCGCACCTCTGGCAACCCGTTATTCCTTCTCTCCCCAGTCCAAACCCAAGACGTATCGTACGCTGATGTCGGTTGATATACGTACATCTGTTCCTAGCCTGCGCTTCCCATTTAGAAGCGACACTGTCTCTACCGCCCAGCTCTGTTCGGAGCATACGGGCCATCTCACCAGACCCATTGATCGAGGTTGAGCGATACCAAACAGTAGGTGGACCAAACATGTTTGACCTTTCAACTAAGGGCAAGACAAAGGACCACAAAAAGGAAACTAGAAGCTGCTAAATACCAAACCACCCAGCATGGCTCTTCCTAGTGTTGCCGCCCCCGTGTTGGATGCAGCAATCATCCACGAAAAGCCGGGCTCGACCGCCGCCAAAGTCGCCGCCCTCTCGCCGACCCCGAACAAGGACGGCGTCCGCATCGTCGCGCCGCACGAATACAAAGAGGCCGCCGCCTGCCTCGCCGAAGCGTTCCGCCTGGACCACATCGTGCGCTATGCCATCGACACGCCCGACCGGATGCATCTGAGCGAGGAACAACGGTTCGAGATGCACAAATCCGCCATGGAGTACGTCACCTACGCGCACTGTCTCCAGGGACTGGTCTTGACGGCGGGGGACAACTTCGACTGTGTGGCCTTGTGGTTGCCCCCGGGCAAGAACATCGACGACTGGCTCACCATTCTCCGGAGCGGCATGTGGCGACTGAGCTGGAAGCTGTCCAAGGAGGGGAGGGCCCGGTTCTTCGACGAGTTCCTCCCCTTGTTGCACCATAGCAAGCAGGAGGTCTTGGGCGAGAGGGACAACGCCTCGTGGTATCTCAACTATATTGGCACGAAACCCGAGGCGCGCGGCCGCGGATATGCCAGGAAACTGATAGAATATGTCACGAACATGGTATGCATGGCTCATCGAGTGCCCGGTGATAAGGCAAACGTGCTGATGTTAATCTACGCAGGCTGATGCTGAAGGACTTCCGTGCTATCTGGAGAGCTCTCATGACATCAACATCATCATCTACGGCAAATTGGGCTTCGAGCTGCGAAAGAACATCTACTTGCAACGGGCTGCTGGCAAGGAGCTGAGAATGGATGTCATGGTGCGCGAGCCAGTGAGCAAGCAGAAGGATAATGACTCCACTGGTACTGCGCCGGTCAAGTCTGGCTGAAGATGGACACGCCAGTGACGGATGGCAACAGATGGGTGAGAGAAGGATGAATCAGACATATCGGCTATCCAACTATTGTACGCTTGTTGAGAGGCATCAGCGACGAAGAATTACCACGCTCTTTTAGCCTAGAAATACAAACCCTCCACTCCGATGACATATTCATGTTTAACCCACGAATACTTTGTACTGTGGTTGTCGTTGACCGGAAGAAGCCGTTCGTCGGAAGCCTGACGAGGCGGTGCGAGGCTCAGTCTGGCCCACGAACAACGTCACCCCCCAACCACCGTCGAACTCGCGTTTCAGATTTATGCACACCACAGTCTCACCTTATGCTCTAACACTGCCTTGACAACAAATATTATTCTTTACGGCCTGTATTACTGCTCTGTATCTCCGTCAACACAGCGAGTCTGTTCGTTTGTACTCTCCGATTGCGTCAATAAGTTTGTGCTCGCCCTATTACCGAAACAATGCAACGAACCCCCTCGAGATGACATGCGCTCGACAACATTGGACTCGACCGCCTGAGTGAATCGAAACCCTCCGCCCGGGAGACGATCGATCGCCCGTACCTACCTCATCCATCTCCCTTCATGCCCAGCTACTCTACTCCCTCCTCCTCGCCTCCCCCGACTCCCGGCCGTCGGCGCGGACGGTCATGCGCTCAAAGATGCGAGCGCGGCTGTTGCACGGTAGCGACGTACTTCCCGCTCGCGTTCGTGTACAGCATCACCACGTGGGCCGTGTGGGTGGTGGCATCCATAGGCTTCGGTAGCCATCGGTCAAAACATGTGTGGTGGCTGGTACAAGCCATCTCGCTTCTGGGGGTCACACTCTACTGTCTGGCTAATTGGTCATACACGGTCGCGGCGTTTACAGATCCAGGCTCGCCGCTGAAACCGTCCGCGGAGGCCTCGACGAAGGGACGGGGCCGATACTCGGTGCTCCCGACGCACGAACCGGCCGCCGACCCCAGCCAGTATCAGGCCGTGACCGTCTCGTCGACGGGAGCACCCCGGTTCTGCAAGAAGTGCCATGTGTCCAAACCGGACCGGACGCACCACTGTTCGACGTGCAAGAGATGCGTGCTAAAGATGGACCATCATTGCCCCTGGCTGTCAACCTGTCTAGGGCTGCACAACTACAAGGCCTTTGTGCTCTTCTTGATCTACACGTCGCTGTTTTGCTGGGTGTGTTTTGCCAACGCGGCGTGGTGGATGTGGAAGGAACTGTTTGAGCAGAGCGGCTACCTGGACGAGGTCGCCCCCGTCAACATCATCCTGCTGTCCGTCATTGCCGGGATCATCGGGTTGGTTTTGACGGCCTTCACCGGATGGCACCTCTACCTCTGCTTGAAAGGGCAGACGACGATCGAAAAGCTCGAGAAGACGCGATATCTCAGCGGCGTCAGGGCGCAGATCGAACGCAATCGCCAAGACCAGCAATTGAACCATCATCGCCGACAGGGCTCCGAGGGCGTGGCGGAACGATTGCAGCGCGCGGGCGAGCAGTTCCTCGAATGGAATGCCAATGCCGTGCCAGGTGCGTCGCGCTATGAGGAGGGCGAAGAACATACCTCGCCGGTCCCGAGCGTGTACAACTCCAACCACCGCCACCTCCAGCAGCCTCAGCAGGCTGACTCCTCCAACGATACGCCCGCCCTCCGCGCCCTACGGAGAACATACTCGCACATGGAGGCCGATCGCGAGCGCGACCGCTACGCGCAGTACCTTGACGACCAAGACTCCGAGACCATGCCCAATGCGTTTGATCTTGGCTGGCGTCGGAACCTCAACCACCTCTTCGGTCCGAATCCACTGCTCTGGGCCCTGCCTATCTGCAATACTACCGGCGATGGCTGGCACTGGGAGGTGAGCTCCAAGTGGATGGCTGTGCAGGAGGAGGTCGCGAACAGGAAAGACCGCAGGTTGGCCGCCATGATGGACCAGGATCGAAATATGAGCGCAAATGGACACGCAGGCTACGAGCAGGACAGAGATCGAAGGTCTGGATACCACTACGGCTACGACGGGCAAGATGAGACCCAGCAGCAGCAGGACCAACACCAGCAGGGGCCTCACGCCGACGTATACTCCCGTAGCGCCGTCTCCATGAAACATCTCCCCCCGCATGCCTTGAACTCTACTCCCAGAGCGGACCGGAGCAGAAGACGGCAAAGACGAGACTTTGACCACACCGAACCGTTTGAAGTTAGTAGCAGTGAGGACGACGAGGATGATGACGAAGACACCGATTCCGATGTTGGATATAACGACAACGACGTGGAACGGGGCTGGGCCAGGCGGAACCGTGCATAGCGATGAGCCTCGACGCAATTCAATGGATATTTACTGTATTGAATCTATGGAGTAAGGTGCGGGCACTGCCACGGCTAGGCCTATGGTGACAGAACGCATATCTTGGTGTAGTTCGGGTACGGTGTTTTGTCTTTGCGTTGTGTGACCGTTCGTTTAATGGTCGGCGGCCGGCCCCTTTCTGGATACACGTGATGGAAACAGGCCGACGGAGAACTGGAGTACTTGAGCATTTGAGCATAGGATCTCAGCTACATATGCATTGCATTATTCTATTGTGAGGCCAGCTCAGGTCGAGAGTCACTTTGATTCTTCCGTACGCCATACCATGTCATGTCATGTCATACTCACCACTCACTCCATGGTCGCCCATGTGCAGAGTACCGTACAAACACTACGCGGCAGCGTAGGGCGCAGTATGCTATGCACACGGCGTGGTATGGTATGGTGCGTTAAGATATGGTATGACATGAATACGATATGGTAGGGTATGGTGTGTGTGTTAAGATATGATATCTCATTCTCTCGTAGTAATGTAGTAATGTACATACTCCGGACATGCCCGGAGAAAGGCGAGTCAGGCACTCATTCTTGTGCGAGAAACCTCACTCTTCAATTCGTCCGAGCTTTGAATTCGAGCTTTGAAAGACTCTCAAAAAGTTTCGCCCGCCTCGAGATGTACGTGTCCTCGTACGCGTATTCGACCCCGGGTCCTTGGTCCTGTTGCGTCACGATACTGCACGAACGCCGCAGCCAGAACTCGTTCGATTTGTGAGTGTTGTTGTGATTCCATTCTGATGGTGATTGTATGATTGCGTTCAAGGCCATTCACTCGTCCGCTCTGCCGTGTCATTATCTCGTCTAATCTCACCTCATCTCCTCTCATCTACCCATCCAACACCGCCCAGGTATGGTCGTCCACCGTCGTGAAAATGATCCCCGCGGCCACCAGCTCCTCCGCTCCCTTGTACACCTCATTTGTCGACACACCCATGTGGCTCGCGATCATCTGCACGTGCAGCCCCTCGTTCGACTGCGGCGTGTTCTTCAGCGTGGCGAGTATGCGTCGTCCCAAGGGCGAGATATGACTTAGATGAGCGTCTGGCGCTTGGGCGGAGCCGGCGGTATGTTGGGCGCTGGCGTTGGCGTTGCCATGGCCATTCGCTTGGTTACTGCCGCTGCCGTTCTGATTGGGCGGCGGGCCGCGCGTGAAAAACAAATGCACGGCCGTCGCTTCGAGGAAGTGGTAATGGATCTCGTTGTAGTCGGTGATCGGGCGGATGATGTGCGCGCCGACGTGTCTCTTGTTGTTGAAGGCCTTGAGGCGGCCCCAGACGCGGCAGTAGCCGTCTTCAACGAGTTTGGGCTTGTTGCTATCCTCGACGTCCATTTTCGAAGACTCCGAGTCGGCAGAGTTGACGTCGATCCATTGCTTGGCTTCGATGAGGCCCGTGCCGTCGTCGATCTTGTACGTGATGTTCGTGGGTTGCGTGGAGATGCTGCGGATTTGGCCTACGAACGTTACCTGCGAGAAGAAGGTTAGTGTTGGGCGTGTAGGGTTTGCTTGGTGCGGGCGGGAGCTCGAGTTTGGAAACCGGGAGTAGATGAATGGGCTATGAGATGAAGTGAAGTGAGGTCAGGCAAGAGAAGGCATGCACACACACCTGGCTAAATGCCTCGCCGTCACATTTGAAGTCAGCGTCCGGATGGGGTTGTTGGGCGTCGAGGATCTGTTTGATGGTCATCGGCCGGACGGTGTCTTTGCCATAGCCGCCCTACGTATATACACTCCCGTTAGTATAGCGCATTGGTGTGGAATTGGTGGGATGGGCGGTGGTGTGTAGGATGGTATCAGGCGCACTCACTCTCCCTTGAGCAGGACTGCTTTGCGGTTCCCCCGCCACGAATCCGCCACCGTCTGCCGCTCCGGCAGCGCCGTACGACGTCGTATATTGGTTGTTCTCGTAGCCGTAATCTGAAAGTATTAGCGCGAAGTCCGTTTCCTTGCGATCTGAAAGTTCATACTCATGGTAGTGGTGGTGGTGTGGTGGTCAGATATGAAGACTGCGATTGCGGGAGTGACGGTCTAAATTCTAAACACTCACCCGACGCGTCGCGCGTAAAGAGATTTTCTCAGATTGGCCGCTTACTCGACCCTAGAAATGTCCCTCTATGGCGGAGCATGAAAACTGCGAACCGTAATAGTCAATGAATTTTTGGATATTCTTGATGCGCAGGCAAAAGTCCTCTTCTCGACGTAACGACTTGTCCGCACAGAGTTGCAGAGGCCAGCCAAGAGCGTTGTATGCCAATGCATAAGAGGCGGCCGCACAATCTACAAGATGAGCTTTCGGTTGGGCTCACCGGCCCGCTCAGAAAATGAATTCGATATCGGCAGCGCTCTCTACGGAGGAGACGATGGTCTCTCGGACGACCGAAATGGCCAACCACAAGGTCATGATCTGGACGTCATGGCAGAAGACTCCGGACTTGATGACGAGGCCATCATCGCCGCCCAACAAGCCGCCTCAAATCGCAAGGGGACAAACTTGAAGGGACGGACCGTGAAGAAAGGCGGTGGCTTCCAAGCCATGGGCCTCAATGCGAATCTGCTCAAGGCTATAACGAGGAAAGGTTTCTCCGTCCCTACACCGATCCAGCGCAAGACGGTCCCTCTGCTGCTCAACGACAAGGACGTGGTGGGCATGGCAAGGACGGGTTCTGGCAAGACTGCGGCTTTCGTAATACCCATGATCGAGAGGTTGAAGGTTCACAGCACAAAAGTCGGAGCGAGGGCCCTGATCTTGTCGCCGTCGAGAGAACTGGCTTTGCAGACATTGCAGGTTGTCAAGGAGCTTGGCAGAGGCACCGATTTGCGCTCTATTCTGCTTGTCGGCGGTGACAGTCTGGAGGAGCAGTTCTCTGCCATGGCCAACAATCCGGACATCATTATTGCCACTCCGGGGAGATTTCTGCATCTGAAGGTCGAAATGAACCTGGACCTGTCGAGTATTCGATATGCCGTCTTTGACGAAGCTGACCGGCTGTTCGAAATGGGTTTCGCCGCTCAATTGACAGAGATTCTTCATGCTCTACCGGCTTCACGACAGACTCTGCTTTTCTCTGCAACGCTGCCCAAGTCACTGGTTGAATTTGCCAGGGCAGGACTGCAAGATCCCGTATTGGTCCGTCTTGACGCGGATAGCAAGATCTCACCGGACTTGCAAAATGCATTCTTCACCCTGAAATCGTCGGAGAAAGAAGGTGCTTTGCTGCACATTCTTCAAGACATCATCAAAGTCCCCACCAGATCCCAACTCGTCAGCTCGACCAGTATCCCCACGGGTGCAGCTAAAGCTGGGAAGAAGCGGAAAAGACAAGAAGCAGAAACAGCATCAGACAGCACCAACACAGCCTCCTCCAACCCCTTCTCAACCATAGTTTTCACCGCCACAAAACACCACGTTGAATACATCGCTAACCTCCTTCTGCTGGCTGGGTACGCCGTCTCCTACGTCTACGGCTCCCTCGACCAGACGGCTCGGAAATCCCAAGTCCACTCCTTTCGAACAGGCCAGACCAACATCCTCGTGGTGACCGATGTGGCGGCTCGTGGTATTGATATTCCCGTCCTGGCCAACGTGATTAACTACGATTTCCCTTCTCAGCCGAAGATCTTCGTCCATCGCGTTGGTCGGACAGCAAGGGCAGGGCAGAAGGGGTGGAGCTACAGCCTTGTGCGCGACGCCGACGCGCCATACCTTCTTGATCTGCAGCTCTTCCTCGGGCGCAAGTTGGTGGTCGGAAGGGCGGGCGTTGGCAGTGTGGATTTCGCACAGGATATCATGGTCGGGACTCTACGACGCGAGGATCATCAGACGAGTTCTGAGTGGGCTACAAAGGCGCTGGAAACGGACGCCGACCTCTCTGCCCTCCGCAATGTGGCCTCAAAGGGCGAGAAGCTGTACCAACGGACCAGAAACTCCGCCTCGTCGGAAAGTGCCAAGCGTTCAAAACAACTCGTCTCCTCTCCTGGGTGGGCCGAGCTGCACCCTTTGTTCAGCAATCAAGAAGACGACATGGAAGTCGCGAGAGAGAAGATGCTAGCCCGCGTGGGCAATTTCCGACCTCAAGAATCGATCTTCGAAATCGGTGCCCGTCGCGGAGGACGCAAGAACAACGAAGAAGCAGTGGATGCAATCAGACAGATCCGATCAAGCTTGGAAAACAGGAAGCAAAAGGCTTCGGATGCGGCACAAGCACAATCAGCATTAGGGGGGGATGGATCTCCTGCAAAGGCAGCTGCGGATTTGCAGGGTGACTCTGAAGACGACGAGGACGACGACTCATCCCATGCAGATACCATGTCCGAGGCCTCCTCCGCCGAGCTAGAAGTCACATTCTCGGAGCCGTACGCCAAAAAGGCCAAATCCAAACCCAAGTCCTCGACAAAGTCCTATGCGGACGCTGAGAGCGCCAACTTCCGCGACCCCTCGAACTACATGTCCTACCTCCCCACCACGCAGGATCTGACCTCCGACCGCGCGTACGGCGTCCACACCGGCAGCAACACGTCGAATTTCATCGAGTCCGCCCGCTCGGCAACCATGGATCTCGGGGCCGACGAATCGTCCAAGACCTTCGGCGAGAACAGGCAGGTCATGCGCTGGGACAAGCGGCACAAGAAGTACGTGCGCCGGGAGAACGACGACGACGGGTCCAAGGGCCGGAAACTCGTCCGTGGCGAGTCGGGCGCAAAGATCGCGGCGAGTTTCCGTAGCGGGCGATTCGAGAGGTGGATGAAGTCGAACCGAGTGGGCAGGATGGGTAGGGTGGGTGAGGAGGAGAAGAATGCCGGTGGTGGGACAACCCCCGGAGGAGGGGGAGGACCCGGCATGCGAGGCAAGCGATTCCAGCATAAAACTCTGAGAACGCCCAAGACGCCAGACAAGTTGAGGGGCGATTACGAGAAGCAAGTCCTCAAGGCCAAGGGTGCGAAAGACCGCGCGGACCAGAACCCCGGGATGGGGACCGCGACCGCGACAGTGGGGAAAGGAAAGGGGAAAGGAAAGAGAGGAAAAGGAGAACTGAGGTCCATCGACACGATGGTCAAGGAGAGACGGCTGAAGGAGAAGAGGAGGGAGAAGAATGCCCGGCCGAGGAGGAAGAGGGCGTAGTTGGCCGGAGATACAGGAGCTACGCTACGGTCGGTAGCTACGATAGCTTCATGAAGGATAGACGATCTACCTCTCCCCCTCTCCCCCTCGGTGTCAGCGAGAGTATGGGAGTGTGACATGCTCTGTACGGAGTATACAGTAGAGATGTTCGGATGTCTGTACTGACCCACTCCACAGTAAGAGGTCTCTCTCTCATGTGGACTGCCTGCATTTGTCCATAGCAGCTTCCTTCCTTGAGACTACAGCATCTCTCTCCCACTGATGCGTCTGTCTGAGTGAGTCAGTCCGATATTCGGAGCTAGTGTCCTCTCGACCGGACGACCAAGTAGCAATTCATGGGAATATAGGTGACAGGACGAGGCAAAATGAACGGTCAGTATATGCTGGCCAGTCAGTGGTACGCAACTGGTGAAGAACTTGGATCCATTTCAGCGTTGTTCAAGAACAAGAGACGCGCAGCATTGCGGCGCTTTCTTTTTCATTTGCATATCCATGTCCACATAACATCTTAAGATGTCCACATCCATTGTCATGGACAGCGCCTCGCGCAACCACATGCTTTCATTCCCCATAAGAGCGTCATCGAGATCATTTTGGCCCTGCCGGAACGAAATCCCTAAGCAACATTCATCAGACAGTCTCATGATATAGCAAACTTCAATCCACCGACATCAAAATAAAAGGGGGTATCTCCAAAGCGACAGCACGAATCGGACAAGAAAATCCACCAAATCCAGCGTTCAATGCCAAAGCAACCATGAACCTGCCGCCGGAGGAATTAGAGGGGATCCCTTGCACCGTCCTGCGAGCAAGCGACTGGTCTGGTATGGGCCTCCATCTGTTGTGAATCCCCGGGTCTGACCCCCGTGCGCATTCTCCGGATGTCGCCATAGAGACAAGTAATGCTGGCATCCCCTTTCGCTTTCCCACGCGATAGCGGTCGGTGTGCTTCGTTCAAAAGCCAGGTAAGATGGCGAATGCAAAATGTAAAACAAAATTCCGCCCAGGTTGATCAATCGGGTAATAGTCGTCAGGCTCCTTCGATGATCCCAGTGTTGTCTCAAGCTCGCCCTTTCTCGCGCGCGGGCGTTCTCAATTTAACAAAAATGATACTCCCCACCGGGCTATTCTCGACCTCGTAGCTTCATTCCCGGTACCCAGAACACGTGTCGGCGGCCCTCCCGCCAATCAATCGTTATAATAATAAGCCTGGCCGGTCCTCGGGTCGTAGAAGATTTGTCTTGTCTCTCTCCGTTCCTTTCGAACGTCTCTGTCGTCATACAAGTCACGTTCTCTTTCAAGCTCACGTTCACGTTGCCGTCTCATCTGTCTCAGTTCGTCTTCTCTGGCTTCCAACTCCCTCTCTCGGGCGCTGAGTTCTTGCTCGCGCCGGTTGAAGTGGTCTTCAATGACGCGATCACGTTGGTAGCCTTCGGCACGGTAGCTCTGGCGGTCAACCTCGTCCCGGTAGTAAAGTTCTTCGTCGTCGCGAGGGTATTGATGAAGGATAGGCTCACGAGTAGTATAGGAACGGCGCAGCGGGACAAGGTCGCGCTCACTGGTCCGTGGGAGAGTGTCGTGATAGACGATTTGATGGTCTTCTGGGATAGAGGGGGCAGTCTCTCGTCTTACCAGTCGAGGATGGGGACGCTCATAACGACCCTCAAGTGGCCTTTCATAATACATGGCAGTTGAGTTTCGGCGTGTTGGTCGTGCTGGTACAATCACGTGCTGCTCGCCATGGTATGGCTTTTCTTGGTAGGACAGCCTCTTGTTAGGTCCAGGGTGGTGCTTCTTATATTCAGCGTCCGGGCGGCCTCCGCGTGCGAGGCTCCCTCGGCGAGGTATAGCGCCAGGCGTGCTGATCGATGTGGTGGAGCTTTCATACTCGCCGACGAAGCCGTAATGGCTGGTGTCACTGTTCTCGGAAGAGCCGTCGCCTCCGTCGAAGTATTGCCGCGTGCGCCCGTTGGGGAAGTGAACAGATTCTTTGCGCGGACGCGACTTCGAGCGACCGTCAGGACGGTGTCGAGAGTGAGATCGTCGAGGGTCTTCTTCGATTACCACTGGGTGTTCGTGTGGAGATTGTCCTCGGCGGCCACGACGATCCGTTGGCTCGTCGGCGAATACTACATCGAGGGTAGCTGGGTCAGCACCTTCGCCGGCAAAGTCGTGGACATCCGGGACTACAAAGACTCCGTCTTCGGGATGAGCACCGCCACGATCGCGTGACTTGCTTCGAGACCTGCTTCGCCTCTTCTCGGGCTTCTCCTTCTGCTTTGCGGGTTTGGTACCCAGGGGCATTTCCCTGGCGATGTGCGCGGGCAGATTGGAGTTGTTGAAGTGCATTGGCCCAAGATCGTCTCTTGGTCGGCCATCGGCTTCAAAAACGGGAAGATTTGCAACTGGGTCCTCCAACTTGTCCAGCACCGAGTCTTTCCTGACCCGGCCATAGCTGTCATTGATGTACTTGCTCTCTCTCACGACTTCTCTCTTGACTCTCTCTCCACCAGCAGCAAAAGACTTGGCCCGGGACTTAGCACGGCCTCTGTTCCTGGCTAGGATCACGTCCATCTCTGGCACTTCCATCTTACCCCTCCTTGTTTGTACTTTTTTAGACTTAATATAGACCACCTCCCAGTAGGCATCGCCAGTTTCTTTATCATTGGCCTTCCGGATGACCTCGTCCAGCATGTCGCGCCGCATAGTCGGCATCTTGGTTAATTGCTCCAGGATTGGCGCATCACCACCTTTACTTCTCTTGGCTTTCCTCTCGATTTCGTCGATGGGAGCCGGGATAGGTTTCTTCACACAGGAGCTCCAATCATCGCCGCGCTTGGACAAGCGGTAGTACAGGTAATCTTGTGGGAGAGGCAATACGTCCGCGGACCTAAGTCGCTCAGCGCGGGGTCGCGTTTCGGGGATGTCGCCGTCAAGGGACATCCTATCCAAGCGTTGTTGGACCATCGGTACACGTTCTTCGTAGCGTATAGGCTCTTCGACGACGAAGCGGTCATCAACAAAGTCGTGCAAGGGTTCCATGTTTGGGTCCATTGGAGCGAAGTGGTGGTCTGGAGGCGGTGGAGGTTCCATATTCGCGGTCCCGTTCCAGGCCGGGTGCAGTCTGTATCTCGTGAGGATGTGTCTGTGTTCAAGTTGATAGTAGTGAAGCAAGTCAGTAGGGACGTGAGTTCAGTGGGGCGGAGGGGGTGGGAATGAGAACGATGATATGCAGCCCGAGGGGCGGTAGGCAACGCTCGCCTTTCTCGCAGACGGATTTCGTAGGCGGGGGAGTCACGATAACCCCGACCGGTCTGAATGCGTGCTCGGTCAACTGCGAGACGGTTGCCTTGCAGACCGAGGGCAACCGCATTGGTCGATTTCATCGACAGCGAATATGAGCCATGCCACATCCGGCGTGCATGCTTGAGCGAGACATGCTGTGGTTCGTGAGCCGCGGAGCACGGATGGGAGAGTAGGGATGAGGGATCAGAGAAATGTGAACGTGAGAGGACAAGATCGTTGCTCTGAAACATTGTCGGCCCCGGCAGCCAGGCTCCTCTTCCACAGGGAAATCGACGGCACAGGGAGGATGGCCTCGCCTGCCCCAGACGTGCAGTAGCGGCAAGCGTGAGAAATTGAATGGGCGCAGGCTCGGAACGAATCAGACGGTGAGGCCCGGCGACCTTGGCGTGCTGATGATGCGCCTGTAAATCTGGTCACTGTCTCGAGACGTGGCTACGGAGTATTTGATTCATGGCAGATATGAGGTGCGATGGCACGTCGTATGCCCCAAGCTTGCATAGTTGACATATCGCGCGCCTTGCATTGTGAGAAGGACAGTCACTGCGAAGAGGACGGGCGGTGGAAGCAACCACAACGGCTAAGCACCACAACACCAACAAGGCGGCTTGGAACTTCTGTATCGACATGGGCTTGACACCAAGGAACACCTCTCGGGTCGAGATCGCATCAGCTCGCGCTATCATCCTCTTCCATAATTATACCGTGTAGTGTCGGAGTGGTAATCGCAGCTTCTTCAGGGCACAGTGTCAGCGGTAAACCAGCATTCTTCCTGCGCCCTCCCGTCTGTTACGCGCACGAGCCGGTTGTTCACCTGTTTGATGATGGGATAACCCCTGATCCATAACCCGTTCTCGTATTCAGTTTGTTGCTAGCTGTATCCGGCACTCAGTAATTCCTTGAATGGGCGGCAATTCCAGCAGCGCCCACTCGCCTACTGCTCGGACTCTAGTAGGTTGATGAGTGTCGATTTGGATGTCCTTGCTTGCACGGGCACAGAATGCTGCTGTTGAAAGTCTGTAGTGGTGTGAGATGTGCTGGCATGTTGTTGCCTTGCAGCTCGTGTTGGCGATACTGGGAGTAAAGTTCCTTGCCGAAAAGCGATCGCTTGTGCATGTGGCTGTGACACATCGAAGGCGCCGAACGGACGGGCCCTACTCCTGCTTTGCCCAGCACACCATGGACTAGGCCGGTCGGGGCAAGTATGCAGGTGGGCGAGCAGGAGGAGCAGAGAAGTTCATGCAAGAACCGACTAGTACGAGCATCTTGCGCCTGGCTTCGATACCCTCACTCCCGCCTGGTCAGCAGGCTGTCGCCTCACTTTCGAACCGTCTCTGGCCAACGTGAGGGAAGCCGGGAACTCTCGGCTGCACCGAGATCAGGACAGGTTAGATTTGGATTTGCATTATTAGGTTGTGACTATCGATAACATGAGGTGACCACGAGCTTGCTTCGGCTGGACTTCATGTCGAGCTTGGTCAAGGTGGGATCGCCCTCTGCTAAGTAGGGCTGCGAACTCGCTGAGACTGACCCGATCATCCCATGGTGCTCCAAACACTCGCCGGCGCCGTTGACAGAGACCCAAATTCTATGTACAATCCGCTCCGTCGCGTCGGCTGGGTCGAAGGGTAATGCTTCAGTCCTCGAATCAGTAATCTCGCAATCGCTTCCGTAACCACTCATTAATAGTTGTACACACGGTTTAGGTGCTCCGTTGCCTGGCCACGGAGAGCTATCACCGCAGCGGCACCTTCACGTCCTGGACACCACGCTTGATGACTTCGTCCAAGCTCCACCGGGGCTCGACGACTAGTGACTTCGCCACTTTGTCATGCTTTTCCAATCGCTTGCGGCTTTGCTCCATCTCCCAGGTTACGCCTTCCGGTAACGGAGGGGCACCGCCAGCGATGCCACTCGCAAACTTGAGCTGCAGGACGTTGCCGATCTCATCACAGGCTGACAAGAAGCGATCGAGATCCTCCTTGTTGTGAGCGGCTGAGACACAGAAACGGGCGCGGGATGAAATCAAGGGCGTAGCAGGATATCCAACAACGACCACCGAGATCTTGCGTTTAAGCATCTCATGCGAGAAGGCCGGCATCTTGGCAGGATTGTAAAGCATGAGCGGAATGATGGGCGAATCATCGTGACCGTACACAATGAAGCCTAGGCGCTTGAGACCAAGTCGGAGATACCGTGAGTTGAATGCAATTCTCTGCAACCGCTCTTCGCCTTGACCTGGGTTCAGATCACCATTGATCAGTTTCAAGGCGGCGATAATCTGTGCGAGGACTGCAGGACCGGGAGCTTCGCCATAGACAGTGCCAGCATTGCACAGCCGCAATTTGTCGATGGCGGCCTTGTCACCTGCGACGTATCCTCCATTAGCACCGAAAGACTTGGTCAGCGTACCCATCAGGATGTCGACCTCGGCGGGGTCAATTCCAAAGTAGTCGCAGACGCCTCTTCCGCGGGGCCCGAGAGCACCGATCGAGTGAGCTTCATCGACAAAGAGATTATACTTGTATCTCCTCTTCAGTCTGATAAGGCCGGGCAGGTTGCACATAGTCCCTTCCATAGAATACAGCCCTTCGACGACGACAAGGATTTTCTTCCACGGTCGGTGGGTGCGAGGCTGACCTTGGGAGATGGCGTCCCGAAGCTTGTCTTCAAGATCCGCCATATCATTATGCTTAAACGAGGCAATCATGGCACCCGAAAGTCTCGACCCGAAACGGATGGATGCGTGATTGAGCTCGTCGGAGATGATCAAGTCGCCTTTTCCCACCAGAGCAGGGAAAATGGAGGCATTGGTACCGAAACCCATGGAGAACACCATGGCCGACTCCTTCCCAACGAACTCGGCAATAAGTGCCTCACACTCCACCGCGAGCTCAGATGTGCCGACCTCGCTCCTGGAGCTGGCGGTAGACAGGCCATATTTCCTGATTGTCTCTTCAACCGAGTCGGCGCAAGGACCTTCCGACTGGGCAAATCCAAGGTAGTTGTAGGAACTCATGTTCAAGGTCTCGGTAGTAGTGCCGGTCATGGTGAAGTGGACGTTTCCGTCATCGGAGGTACGGTCTAGCAGATTGATGTATCGTCCCGGAACGCCAGTAGTAGGTCTATTGAAACAATCATTGATGCGCATCTTCAATCGTCGGACGTAGAAGTTGTCAAAGTCGCTATTCAAAGCAGCGTATCCATTCCGTGCTTTCAGGTGTCGGTAGGCGTCCTCCTTCAGCTTCATGCCGAAGAAGTCTCTGACGTGGCCGAATATTATGAGAATCAAGTAGGAGATGTAGGTGGTCAAAAGATAGTAATAGGGCGGTTCGTCCATTACGGGTTCCGGAAACTCGCCGCCTTGGTGTCGACTGGTATATCTGTGAGATTGTGAATTCAGAGGGCCAAACTGTGCATGTTGCCGTTGCAGCTTCCGCGCCTCGGCCGGAGAAGGCGGTTGAAAAAGGGTGGTCGGAGGCTCGTCCATGTTGGCCGAATCTGCACGCGCCGTTGACAAGGAAATGCTGGGTAATGAAAGCGAAGGTGTGCTTATAGGTGGCGACCCTGACGCGAGAAAGGCCTGCTCTTGAGCTTTGCTCGCAGCCAGCAGCGCCGCTGCGGCAGACTGAGCCTCTTTTGTTTTGGGCGAGGTTGAAAAAAATTGAGCGATTTTGCTGGCTTTCTGAGAGGTCTTGTTGACGAGGCTACCGCCCTTTTCTGACGGCGCAAAGGAGGGCCAGGGGGTCGGAGGTGAGCTGCTGAGAAGGGCGTTGGACACTCGACGAGGCATGGCCAAAGGTGCGCTGCAGAACTGCTAGGATATGGTCGGACGAACTCCTTCAGACAGCTATCAACGCTTCGCCGAATTGTTCGTTTCTTCTCAATGGAATTGTCGTTGGAAGATCGCGCGTTCGGTGTGGCGGTGTACGGTCAGAAGAGCCTCGGCGACGTTCAATGCTGCTTCGGCTTGCAGACAAGGGGGTTTCGGTCGAGAGAGGCTCGCCGGTAGAGATGGGCTCGAGGCAGCACGCAGGGCGAGACGAGCCACAAGCAAAATCGTCTGAAGGAGGTGCTCGGCGCTCAGAGGAACTGCGGCTTCGTTTTCTTAGCTGCGAATACGACAAAGGATCATGCAATATCGAATGTATGACACCAGCCGCCGGCGAACCCGGATGACAGACAATTCCGTCCCAGCCGTGATTGGACACAACAGGCTCGTGCCTTGCAGCAGACCACCCGCCTCAGCCTAGGGAGCCGCAGACCCGTTGCCTCGATGCGGAGAGCAGCTGATCGAGGCACAAATGGCTTACGGTATAAAGTTGAGGAAGAAAGATAGAGGACAGAAAGAAGATTTACGGAGTAGCCAGGATGCTACAAAAGCTGTGCACGCGACGCGATCCTCAAAGCAGAGAAGTTGTGCTGACAGCAACCAAAGACCAATTGCTGAAACTGGGGCTGGTTGCTGCTGTGAAATTGCTTCTAGGCCTGGCTACTCTCCCAGTGTCTCTGCCTCCAGGGGCTTCCAGGGGCCATTGTGGTGCATCCGAGCTGGGAAATAGGGGGCAACCGGTTAAAGCGGAGCTGGCAGAAATTTGCACATAGGCCCGGAGATGCCCCCAATTGGTAGAATGATCTGGCAATGGTCACGCTAAACTCATCTAGACGTTAGCCCCCGCAGCCTCCTTGGCACTCATCATCCAGCATCTCGTTCATCCATCACCGATCCATTTCCGACGCCTAATTTGATCATTTGATATATTGTCAGGCCATGCTCACAATTAGTTGTACACGGTAGCCATCGCGCAAAAGGCGGATAAAGTCAACGACAAGGCTGAGTAGACTCAGAGGCTAGACCTCGCTCTCAGGTAGCTCTCGTCGGGTCGAGCTAACATGATTCAACCTTGGAGACACGCTGGTTGTGAGGACGGCCCTCGTCAATGAGGTACTTTGGACGAGGAGATAAGATCCCTCATTTACTCGTACTGGGTACATACTCCATTGATCTGTCATGATCCCAAATCAGCATCCGTGGACGGCCTGGTCAACGTCGTCGGATACCTGTCCGGACCCAATTCCGCCCGATGCTCGTGTAAAGTCGGAGGCCAATTGGCCGTGTCGGCGGCTTGTGGTTCCCCAGAGTTTCTGCAAGGTACTAGTACATTTCAAGCCATCCTCAACAACAATTTCTCTTCTAGCACAGAATTCGTTACAATGGCGACGAACACGGTGAATGGTGAATCGAGGGACTCTGTCGAGCTCTGGAGGCATCCTCGCCCTGAGTCCACCGAGTTCTATGCTTTTCAGCAACACATAGCAAAAAAGCATGGCGTCTCAACCTCGTCCTACCATGATCTCTGGCAATGGAGTGTCGATCACCCTGCCGCCTTCTGGGAGGAAGTATGGCATTATACGGGCATAAAGGCGAACAAGCAGTATGATGTGGGTAATCTGTTGCAAGATGGACTGGTTAAGGCGTGCTAATACCGCTTGCTAGAAAGTCTTGGACGAGTCCGCTCCAATGTTCCCCAAGCCTGCCTTCTTTTCTGGTTGCGAACTGAACTTCGCCGAGAACCTGCTCTTCCCTGCGGCAAACCCACCCGAAGGAGGCCTTGCGATCATTGCTGCCACAGAAACTATGCGCGAAGAAGTGACATGGTCTCAGCTGCGCCAGCGGGTGCGAGAGTGTGCCGCAGCGATGGAAGCGCATGGCCTACAGAAGGGAGAAAGAGTTGCAGGATATATGGCCAATACTTCAAACTCAGTGGTCGCCATGCTGGCAGCAACGTCTCTGGGCGCCATATGGTCAGGTGTGAGTCCCGACACGGGTGTTCATGCTGTGCTCGACAGACTCCGCCAGATTGAGCCCGTCCTCCTCTTTGCTGACAACGCAGTAACCTACAACGGCAAGATCCATGAAACTCACGCGAAAATATCGCAAGTTGTGTCGGAATTGCCCTCAGTCAAGAATCTCGTCGTCTTCGAGACCATCCCAGGTCACCAGTTCGACCTCGCGTCCATTGGCAGCCACGCCGCTACCACGGTGGAATCATATTCTTCGTTCGTTGCTAAGGGCGACTCTTCAAGGCCTCTTCGCTTTACATATCTACCTCCGGAGCATCCTGTTTACATACTTTACTCGTCTGGCACCACGGGCGTGCCTAAGCCAATCGTACACGCTTCACTAGGCACTCTACTCCAGCACAAGAAGGAGCACCAGATTCAATCCGATGTGAGATGTTTAGAAAGAGTATTCTATTTCTCCACCGTCACCTGGATGATGTGGCATTGGCTGGTTTCAGGCCTAGCTAGTGGAGCAACGATTATACTCTATGATGGTTCCCCATTCCACCCTCACAAAGAGATGACCATGCCTCTGCTCATTGACGAGCTGAAAATCAACCACTTTGGCACGTCAGCTAAGTACTTATCTCTCCTGGAACAGGCACAGACTCTTCCCAGAGAAGCTTCTCCAAGGAGAGCTACGCTCACTTCGCTGAAGTCCATCTTCTCGACCGGATCGCCTCTTGCACCTAGCACTTTCGAATACGTCTACAAGAATCTTTCGCCTCCGTCACCTCATCCGGGTATTCTCCTAGGCTCCATAACTGGCGGAACAGACATCATATCACTCTTCGGGGCTCCCTGTCCCATTCTCCCTGTTCACGCCGGTGAGATCCAATGCCGCGGCCTCGGCATGGCTATCAAAGCATTCTCCGCCGACGGCAAGGACATAACTCTGACCGGTCAGCCGGGCGAACTCGTCTGCACTGTTCCGTTCCCTTGCCAGCCTTGCATGTTCTGGCCCCCTGGTCCTAGCGGCGAAAAGCGATACAAATCATCATACTTCGAAGTCTTCACCGATCCGAAAACCGGTCACGCTGTCTGGCACCACGGCGATTTTGTACGCTTCAACCCCGCGACAGGCGGGATCTGGATGCTTGGCAGGTCTGATGGCGTACTGAATCCGATGGGAGTCCGGTTCGGCTCAAGCGAGATCTACAACATCTTGCTCGAGCATTTCAGTACCGAAGTCGAGGACGCATTGTGCATTGGCCGGAAACGCCAGCAAGATACCGACGAGGTCGTGGTCTTGTTCGTGAAAATGGCACAGAGTCAGACATTTTCAAGGGAACTAGTCCAGAAAATACAGGCTGTGGTGAGGAAAGAACTGAGTGCTCGACACGTGCCCCACATAATAGACGAATGTCCAGAGATTCCGGTAACAACTAATGGCAAGAAGGTCGAAGGAGCTGTCAAACAGATCGTGAGCGGTATGAATATTAAGACTTCTGCCAGTGTTGCCAATAGTGAATGCCTGGATTGGTACCGAAAGTGGGCGGAGACACATTAACTGACGGACGGCTCGACCGACATGTCTATATTTGCTCAAGGTTGACGGGATGCAGCCGTCATGTTAATGAGACGGTCAAGACCTCGGCTCTCTATTCACGCAGCAGACAGCTCCAATGCCAAAACTTGCTCAATCGCATTTCTTCTCGCATCAAGCAATGCGCCACTTAGCCGCAAACACGGACCCTTGGAAACGAGCCTCTAGTTTGGCGAAGCCAGGTCTGCAGCGAAAGTCCGTGCCAAGGGTCGAGGCTTCTTCCGGCACAAGCGACCTGTATGGGCGCCGTTGTCTGACATCCGATGAAGGCAAAGGAAACGACGGATGGCTGGCCCGTCGTTTGTCGACCGGATGCGTTAGCCATTTGCTGTTCCGGCCTTGGGAATGTTATCCGCAGCATTAGCCCTGTGTCCTGCCTCCCCTTGTGCTTCCCACCCTGGGGTCTGACTATGGTATCGATCTCGTCCTCCCAAAGGACGGCTTGGGCGGTAGAGGGGCTTCCCCGAGCTATCTGTATACTTCGGTATCGAGACGTTCAGAGCAGTGAGATAAAAGGATTCGGTCTATACATTTCCCGTGAGCACGTCAGATCCTGGAGAGTTGGAGTGGAGAGGAGTCCCCGTGATGCTTTTCGGCGTTTGTGCAACCGTACGAGGTACATGGTACTGTTATATTCAGCGGCCGGTTCCGACCTCTCCAAAGTCCATATCCGTTTTCCAGACCTGAATAGCATTATGGCCCGTGTTGTGAAAATCAAAGATCGATCCATCCGAGTCATCCCTGGCAGGACAAATTGGATGACGTCGCAGAAAGCCTACTTGTATAGAAACGGTCCGGTCGCACGAGGTATGTAGAAGACTAAGCTGAAAAGACTGACCAATGCTGAGGTTTTGTAAGGATCGAACGCGAGGTCCTTGCAAATATCGAGTCAGGTGTAAATGCGGAGGGCTCGTATGTCAACGGTAGACGAGGCTGAAGGCCCCTATGCTTATGGTCATAATTGGTGGCCGCAACCAGTTGGGCAAACTAAATATTAGCTTGCATACCGAGTACTTGTAGGTTACATGGCTGGCCCAACAATCGACATGGTCCGTTTGGCGGAGAAAATGGCTACTCGACCGAATCAGGTTCCTCTGATAACTATGCAGAATCCGCAGACGCATAAAACAAAACAAGAAATTCATTTCCATCATTGCTCCGCGTGTCCGTGCAGGCTCCTTGGAGTGGATTGCTGGTCCCCTCCTCTGGTATTTGCTGCTAGAACTCTCCTCCAACTTTCCTTGTCGTTCAGCTCGGATCCTAGCCCGTTGACTGCGAGATGCTCTCCCGTCTATGGTCATCTTTAATCATCGACTATAGGAAGTGGGGACTTGGCCGTAAGCACGCCATTTCTGCTTGTAGGTACTACTACTGCCACGTACATGTCGGACTTGCCAGTCACTTGACTTCTGCGGTATTGTTGGCCGCTGGCTGCTTCTGCTCGGAAGTTTCCACCCAGTGCTCTTCACTATAGAGGGCTTTGGCTGCACCGCCCACGACCTCGCCAGTCGAGAACAAGTTGTCGACCTGTTCCAGGGTCTTTCCACCCGTCTCTGGGCACCAGAAGAACACAAAGGCGACGGCCACCAGATTTCCGCTCAGCACCCAGAACCAGAAGTGCCACCCACAATTGTCGAAGCCAATGGGTCCAACAAAGACGGTCAAGAAGGTACCCAGCCACTCACCGGCCGACGTAGCTGCACCACCAATGTGGCGATATTCAAGGGGGGAGATTTCGGCGCAATACAGCCAGACCGCTCCTTCGTAGGCGTAGCCCATGATGAAGAGGAACAGCCACAAGACGGCAATCGAGGCCCAGCGGATAGACGATGTCTGGGGGACGGCAACCAAAGCGATGAAGATGACGAGGAGCAGCGTCATTGCCAATGCGCCGTGAAGGAGCGTGCTTCGACGACCAGCCCGTTCGACGGTAAAGTAGAGGGGGACGCAGCCGAGGGCGAAAATGATGTTCTGGACCCCGGCGAGTGCGGAAATCAAAGTGGGAGTGGCTCCTGTGTTGGACAAGATAATGCTGCCTGGAAGACAAGGTCAATACCAGCTGCCTTTCACGGCGAGTAGAAGAGCATAAAGGACTTACTATAATAGGCCATCAGAGAAGAACCCATCCATTCACGAATAAAGGGTAGCCAGAAGCAGATGGACAATCTCCTTGCAATCTTCAGAGGCGAGTGGTCGATGATACCCAAGGCGATGAACTGATTCCAGTTCAAGCTGGCGCTGGCCTCCAATTCCGACTCAATAGCCTGTAAGATTTCGTGCTTGGTTTGTTGAACCTGAGGATCATCGGGAGATGCGTCATGCAAACGCGCTAGGATAGCATCGCCCTCCGGGATACGGTTGCGGGCATAATACCATCTTGGAGTGTCGGGCAAGAACAGCATGCACCCACCGCCGATTGAAGCGAAGATGATCTGGAAGACGACAGGTAGTCGCCACGAGATCTGATTGTCCATTTTGGTGAATCCGTAGTCGATCCAATAGGCCAAAGGCACCCCCGAAATCAGCATGATTGCGTTCAAAGCATTCGCAGGGCCTCGGTCTCCAGAATCCACACCAGTCTCTGACAAGTATGTTGGAACGGCCGACGAGATGCACCCGATGGCGAAACCCGTGCAGCATCTGCCGACAATGAGTTGGGCAATGCTGTAGGACGAGGCCTGGATGACAGAGCCTATGATCGCGCCCACGTTGCCCATGATGATAGTGCCGCGGCGACCCAACCGGAAGGAGAAGAAGCCCACCACCACGGACGTGACAAACGCAGCCAGGCTGTAGGAGCTGGATATCATGGGAATGGTATATTGTCCAGTGTTCTCAAGCCCAATCGCGTCGATGAAGGGTTGATGGAGCAGGACGCCGCCCAACACGCCAGCATCGTACTAGACAACAGTTATTACCTCTCAAGATCGCAACAGGGTCAAAGGTCGTTGGTGGTTCCACTTACGCCATACATCATGAACGAGGTACCGCACACAAGTTTCATGAGCAGGTAGAGGGTTCTACCTCGAAGCCTTTGGAACAACTCCATGGTGGCGGCGTTGGAATTGGTCGATCCGAGACAAGAGAATGCACCACTGAAGCGTAGGGTGTGGTAGAGTGAGGTTTCAATCTCTGTGCGTCCAAAGGGACGGCAAGGGAAGCATCCCTTGATATACCTCTCTCCATTTCTCCACGTTGATGTCGGGGCCCCATCCAGCCTGAGTCTGCCAGATGGTCGATTCAGACAAAATCATGTCAGACACCTGGAGGCTAGTCTTCGCTTTGCCACTAGCGACCAGGTGACAAGCACGACAAGCTTGAGGCCGAGGTCGGCCATTCGCCTGGGTGCCTTCGTTCTCCGCAGCTTCATTGACCCCGCAAACCCCTGGTACTGTGTTAGGCGAATCCATGCATCCCTGGGTGATCCCCGCCTCGTCGTCAGCCCACCCACAGCCTACCAGCAGAGTTCAATTCCTCGCGCTTAATCATAGTCCGATACATGTACCCAGTACTTGGGGAAAAGCCGGCCGAAAGTGAAAACGCCAGGAGTGGGTTTCTACGCGCCCTCCATGGCCTCGACCTAGTGACTAGTCCTACTCGTACCACCTCGGTCTCTTCTAGCTTCTTCCTCTTCTACCTAATCCCAAGTGCCCCGTACACGACACTGTCCGATGTTGCGGTTCCGCCACGTGGTGACTGACTCTTAATTGGCAAGTCAGACCCTTTCATCACCTCTCCTGCTTGCACAAGCTGTTATAGTACGAGCACTGGGCTTGCTCGGCGGGCGCCGCACATATGGCGGATACTCCGGCCGAAAAAGACTCCACCAATATCGAGAAAAGGAAGAAGAAGCCTCGCCAGCGGACGGAGAAGAAAAGGATCCAGGACCGTGTGGCCCAGCGGGCCAACCGCGAGAGGACCAAACAACGTATTGCTGCGCTCGAAGAGGCTCTGGGTAGCCTCCAGTCTGGCGATGACCCAAGCTACGCGGCCTCGCTTACGCGAACCATAGCCAGCCTGCGAAACAACAACCATCGGCTTCGTTGTACGCTCGACAAGATACACGGCCTGATTGCTCAAGTCGCGCTCATTCGTGAAGACGACGTCGCGGACCACAAACTCGAATTCAAGCCCTGGGCCTGCAGCTCACGAGAAAAGCCTTCCAGCTCCGAATTGGCCCCGATTTTCAACAGCGAGGCGACGCTAGAACAAGGCGCCGCTTTCGCCCACAGCAACCCCTACGAATTGGATCGTCGTGAAGCGACAGCGACGACGCCTTCCTGTCCACATCTCGCCGTGACCGCGACTGAAGATATCACGGGACATGGTTTCCCGGGCCATGAAACTCTTGAAGACGGTGCTGCTTGTGAAGAGAATGTTCTCACTGCAGACACCCCTGGAGAAGAGGTTTTTGAAATGGTTGCCGACGCGGGATCTGCAGGCGGGACCACGGTAGATAAGGGAGGCGGGAAGGGGTTCGACTTTGAACTTTCCACCAACATGCTCGACGTGTTCGATCCGACCGACATCAGCGGTTGGAGTACATGCGAATCTCCGCTGTTCAATTTTCGGTCCGCTACACTCGACTTGCCGGGAGCAATCGCTCCAGACGCTGAAAAGTGGCACGTCGGGAACTCGGCATATTTTGGAGCCCTGGACTCGGTGAAGAGACGGGTCCGGTCAGCGACCACCATGGACTTTCAGGTGGCCTTTCATGCTGCATTGTGGGGCTGGCAGAATGTTGGCAACGAAGCTGAACATCCCGTCTGGAATGCTTTGCGACAGGTCGACCAACGCATATTCGGCAGCTGGACATCCAAGGCTCAAAGGATCGCGATGATGTATGTCTGCCAGACCTTGATACAGTATCGCGAGAATCCCACGCCGGAAAATTTGAGTCGAGTTCCTGGCTTTCTACAACCCAGGTGAAACACTCCGAGATAGTTGGCTGGCAATCACGACTGACTGAACCGCAGACCTGCACAAGAACGATTGGAACATCCAGTCGTTATAGATTTTCTAATATGGTATGTCTCAACGTTCTTTGACATCCTTCTGTCAGTTTGGTTATCAGGTCGATTCCGTTTCCGTCAGGGATATCTTGACAGCGCTGACCATCTCTAGGCCCGGTATGCGTGATCGCATGATGTTTGAATATGAAAAATACAGCGCGACGGGCGTGTTCTCTGCGGCATACGTCGAAAATTTCTCCTTCTTCTGGCCTTATCCCGACCAGGAGATATTTCGGTATGACCCTCTACACGATCGATACGAATTCCGCCCCGTGTTCCTCCAGTATGTGTATAACTACAAGAACTGGACCATGAGGGCGGCGTTTTTCGACACGTGTCCTGAAATGCGGTACGATGTCCCTGCCTTCGAAGATACCGCAATCGTTATATGACCCGGGACTTCTTGGTGAGGACGACAGAGGGTTTTCCAGTGAGCACACCGTGATATTAGGCGTTGGCTAATATCACGGCAAGTTAAAGTCGACCACTATACGACTGCAAATTCTTAGCCAACGGGGCCTGCACATCTTGTCAAGGCCGGTTGCGAACCTACCCTGCGACTTGCCCGTTCTTGAGCTTCTGGACTGCATCGTTGAACTTGCTTAATCCGACTACCGTGGGGTCGAGGCGTAGCTTTCCTGGATCACTATGAGCCGTGTTACTTGCACACTCTGCAAGGGAACGCACCTCGTCGAGCGAAATCTAGTGTCTCATCAATATCGGCCAAACTGCTGACTAGCGTGCCTTTGATAGATTGACCCCGGAAGACCAGTGTTGAAGGGTCAAGGTCTAGGTGGTATTTTCCGTGGGGAGGCAGACCGATGCTGCGTCTTTCTGTTAGCCTGGCTCCGTAACACACACGTAAAGGAGAGGGGGGGGGGGGGGGGGGCGTGTTGACCGACCACATGACTTTTGCACCTGCACGAGCACCCAGATAGCCGAGAGAAATTGGGTACGACTGAACAGCCGTCACAAACACAGCGTGGGCACCGCCGTTCGTTAATTCGAGAACCTTCTTAACCGGATCTTCCTCCTTGAAATCCACAAAGTGTTCAGCACCTAAATCCAGAGTAAGCTTTCTTCGCTCGTCGCCAGTGTCAACGACTATAGCTCGAATGCCCATGGCGACTGCCAATTGAACGCCTTGAATGCCCACACCTCCACCCCCACCGGGGAATACTGCGAAGTGACCGGGTTTAATGTCTGACTCCTTTATCGAAGTGTAGATGGTCGAGGCAGAGCACATCACCGGGCCTGCGACGTAATCGGAAACGCCCTTCGGAATGATCGGTCAATCATAGGCCACCTCAGCATGATTCATAAGACATACATCAGGGATGCGCTGTGTGAAAAAGTGAGCCAACCTTGTGCCTCGAAGCAATAAACACAACTTACAGTGGTGTAGTTCTCCGGTGAGACAACATACTCCTTGTACGATCCTACCAACTGTAAGCCAGGGTACTGGCCACTCGCGGGAAATCGACGCCTACCGTCGCATGCTCCTCCGGTAAATACGGCCTTGAAGCAGTACTGTTCCCGTCCGGTCTTGCAGTACTCGCATGCGTGGCAGACATTTTGGATGGGTTTGAAGCCTGCTCGCTCTCCGACCTTGAATGCCTTGACATTCTCTCCCACTCGAACAATCACTCCTGCGCCCTCGTGTCCTGCGCATTTGACTCCCAATTCGGACATTTTGGGCAGATTCCAGTCATTGAGCATGTAGTGAATGTCGCTGAGGCAGATGCCGGTGGCATTGAGCTTGATGAGGACCTCATCGGGACCTAGGGAGGGGGTGACTGTCAGTATCCGCGGCGGGACGGCATGGCTCAGTACTGCTTGCCGACTTCTGGTACAGGGACCTTTTCGACCGCGACATAGAAATTCGGGCCTTCGTCTTTCTGCGGGCACCATGTGAACATTTTGTCCCGACTGACAGACCGGCATCTCTTACCACCACCGCGCCCCAGCATTCCTTGGGGATGTCAAAGTCAGGAGAAGCCTCACCCATGGTTGTGAGGAGGAACGTTTTCTATTTAAGCACAGCTGTTGGGGACGCCGTGGACAGGGTGTACATGTATACTTAGATGTCAACAGACGAGGAGGGAAGATCGGGCAGCTCGCAGAGCACGATGCAAGCCGGAGGTGAGAAGACTCCATGTGCTCTCGCACTAGCAGAGTCAGACACGGTCCTGGTGTCTGACTCTGCTCGAATGTGTACCCCGGGTCGGAGGGGAGCCACTCCAGCGCACATGTATTCCAACTATCACCGACTCTGGCATCCTGTGAAGTAGAGGCCGTTGCTCGGCTTTACGATACCCGAGGCTCCAGCCTGGAGTCCGTGTGACTTTCTCCAGCCTCACTCCAGATTCCTTCAAGGAGGGGATTATCGCAGCACACGTGACATCTGCTTCGTGGTGCGGATATCGGAGGATCGTGGAGTTGGCCTCTTGGCAAGCGGCATGAATCCGAGGCAGCCAGAGCGCGGCTTCACTTTGGTGGTTACACAATAGCAGATGAACAAAGACTGTGCCAGAACCACCACTGTCGCTGGCCATGTCGCAATTACATGGCATCTATTAGTAGAGCAGCCGTTATGAGTTCCAGCTCACCAGTCTCGGCCCCGGTAGTTGTTCCCCCTGGTAGCGCAGGCGTTGAGGCATTTGCACTTTCATCGCCACACGAAGATTCTCGACAGCGCATCCCACTGCCACCACCTCTTCGCCGATCCTCTCCCAGACTGTTTCGTGAAATCTTCAATGCCATGCCTGATACTGCCTCCCGCAGACAAGCAACACTTCCATACCCCGCGTCCGGTCCCCAAGACCCTCTACAAAACGTCAGCCGAGCCCTGCAAAGCGTCAACCGAGCACTTCAAGACGCCCAACAGGCATTCCACCAGTCCAGACGACCAAGAAGTGAGAGTGAAGCACGAAGCCTGAGAACGGACAGTGAGGCACCCGAGCAACCGGTGGATCTAACGAGCAGCAGCCCCAGCTCAGGGTCGGCAGAAAGTCACTACATTTCATATACCACACATCCTCACGATTCCTCACAGACACATCGCACAAGAAGATTCAACACTCTCAACGAGCCTATCTACCCTAATCCTTCCCAAGCCTCCGCGTCCAGACAGGGTCACAATTTCGACCACGGATTCCCTTACCCTCGTGCCAACGTCAGATTCTGGCCTCCATACCGACTCGGTAGTGCTCAGCTGCCTCGTATACGTCCTTTAGGTGAAGGGCAGTTGCCGTTAGCCGCGGAAGAGGAGGCAATCAATCGGCAGCGAGAGAACCACTCCAACTGGGAAAACACACAAGCCAGGAACAGGGAGCGTCAGCGGATTCAGGAACAAAGTCAAGGTCAAGGTCAAGATTCTTCACGGCGGTCTGGTCAATCCACCATGTCGCCCCCTTCGTCCTCCCACAGCAGACCGACCACACAGTCTTCTCGGCGACGAGCTTCTACGCCACAGCCTGAGAGTGATCCGTTAGTCGATGAAGTTGACCTCACTGCCGTGGACGACCATGCAAGTCTTTCCGCTGCCCTGTCAAAACAGCGGGAGGATGCCATTTTAGCTCAAAATCCAGGTACAGAGGCCGGCCGGACACCACTTACAGCATACAAGTGCCCAGTATGTATGGACACGCCGACGGATGCTACTTCCACCGTATGTGGGCATGTATTCTGCCACCGGTGTATAGTAGATACCCTCAACTGGTCCATCGAGCAACGCAGAGAAGATGCACCAGCGAACCGGAAAGTCAAAGGTGTCTGTCCCGTATGCCGTAAACCGCTGGATCTAAAAGATACGGCTGGCACGGGAAGGAGTCTTGTTCCGCTCGAACTGAGGCTGTTGGTGAAGAAGAGGAAGCGGGAAGCAGATGCCGACACTGGCAAGGGAAAGGCGACGTCCGTGATCAAGGCTGAGAGATTGAGTGATGATGACGAGATTCGCGGCGGCAAGGAGAACGTTGGAAAGGCACGGAAACGTGAACGCGAGTCTACCGAGGATGCAATATGGAGGGCGTTCACTAACGGTACCGATAACGACAACGCTTAAGTGGCCCGAGATGCTCGGAGGGCGTCCCCCTCTTCTTTCTCGAGCATCATCTCGACGGCCTCCCTGGAGGAGTTAGCCGCATGGCGGGATTCGAAGTAATCAATCACGATGCCACATGATCTATGATATTTCAGGCTCGCTATGATTTTGCCGTTGATGCCATGGAAATCGATTCGATTGACCACATAATGAAAATATGAACAGGCAAGAAGATTGAAGATTCGTCGACTGGTATATCTTGGAGTTCACAACTTGGATGCCGACCTCTAATCCATGTATGACATGTTGCCTGTGGAGATTAGCTATAGGTCTAGCCCATGCACTCAGCAGGGAGGACTTGTTGAACCGTCGTTCTAGATCGTCAGCATCACAACAGGCAGTTTCTGAAACGAGCACTCCAAACTCGACCAACGGATGGGGAAAATGCTTCGCCTAGAGCTTGAGTATGCGAAACACTAGGCATCGCCATTGGCCCCTCACTCTCACATTGGCCCCCTGTTCGTCATCGCAGGATTTCCTCAGTCAAGCCCAAAACAGCCATTCTTTTTCAGCTGCTGCCACATCATGTATTTGACTGCCCCTATTGATTTTGTTCTACAACAAGGAGCCTCCTCTTCCTTTGCTGATGCAGTCCTTTGTACCCCGAGCCTGCCCGACTCCTCGGAACTGCTCAGCTACCGCGCAGTCCATCCGTCACAATGACCCACGGCTCGCATGTCCTCTCCTCCTCGAAGCGCGCCTCGCTCGACTCCGAAGACACGTCTCAAAGCGCTCTCGCGCGTCACTCCCGAGAGCACGGACATAGGGCTCATCTGCACGATCTGGAAGCACAGAACCATGTGGCAGAAAGCGGCCATCCTCATATAAGAATTCAGGAAAACCCAGATCACCATCAAAATGCGGACGACGAGCACACCCAAACCCAGTCGCCGCGGGCTCTCCATCGCACAGAGACGGCCCTGTCAAAGGGTTCGATAAAGTCCCTGCGGCGGAGAGGCAGGGCAGATACTGCCAATGTCATTTACGGTTCGGCCGAGATGGGCAGATCAACTGGGTGGACGCCGGGCCAGGAGCCTGGTATTGACACGAGTGACCCGGCTCCTCCATACAGCCAGGGCAACGCGACCGGTGGGGACTCAGCCCACCTCGAGAAGCTCAATCAGAGATGTGAGATTACAGTGGTGGACTTCAGCAATGAGGCAGTGTCGACGACAGACCTCGACAACGACAATATCGAGGATTTCCTTCAGCAAGGGCCGCCAGATTGGAGCGATGTCCGGTGGATCAACGTCAATGGATTGTCGTGGGACGTGATCCGGGTACTGGGGAACCACAAGCGACTCCACAGGCTTGCCATTGAGGATTTGATTCACACCAAGAACAGGACGAAGGTGGATTGGTACAGTGACCATACCTACATGGTACTGCCTCTGCAGAAGCTTATCAACCTGGAGGAGAATGAATCGGACTTCAGCTCTGACGAGGAAGATAAGGACGACGCAGATTCCGATGTTGCCGAGTCTGAATACCGCACCAGGATTATCACCGAACGCCAGAGGCGGAAGCGCGAAAACAGGCGAAGAAAAGGCGCCATCCTCTCACTCATCGAGGACTTGCGGAAGCCCATGAAGAAAAAGAAAAAGAAACGTTCGTCTGGCTCTGCGGATGTGGTGGACGGCCTCCAGCCCTCGAACAGCTTTAAGCACACAAAAGTGGGAGCGCCGTGGGCACCCAGGAACATCCGTACCATGCAACGTTACCACGCCGGGCCGAACCAGGATCGCATTGACTACATGGAACGACACGCCGTCCTCAGTCCAAAAGGGATTGGCGTCTCCATGGAACAGGTGTCGATTTTTCTCTGCGCCGACAACACTGTCATCTCGTTCTTCGAGTATTCCGCGCACGATGTTCAAACACCGATCATCCGCCGCCTCCAATCACCGGGAACCATCTTGCGCCAATGTTCAGACGCGAGTATGCTCTGCCAAGCTATCCTGGATGCGATCATCGATCTTGCCATCCCAGTAACGACGGCCTATCAGGATGCGATAGGGGACTTGGAATTGGACGTGCTCACGGATCCCGACATCCATCAATCAAACGTCCTTTACATCCTCACCTCCGAGATTGCCATCCTACGAAATGCAATCGCACCAGTTGTCCAGTTGATCGGGGCGCTGAAAGACCACAAAACAAATGCTCAGCCTGCACCGGCAACCCATTCGCGCATCGCCAGTCCCGCACCGCTCGACCAACAAGATCCTCTCAGCAAAGCCACGAGCTATGAGATGAAAAATCCGAATCTTCGGAAACAGTTCACACCGCCACCGATCGTGAGCGGTGTACAAATTTCTCCTCTCACAGTAACTTATCTTGGCGACGTGGAAGATCATGCCTTGCTAATTCAAGACTCTTATGATCAAATGCGCCGTAACGCCGACAATCTCGTTGACTTGATTTTTAACACTGTCTCGGCGTACCAGAACGAATCCATGAAACAACTCACCATCGTCACATGCTTCTTCTTACCCCTGACTTTTTTGACCGGCTATTTCGGACAGAATTTCGAGCGCTTCAATGGCGTGCAGCATCACAGCGATGCCTTTTTCTGGGTTATCGCAGTGCCGGTGTCTGTGGTGGTGTTTTTGTTACTGATGAGGGATGTTATGACGAGATGGGTGGTGAAGTGGGCCAACAAGGCGCTTATTAAGAGAGGGAGGAGGAGAAGGTTGCAATCTGATGGGAAGTGAGCCTCTTATTCGAGCAATATTGGGAGCCGCGAGAGGCAGTGATGATCAGGGCAGGCGGCGCGCCTGTGTTGGATACTGATTTTGGGCTGTCCCGGATCTACTGCTCTTGTGCTGGGCATTCGCTTGGGGGGGCCAGATTTTGATATTGAGCGAGGAGTTGCGGATTGTTCTTGGCCAAGATGAGCCCGGGTTTAAATCGCCCATTTCATTAGATGTTCTCACTACAATGTTTCGGAGTGGTCTACAGGACCGATCACAGGCAACATGCGAAGAAGATCCTCCTCACCCATAATCTACGACAAAGACGCACAATTGTGAATGTCATGCTCAAGACACCCGTCTCATGCTGTCTCCTACCGATCCAGTAATTAGCCACATAATAAACTCCGTACCAGAGCTGTCTATGTCCCCTGTCTTTTCTCCCTGTTCGATGGAAGCACTTCCCAATCCGGTACTTTCACCCGGGCTATATTTCCACACCTGGCGTCCCGCTCCGGCAGAACACCGGCCGCTCATGACGCAAGGCTTGCGAGGCTGGTGGCTTCGAGGACAACACGCAGTGCTCACATACCTACTCCCTAAAACTAGCACCTCAGTACGAAGAGGACACGTCTTTACGCTATACGATTATCATGGCGACGCTATAAACCCGGACAGAACGATTAAAAGGACTATTCTTTTCTTCCTGTCCCCTTGTCTCTCTCCCACATCTACTCGCCTCATACTGTCGGATCAGATCGCAGCGCCATGACCTCTGCGCGAGGCATCACCGTCTTCTCCGGCGGCAGCGCTGCCAACGCGCTGGTCGAAGTTTTCGAAGCCGTGCGCGTCACCAAAGCATGCCCCCTCAACTACATCATCCCCATCTCCGACAATGGCGGGTCCTCCTCCGAACTGATCCGCGTCTTCGGCGGGCCAGGCATCGGCGACGTGCGCTCGCGCCTCGTGCGGCTCATCCCCACGGACCCGCCGTCGACCGAACGCTCGGCCATCTCCAACCTGTTCAACCACCGGCTGTCGAGCACCAGCGCCTCCGAGGCCGCCTCCAGCTGGCAGGCCATCGTGTGGGGCACGAGCGCGCTGTGGCGCGACATCCCGTCGGCGAAGAAGGAACTCATCCGCTCGTTCCTCAACGTGCTGAACCTCGAGGTCATGAAGCGGGCGCGGCCCCCGGCGTCGACCTTCGACTTCACCTCGGCCAGCGTGGGCAACTTGTTCCTCACGGGCGCGCGCCTCTTCAGCGGCAGCTTCGAGTCCGCCATTTACCTGCTGAGCAGTATCTGCGCGATTCCCGACGCCGAGGTGCGCGTCATCCCCAGCATCAATTCCAATTTCTCGCACCACATCGCGGCAGGGCTGGCGAACGGGGACGTCATTGTCGGGCAGAACAACATCTCCCATCCCGAGGTGAGGACGAAGCTGGAGATGCCGGCTGTGGTGGCGGACCCGCTCTCGCTCCCACTCTCGCTCTCGCCCTTGCCGGGCTCAAGTTCGGACGAGGCGGAGTTCCGCGTGCTGGAGGAGCATGGCTTCGATCATTCGGGCGATGAGATCGAAGACGCCCATATCCCTGGGACGCTTCCTACGCTACGCCAGCGGAACATCAAGTTTAGCAAGGATCACGACGAGGACCTGCCGGCCCGGATTGAGCGGATATGGTATATTAACCCGTATGGACAGGAGATGCTCCCGCCCGCGAACCCGAGGGTTGTGTCGGCAATCAAGGAGTCTCAGGCTGTTATCTACTCGATCGGCTCACTTTACACGTCTATCATCCCGTCTATTGTCCTCAAGGGGGTGGGCGACGCGCTGCGAACGACACCCGCGCGCCACAAGATCCTGATCTTGAATGGGTCCCTGGACCGGGAGACGGGTCCGAGTTCGAATCCCTTCTCGGCGTTCGACTTTGTCGAGGCAATTGCTCGGGCGGGCGAGCATTCTTCAGGTCGACCGTGGAGACCGAAGCTTCATACCTCGCGGTCGGACGATACGCTACGGTCTTCGGCACCGCCAACTCCTGCAGCGACTCGACATGGCGGATTTCTGTTTCCTGCTGCTGCAACGAACGGCCACATGCATACGCACACCCACACCCACACCCACGACCCGCCCCGAGACGACGTCTATCGTAAGTATGTGACGCATGTGATCCACCTGACTGGGGAGGGGACGCCACAGGTGGATCGAGGCCATCTCGCCTCTCTGGGCATTGACTGCTTGAAGCTGTACGGTCGAAAGAGCTCCAAGGGCGTCATGTTGTACGATTCGCAAGCCCTGATCGGAGCCATCGAGGCGATTCTCGGCAAGAAGGGCGACGCAATGACGCAGAGCAAAAGTCGAAGGAACACCGTCGACTCGAACGGCTTTCCTCAGATGCAGGAGGCAAGAGCGAACGCTCTGACAATACCTTGAACGATGAGGCATTCCGATTTAGATCTTGCCACTCCTGTTCCGCATCCACGCCACGAACGGCAGCTTCCACTCGACCCGTCTCAAATCAGGATGGAAAATATCAAAGTCGACCTTCTGCAGCCGGTCGAGCCACAACTGCGAGCTCACAGCTGGGCCCATAACGACGCCGAACCCCTTGTCGATATCTTCCTTCCTTTTCTCCGCTGAGGTGCGCACGCCCATGTCATACTTGCTATACTCGTGACCTTCATCGTGCATGTGCTCGAATTCGTGGCCCGGGTCGCGGTATTGTTGGACGTTCTTGAGCAGTTCGCGGGCGGTTATGAGATGATCGGAGGCGCGAGTGGCAACTGTGAATACGGCATCGCGGATGCCAACGGCGTCTGCACCATTTCGAAATATGTCTTCTTCTCGGACGCCGCATTGGGACATGACGTCCAAAGGGAGAGTAATCACGCCTTGTCTTTCTCGCGTGCCGCCACCCATATGAGGCGGATTCACCGAGTGTGAGTTGGGTGGAGGCGGAAATGCAAGTAACGGCACACCGCGAAGAACGGCAGCAATACCTGCAGCTTTGCCCACGTGTGAGGCCAGGTGGTCCATCTCTAGGGATTTCAAGGGTAGTGCCGAGAGCGTCAGGTAAAGGAGCGTGGAGTACGTTGACTCGCCATAAGATTCGAGCTCCGACAGGTTGGTAAATCCCGGATGGGACAGTTTGCGGTCCCGAGCTGTAATGATGCGTTGGAACCATGTCTTGTTGAGCTTGTAGCCTTGTTTGAGGTATGAAGCGATCAAGATGGCAACGGGCTCCGACGGCGGGGTGAGCTTAAAGCTCTTGTCGATGGTGTCTCTCCAGAATTGCATCCTCATCGCTCCGATTTGAGGCATTGACACGACATCGGGGATTCTGGCCAGCTCGATGTTGAAGGCCCGGATGGCCAAGTATGCCGGTAGCATGTGCGGCGGGATGAAGTGAGCCAGCGTATATGATGGCGAGTCATAGGTTCTGGAGCTGCAGTGAGAAAGACGTTCAAACGGGCGAGGGACATTGATGAACCCACCGAACAAGACTGGAACAATAGCCCTGTGCTTTCTTCACGTCTGGTGAATCCCGCTCAAGGGAAAGAGCCGCTCGTCGCGTACATGTAAAGTTGCGAGCATGTAGACTTAATATGCCCTGAGCTTCCTTTGGCCATCTCGATAACAGCCGTCTGCCACATCCTCCTCCCGCTGTAGACATCATATCGAGAGACTGTCCTGCCGTCTCCTCTTCCTTCCGAAATACCCCTAGCTTCAATGATCCTTCATTTCGACAACGAGAGGGGACACAGGTGATTAGACTCCCTCTATTAATGTTATTGGACCGAGCCGCAATTCGACGTCAACACCAGTCCTTCGATTGCTCAAGTGTGATGCTGGTTTTAAAGAAATAAATTGCTTTGTATGACGTTGACGCGTCACGTGCGAGCGCGTTTAATGCACGCGTCGTTCCCTCCGTCTTTCCCTCTTCGATTTGTTGCTCAATGCGAAGGCCACCATTCCCCGGGACTTATGGACGTTGACGTGCGGCCCAGAAAGAAAAGGCGTTTCTTCGTCGACGACCCAGAAGATGTCGCCGAACAACCGCATCCGCCACCCTCATCCTCAGTGAACGCCTCGAGTCGACCCAATTCCGCCACCTCGTCAACCGGCCCTGAACCCAACTCCAGCCAGACCGACCACGCTGACATTCAGACCTCTAGTAACAATGCGACGGCGTCTACATTCGATTCTGATACATTCCGCACCTTTGTCGGAGAGAATGTCCCTCAGGAAGTGGTGGACAAAATCCAGTCTGCCGCCAATGGCAACATTGAGCGAGCGATCAACATGTACTTGGACGGGTCATGGAAGGCCATCGCAACATCTGCGCCGAAGCCCTCGCTTGCTTTAGGTGGAGGTGGCTCATGGCTCGGTTCCTCCACTACGGCAACCGGCACTCCTTCTGCCCCCCGTCAACGAACAAAGCGCGAGGCTCACCCGCTGATGATACGGCTGGACTCTATGCCCGAAGAGCGATATGTAGGATCGTTCGGTGTGGGCGCATGGATGACAAAGAGCGGTACAGGCTTGCTGGCCCACGGAGAGGCAGTACGGATAGAACGATCCAAGATCACCGCGAAGACAAAGATTGGGCGGGGAGGGAAGTTGGTGCCTGTCATGGCCAGAAACCAGAAGGCGGATGTCATAACACGCTTTACAAATGCCAAAGGCGAAGAACTAGGACGCCTACCCGAAGAGACGGCTTCTTGGGTATCGCCGTTGCTGGATCAAAAGATCTGCCGCTTTGAAGGAACATGCGTCTATGCACCGGATCGTGTCCGGGTCAACGATACAATCTACCTCCAGCTTCGTGCTTATCTCGTTAAGACTGCTTTCGAAGCAAACGCTTTTGTCAAACCCAAGGACGACAATAGAGCGACAGGCTTCTTTTTGGAGAAGGAGAGCACGGAGGAGAAGGATCTTCGTTTACGGCAAGTCGCGCTCGTCAAATTGTTCGAGGAAGTCAACCTCAATCCCACGACAACGAACGAGACGGTGGCGAAGCACAAGAAGCAAGGGTTGTTGAAAGCTGCTGAAATGGCCGAGCAATATGACAAGGACAAAGAAGCCAAGGGCAAATCCGGCACTTCCACACCAGGTTCCGAAGAGGAGGAAGGTGAAGAATTGGAGGAAGATCAGCTCGACACACTGTACCGCAAGGCACAGTCGTTCGACTTCAACACTCCGGAAGCTGAGCCTGCCGCCTCCTTCCAACTTGACTTGCGAAAGTACCAGAAACAGGCGTTGCATTGGATGCTGGGCAAAGAACGGGATGAGAAGTCTGACAAACAACAGTCAATGCATCCTCTATGGGAAGAGTACACCTGGCCCGTCAAAGATGCAGACGACAAGCCAGTGCCAGCTGTTGAAGGCCAGGACAAGTTCTACGTAAATCTCTATTCTGGAGAAATCAGTCTAGACTTCCCCATCCAAGAACAAAATTGCTTGGGCGGGATCCTGGCAGACGAAATGGGACTTGGAAAGACAATCGAGATATACAGTTTGATCCATTCGAATCGGTCACAAGTTGATCTGGAGGCCATGGACAAGACACTGACTTCCGTCAACCACCTGCCTCGACTTCCGCAATCCTCAATGTCAGTGGAGCCAGCGCCATGCACGACGCTGGTGGTGGCACCCATGTCATTATTGGCACAATGGGAAAGTGAGGCTGTCAAGTCTTCAAAGCCAGGCACATTGAGGACTATGGTTTATTATGGCAGCGAGAAGTCGGTCAATTTGCAGGTCTTGTGCTCTGCTTGGAATGCTGGATCTGCACCGAACGTCATCATCACGAGTTATGGGACTGTCTTATCAGAGTTCAACCAGGTGTCAGCCGCTGGTGGCGACAGAGCATCACATGGCGGCCTATTCTCGGTTGAGTTTCACCGAATCATTCTAGACGAAGCGCACACAATCAAGAACAGGCAGGCAAAAACATCAAAGGCTTGCTATGAGCTCAAAGCAAGGCACAGATGGGTGCTGACTGGGACGCCGATCGTCAATCGCCTGGAAGACCTTTTCAGCCTAGTACGATTCCTCAAAGTCGAGCCGTGGAGTAACTTCTCGTTCTGGAAAACGTTCATCACGGTACCGTTTGAGTCGAAAGAAATCGCAAGGGCCCTCAACGTTGTTCAAACAGTCTTAGAACCTCTGGTGCTCCGAAGAACCAAAGACATGAAGACGCCTGAAGGTGAAGCCCTAGTGCCGCTGCCTCCCAAATCCATCACCGTCGAAGAAGTTGAGCTGTCGAAGACAGAGCGCGAAGTGTACGATCTAATCTTCACCCGGGCGAAACGGGCGTTCAACGAGTCGGTGGCAGCTGGCACTCTCTTGAAGTCGTACACCACGATCTTCGCTCAGATTCTTCGCCTGCGGCAGTCCTGTTGCCATCCCATATTGACGCGCAACAAGGACATCGTGGCAGACGAAGAAGACGCAGCCGTTGCCGCGGCAGCGGACGAGAATGGCTTTGCCGACGACATGGATCTTCAAGATCTCATCGCTCGATTCACCAAAGATACGGACCTTGCAGACAAGGAGAACCCGGCATCGAAAGACCCCATCAACACATTCACCACCCATGCTCTGCGCCAAATTCAGGATGAATCAAGCGGCGAGTGCCCGCTTTGCTATGAAGAACCCATGGATAATCCGGCCGTTACCACCTGCTGGCACAGTGCATGCAAAGACTGCTTGGAAAAGTACATTGCGCACCAATTAGAGAAAGGAGAGAATCCTCGTTGTTTCTCGTGCCGCGAGGAGATCAACCCCAGAGATGTCTTCGAGGTTGTTAAGCACAATACTCTGTCACTATCTTTTGATGAAGATCAAGATATGTATGGGGTCGAGGATGCAGCTGTCAAGCCTAGCAAGATCTCGCTACGACGAATCCATCCTTACTCACCATCTGCATCGACTTCGGCCAAGATCGCAGCTTTGCTAAAACACTTGTCCGCCTTGCCCAAGGGGACAAAAGCGGTGGTCTTCTCCCAGTTCACATCTTTCCTCGACCTGATTGCTCCTCAACTCACTAAGCATGGCTTCGCGCACCTCCGCTTCGACGGCACGATGTCGCAGAAAGTTCGAGCTCAAGTGATCCGCGCCTTTAACGCAGAGAACGCGTCAGACCCGAAAGCACCTCGCATCTTGCTCCTTTCCCTCCGGGCAGGTGGTGTCGGTCTGAATCTCACGGCCGCAAGCCGGTGTTACATGATGGATCCATGGTGGAGCTTTGCCGTGGAAGCACAGGCCATCGATCGCGTGCACCGGATGGGGCAGACGCAGAAAGTCGAGGTAATAAGATTCGTGACGAAAGAAAGCATTGAAGGGAGGATGTTAAGGGTGCAGGAGAGGAAGATGGCCGTGGCGGGGAGTTTGGGGGTAGGGCAATCCGGGACAGGTGAAAACGAGGAAGAGAGGAGGAAGAAGAGGATTGAGGAGTTGGAGATGTTGTTGGGTTAGTTAGGGAGATGGGACAATGGAGGCAATGAGCAATGCAACGAAGACCAACAGAGGTATTGTCGAGGATCCCGTGTCGAAAGGGGCTATTACGAAGGAGGCACTCATGATGCGAGGAGTGGCTCCACCAGTGAATTGCCTGCGCGCATTCATGCATGTTGTGTGGTTATAAAGCCGCGGACTGAGGAGATTGGTTTTTTGCAGCCTGGAGGCCCGATGCATGCGAGAAGACTACTACTGTAGTAGGTAACCTAGGATATACGATTTGCGCGAGGGAGCGATATACGATGCATTCATCGTATTATACTGTACACTTGCATACCGTCTCTCGGGCACGACGAGGTTAGTGGGATCCGGAGTGGTCGTGATGGTGCTTATAGATAGTAGCAAGAATTCGGCCTCATCTGACCAAGGTCCTTGAAACTTCTAAATTGCCCGTTTCCGAAGGTGAGGCTGGCGGAAGATATAGACGAAACCGACCGGTTCGTGTGACTCGGCTTGAGGTTGACTCTTGATCTGCTGAACCTCTGCACGGGGAACAAAGCCTTGCGGATCGTGCTTGGATTTGTGAAGGCGATGCAAAACCTTGGAAGCCTCCTCTTCTCTCCCTTTCAACATGAAGCCCTTGGGGATTCCGGGATGAAGAACAGGGACACCAGGAAGGCCAGGCCGAAGAAGGTTTGGATGCAGAAGTTAAGGCGCGCGACTCAAATGCATCGCGCACAAAGTTGAAGCCGAGCGCGGCCGAAGAGGCAACGATTTCACCTGTCATGACGCATACAGGGTGGAAGCCGACCAAGAAGCCGCGGAACTGGGGAGGGGAGACCTCGCTCATATAGACGGGGCGTGTTGCTCTGGACGATACCACAGGCAAGACCTCCGAGACAGCGCACGGCGAAGAACATGGGTAAGCTCACCGAGCCTGCCATCAGGGCATTCGCCCAGCGTACCGCCGACAAGAGCATCAGCGTTTGAGACACCAAGAAACTTTGCAACAAAAGTCGGCTGAGATAGCGAACCACCGAGCACCACGACCGAGTGGCCATAATTCGCACTTCTAAGTCCAGCGACGAGGATTACCCGGCAAGGTCGTCAGCAACCACGCACAAGTATTAAGAAGCACCTAGCGGAATCTTGAAGATCTTACCAAAAAGTTCAACGCACTTGTGTGAGGCTTCGCATGGCGGCCTTCAACATTGGGAGACCCGTCCTTTTGTATTATCCTTCTGGTCCTGGCTTGGTTGATTGGATGTACTTAGATAGGTGAGAGGCTACGCAGAAGACTTGACCGCTGTGATCCAACAGAAAAGGACACATTGCTTTCGCCTCTTCACTCTCAGCAGCATCTAATATACATAGTTTCCAGCTTGAGGCACGCGGAAATGCAAAAGCTGGGGGCCATCTTGGGGATTCTGGAGTACCAACACTTGAGTCCTTACTATCGACCGCGCGGACGTTCCAAGTGGTTGCACGAGGCTAGGGCGAGGAGGTTCCTTATGCTTTCCACCCACCCCCGGATTGGCAATGCTCGGAGCCGTGAAGCTGTGGAGCTCTTGAGTCTCAAGGGACTGAAGAAGATCAGGCCGGGTTTTCACAATTCAGCCAGCAATTGATCTGTAGCTAGAGATGCGATATGCCAACGATTCAACCCTTTTTTTGGGGGGGGGGGGGGGGAAATCGCCATCGTAAAATAATGCGGCACCAAGCCCTTCTGGGCCGAGGGATCGAAATTCTTTGGTCTCAGACGTGGTCGCTAGGTCTTCGGGCACCCAGCTTTTGTGGACCAGCAGACCGTTCACTGCGAAAAAGCTAAAGGTCGATAGTGGCTCAGGTTCGAGTTGTATAGGAAGCAATATGTTGCGGGTAATGCACATATCAGCCTTTCTCCGGTGGGAAGGCAGAACCCTGTTGCCTGGGGACTGTCGATAAAGCGTAGAGACCGACAGCGAGAGTAACTTTGCTTATCAAGCATGAATTGAATCGGGTAAGTCTTTGAGACCACAAGTTTCCGCAAACCAGTTTTGTTATTTTAGGATGCATCCCGACTTCCTAAGAAGCCACCGGACTGTGTGGGATCGAAGCTCGGAGTTCGACGGGGTTGTCGGAGCGCCGGGGAAGGGAACGGAGTGGCTGGAGGCGAAGGGGAAAGGCAACATTCGAAGATCACGAGATGCTGGACTTCGTCGGAGACTATGTGGCCTTCAATATTATCGACATATCGAGAAGTCGACCTTTCTTCTGCTTGATATCATCTATCTTCAAGATCGAAATTCAGCGCAGCAATGTCCGACTCTGAAGAATATCCGCCTTTTCCACCACCAGGTCCGCCATTCATTCCAGCCAGCTTCCACCAGAACACCGACGATGGAGACACAACTGGCTATATTTTCAACCACGTGGCTCTGCAAGTTAGCTCGCCCGCCTTATCGTTCTCGTTCTATATCGACTTTTTAGGCATGAGTCTGATCTTTGCGATCAATGCTGGACCCATGACAGCGTATTATCTGGGGTACCGGAATCCAGAGCACGATGCAGTCCCTTCCGACATGGCTCGAGGGTCTGGTGCGCGTTCGGGACTCTTGGAACTTATCGTCGCAAACGACGAGGATGCCACACATAGCAATCCGACCCCGAATGGTACAGAGAATTTTCGTGCTAGCGATGGGAGCACGCAGTTGGGTCGAAGGGTCGGATTCGCCCATTTCGGCTTTCGGGTCCCCAATGTCGCGGAGACGTTGAAGCGGGCCGAGGAGAAGGGCTGGAAGGTGGTGAAGCCATTGGACAAGGTGGATGTTCAGTATATGCCACTTCCGGGATGGGAAAATGAAATTGAGGGCAAAGAAAGGAAATGGGAGGGTGGATTTGAGAAGACGTTTGCACAGGTCGCCTTTGTGCAGGATCCTGACGGGTGAGTCCAATCTTCATTCTCTTTGTCCAATCGACATTGCGAAGATCCACGGCTCTGGAGGAACAACCATTGAGCTCCAGGTCATTTCCATCGTCAACTTCTCTGACGGGAGAGCAGGCATTGGATTGAGATCTTGCCAAGGGAGATGAAGAGGGGCTAAAAGGAGCAGAAACGGGTGACAAGGCTTACAATAAACAGTAAGATTAGATTTAGGCCATCGATCCAGTGTTGGGAGCGACAGGAGAGGTGACTTCAAGCAGAGACACTCCTTGGCACTACAGCCTCATGGTTAACAGCCTCAGTCCTGGGGGAGATAGTCTGCCCTAAGTATGGAGTACATTTTGGGACCCAGTGCCTGCAAAGCCGATGGCGAAAGGCCAGGCTATTGATCTTCATGGATTGTGCCATCCTTGTTCATCCAATCCGTTAGTATTGTCCCTGAACATGTAGGACCAAACCATTTAGAATGAGTCCTTTGGCTATGTACTTCTTGGAGATAGAAAACCCAATCCACCTGGACACATTCTAGATACGAGCTGGCTTGTGTCCCTTGTCAAAGTGGGAACTTGCCTGCACCTTTACGAAAGACATTCGTAGGATCATATTGTTTTTTCAACTCCAATACTCGGTCATAGTTGACTCCAAATATATCCTTGGCCGTAGCCGTATTGACCCCTAGACGCCCACAATTGAATCAGCAATTGCCACATTTTCACTGGAAGATAATGGACGTGCTGTGACTGACTTACCGTCATAATTCCCATATTGACCCACTCCGTCGTCAGTTTTATGTTTCTCAAGCACTTCACGGGCTTTGCGTGCCATGTTGCGAGTCCAGTTGCGGCATACAGCGTCATTCTGGTCGCCGACCCATCTGGTGCTGAAGAGAATACTGTAGTGTGACCCGCGGTTGGCAAACGACATGGCCGTCTGCGACACCTGGTTGACCACTCTTTGAGAGAAGAACTCGAACAAAATGATGGTTTTGATGGCATCTGGGACCTCGGTTATGAATTGACGGTAATCCTCCAAGATGTCTTCCGCTTGAGCCAGTGTCAAAGGAGCAGCAAAGGCCGACCCTTTCTGTGTCTTGCGATCTCCGTGTGTTGATACTCTGTTCAGCATGCTGTTCACCTCCTTGTACGGTATCTCTGAAGTTAAATCCACAAGTGGATTCAGCGCAAATAAGGGAGCGAAGTAGTCCCTCGCTTCGTCCCTCTTACCATTGTAAAATAAGATGGCCATCACGCTGACCTTTCGTGCAGGTGCCGGGGCACCAATGCCAAGTACCATTGCGCTCTGACCCTCAGTCGTTTCCACGACCCAGTTGGCGAACTTAACGACTTCCCCTAGATCTCCGGTTTTGAACACGAGTAAGCCACCCCAGACCGGATCGGCTTGCTTATATCCACGAAATGTGAAGCTCGTTGCCACACCCAGGCTTTGTCCAGCTCCTCGCAATCCCCAGAAGAGATCCGGATTCTCAATCTCCGAGGCCTTGAGGATGCGCCCATCTGCTAGCACCACTTCAACCTCGAGGAGGTTGTCGATCGTTAGTCCGTACTTGCCCGTTAACCAGCCATATCCTCCACCCAAGGTGAGACCACCGACTCCTGTATGGTTGACTGTTCCACCTACTGTAGCCAGACCATACTTGGCAGCAGCGTAATCGACGTCCTCCCAGATTGTCCCTCCCTGGGCCTTAATGGTCAGATTTTCGGGATTGACAGTGACCTGACGCATCTTTGTCAAGTCAACGACCAGGCCACCTTCGGTAGAGGACGATCCAGAAGTCGAATGTCCTCCACCAAGGACTGCGACTTCGAGCCCACGATTTTGAGCAAACAGCAGGGCTTGCGCCACGTCTTCGGCGCTAGTTGCTTGCACCACAACACCCTATTGTAGATTGATTAGTACATGCTTCTGTGGAAATCTGCACGCCATGGTCCCGAGTTCCAGCAGGTCAAAGTGCTTACCGCTCTCTTCTCCGCTGCCTCTGACCATCTGTGCAGACTCTCCTCATAGCCCTCTGAGTCCGGTGTTAACACAGCAGACGCCTTGACAGATTTTCTGAGGTCTTCGACGGGAACCGAAATCTGTCCGACTGAACCCATGATTGAATTTGGACTGGCTTCGATGATGTAAGGCTTGGTAAATCCCAAATGTCTCACGAGATGATCATCGTCGTTAAGTGAATCCAGCTTTTGTCGCCGAAGCTTTCTTTTTACATTTGAGTCGAAATCATTGCCCTCAAGAGGCGCACAGAGTGCTTGGAATTCGGGCCGTAGGTGGTGGCGTTTGGTACCGCCACTTGTCCGAGACTGACCTCCAACGTCTACCACAATATTCGATTCCGCGAAGGACGATTAGAGAAAGATGCGCCGAAACCCGAGATGTGAACGTGATCACAGATCCACTTGCTCTTCGACAGACATGAACATGTTGGCCAGAATTTGATTGTGATATTCAATCCTCGTGCTAGGTAGTCCTAAGTAGACTGTCTCTAGACTTTGGATGGACAGCATTTGAGTCGCGAGCATAATAGCTTATTCGCTGGCTTGCCAGATTCCACCTGTGGTTGGCGAATCACTCTTCTGAGTAATTTTATATTACGATATTAGCTAGGTCTTCATCTGAAATATGGCGGCACCCAGTACAACTACCGAATTTATATTCTTCCATGTGCCAGAACCGATAATCCCGGAAGATCCGCAGAACGCCGAAGGGAAAAGGTTGATGGAAATTCTCCAAAGCGCAAAAAGCAAACATGGACATTGCTGGTCTGTCTGGGGAAGGACTGAGGAAGACCGCAACGCACTCATCTGGGTTATTGGTAAGCTTCAACTTTCTCCTCTGGGGCTACGGCCAGAAGCGCGCGGGCTACTAGGACTGACTGTAAGGCGACGGAATAGAATGGGCAGACAACACCGAGACTGTCTTGACTGAAGCTCTACGACCATTTACGAAACGGAAGCCCGAGATTGTCAAGCTGAGAGCGCAACTGACTCCGTCCCTCTCGAGTGTCGGTGGAATCAACTCCTGCCCCATAACCGATGTCACGACAATCATCTTCCCCACCAGCGCGCCAACCGAGGACGTCGTGAAAGTTGTGGAAGCCATGAAAGAAGTTGTGACCCAAAAGATACCCGAGAATCTGAGGCCGTCTTACTATTGTCTGACCACTCCTGAGACTTATCCGGTTATTGAGCATCCCGACAGTCCGACAGGGAAGGCGGTTGTAAACGTTGCTGTAGTCGGATGGGAAAGCAGGGCTCAACACTACGCAATATGGAAGACCCCCGAGTTTGAGGAAGTGATACCTCCGGTGAGGGCACTGATGCTGCCGTACGCTCCGGGGATCGGGATGAAGCACACCCCTTTCAAGGTGCTATGGACCAGCTGTGGTAGGATATGCAAATGTACCTGAAAATACTTATCTTTAAGCAAATTCGACGTGCGTTCACATTGTTAACAAATGTGAAACGGAAGGTAATGTCCGCGACAGATAATTCGTTCCCCTCGACCAGGTCGATCGGAATGTGCCTCGGATATTAGTCGATGAACTGACTCCACAAAACGATCTTTCTTTCTAGGTCGTTTTCGGAAGAGGTGTGGGGTGTTCCAGAAAAGAAACGTCGCTCCCAACTTCTCTCCGGGGTTGCTGGTGGTGTCGGAGTTCGGGTGGTGGTGGCCCTGCAACCACCCCTGTGACCTCTCCTCGACTGGCGGCTCTTCCGATCATGTTCACCGTTAGCTGTGGGCTGGGTCAAGCAGTAGCTGTTCACTCGGATGTACGATAATGGCTGATCAAGTTGTGTGAGTAGAGAATCTCGAATCTAGACTCCCGCTTAGATTCTTTCTTGTGACTGGTGCAGGAAATGGAATCGGATATGATATTACCACGCTTCTCTTGAAGTCCACCAAAGTCTCGCATGTCATTGAGGTCGACCTCCACGTGGGACAGGCTCATCTCTCTCGAAAAAAGACCACCAGGGACGACTTTATGCAATTGCAGGAGATGTTGCCGACACCGCTGCAAGCGTCAAGGCTGTAGACAAAGCAATGAAGCATGGTGACTGCATCAACAGCTTGATCCTGAATGCGGCAATGGTCGGGCCAGTCGGGCCACTTCCGAAGCTCGCCGTCGGTGACTGGAAGGGAGACGCTTGATATAAACTTCTTTGCACCATGTATTAAATGCCTCTGGTGTTCGATTTATGTTGCTTACGAGGAGATCCAGCATGCTTAGCCACACCTACTCAACAGTCGTGGAAATATCATGATGATGTCGACCAGGGTATGTCTCGCACCAGCCGAGTGTTGGACTTGCTATGCATGCACCAAGTCGGTACTGAATTACCTATACTCGTGTGTACCACGGGAGAAATCCGGGATCGAGAGCATTGCTATTACGCCTGGAGCCGTAGATACCGACTCGCAGGCGAAAATTCTCGAAATGATTGGAAGCCTCGGAGGAAATGAAAGCATTCATGAAGTCTATGTCTTCCTCTTGAAACCCGCACAACCAGCGTCGGCTTCTGTCAAGCTTGTCGAGACGGGAATACCAGCTTCAAATGATAGGGCAAACAGCTATTGGCAGACAATTGATAGAAAGTCACGATCGAAAGGAATCATGTACCCCAGATGCCGTAATTTGGAGCCGTAACGCTAAGTCTCCAGGTATTACTGGTGTGTGCCCACAGGACACAGGGTATTCCCCACGCTGAGCGGCATTCCTCCGGCAAGTTAGTTGCACTTTCGTGTCCAAGTATTAGCAAACTCCAGATATCCCCCCAGTCGCCCCCCAAAGCGAGTCAATCTTTGATTCTCACCATGTTCTACCCGCCGCACGTGCCGCCAGTGGTAGAGGAATGAACCTGCATCGACTTAGCTCACGTAGCCGGCGTGACAGACAAGATGCCGTCTCCGAGCGTATACTCTTCATGTCAAGTGTGTGGGAAGGGATTTGGCCGCAGGTATTGCCGCTGTCGCTACCTCACTGGCGCTGGGATGACTGACGTAGCACGGTTCTCAGAGACAGTCTCAACCGACATCTCAAAACGCACGAAAGAGGCTTCAAGGCACGGAAACGGTCTTGTAAGCGTTGTCAGGAGTGTGTTTCGTGTCAGAGCTCAGGTATTCACCTCAGCTGATGATTCCAAGGTCAAAAACGAAGTGTACTGGCGAACGGCCCGAGTGTGCAGCGTGTGTCCGACGTGGAGTCGCCTGCGCGTACCCAGTCTCGCACGAAGCTGGGAATCATTCCTTTCAATCCATTTCCCCGGGAGGCCCTTCAGTCTCCGGGGATGGCTCGGCTCCAGATGTTGATATTGTTGAAGAGTCCACAATGAATCTAGTGCGAGGTCTCCCAAATATGGTCCCCCAGTCGACGTCCTTGGGATCCGAAACACACGACCTACCCTCCATTGCCTCGCCTCAACAGCACAGCAACCCTTCTGCGAGAGTTGCCTCTCCTATTCTTACCCCTCCTGTTCTTACCCAGACCGGCTTTTTCATCAATGATGAAGCCTCAGATCTGGATTGGATATTCCAAGACGTCCGCGGAGAATACTTGGATGCAGTTGGTGTTCCTGCTGAATGCATGCTTCCGGACCCGATGGACTTCGGTTTCCTGGGCCTAAATCCTCAAAGGCAATGCCTGAACGCACAGGAACCTGCAGCAAGCTACCAGCTGACTGGTGATCCGGAAGAGAGCTGGCTGCTTGACCGTCCAATATCCGCTAGCCAGCCGTTGGATCTTCCTGAGCTTGGGAGCAAGAATGTTCAACTCATTGCAGGATCATATGTTCAGTTGGAGCGAATCACCGAATCCGACAGGGCAAAAATGCAGCGTTCTATCATGCACTTCCTCGAGCGTCCTATCTGGACGCCGGTCTCGCTCGCCACTTTTCCGAGCAAAGAAAAATTGGACCATTGTATCGACCTTTTCTTTGCCAAATTCCATCTGGTAAGGGCACCCAAGCACTAAGCGTGGCAGTTCCAATGACAGGAGACTTGATGTGACCAGACTAATCGTCACAGCAGGTCATAAGCTTTATTCACCGACCAACCTTCAATCCGACCACAGTATCTGAGGTGCTCGTCCTGGCAATAGCCAGCATTGGAGCGCGATTCACTTACCTCGATGGCGCGGCAGCTTTTGCCAATGCGATTGCCGAGTTGGCTCGTCGCCTTTTGCTCTCCATGGTTTGTGGATGTATGTGGGTTGTTGGAGGATGGAGGCTAATTGCTGCAACCAGGGCCAGAAAGATATGCGCGTCACTCGATCTGAATCCTACATTACTGCTCAGCTACTGCTGGGCATCTACGGCTATAGCAGTGGCGACAGATCATGGTTTAACTACAGCGAAGCTTCAAGGTGCTCTCTGGTCCGCACTGCGAAGCATGCCTGCCTCTTCCAGGATCAACCTCGGACGGCCGCATCCAGCGGAGATAGCACAGAGACCCAATGGCTGGCATGGGTTGCTACTGAAAGGCGTAGGAGGCTAGGCTGGGCAATATATGTATGTCCTTTGAGAAAGCATCAGATGTGACACGGCTATGCTAATTACCAGACGCAGGAATTTGATGCATCAGTGAGTTTTCTTCACAACGAACGCCCAGCCTTCAGCACTGGCGACATGGCTCTAAGTCTACCTTGCGACGTTGCTCGCTGGGAAGCCCACTCTGCACACTCCTGGAAAGCGCTTTGTCCATGGACTCAACCTGATGATGAGTTGGTGAAATTTCGGACAGCTGCTCGCAGCCTTTTCGATGCCAGTCTTGCCGAGTCTGTCCAGCTCTCTGATGGGCAGCATTTGTACATTATTGTGGTTACACTGGCTCGATTTTTATGGTCGATAAAAGAGCTGCAAGTGTCCCCTTTAATGGACGTTGTTCCCGAGAGTTGGCCTCTGATCGAACATAAAGGCAACCTGCTTGATAAGCTCGACCAGTATCTAGTCTCACCCTACACTGCAGGAGCCTTAGAGACTGACAGAAACATCCAATGTGTTGCTGGGAGAGCCTTGATCATCCACACTTCTCATTTATACGGCTCGAGCGATCTTATGGACTGGCTACCGGCAATGCTCCGCAGCTCGGGGTCTAAACAAGCGGCCAAGGAGAGAATGATGAGATGGGGCTCTGAAGACCGGGAAAGACTCCGCAAGGTCGTCTACCATAGTGCCCAAATATTGGCCATCTGTCGGGACTTCCCATTTAACAATCCTTACGAGGCAACCTACGTTTTCCACGCCGGCGCCGCCCTCTGGTGCGCCGCGACAATGCTGGAAGCTCCGGTCCTCGATTCCGCTACCGACGAGGACGCAACTTCGCTCTTTCTCGACAAAAATGCAACAGAAGGAGAAGCTGATTACTCCAAGGTCATGCAGTGGATCCGAGAAGGGGGAAATTTCAACGTTGGACTTTATGGCGTCCCGGTTCTGGGAACCAGAGTGAGTCGTGTTCAGATCCTGGGGGAAACGGTCCGCGTATTGCAGAACCTGCGTGTCTGGGATCTTTCCAAGGCCTATGCGAACGTTCTTCGACAACTCATCAGGTCGGAAGGAGCAAACCGGCAGGTTTGAGGTGACATATAGCTGGTTGATATAATGATTTTGGTCTCCCTCTTAAATATGTGGAACCTCTTGAGCTTCAGGAAAAGTCGTCATTGTCGATGGCTACCCGCAAGGCGGTCTGGAAGGGAAGCAGGCCATCTATACTCAAGGCCTAAAGTGAATTTCCGAGTCTAACATTGTGCCAGGCACCAAAATGGGTGGTCAATTCAAGCGTATCGGCCTATTATACTCGATGGACAAAGACAAGCCTCTTGTTGTGCACTTTACCTGCCTTTAGGTCATCAAGGCCAGAGGGAATGCCTTGCAAGCTGCCAGCTCCGACCTCAGCTTGTACGGGCTGTATGCTTTTGGCTGCCAGAAGTTCCTCTATCTTCACGGCAAAGTCAGTCCCAAATACTTGATCCTCCTTGATCGCGGGCAATTGTGGCCCTTTGGCTCTAAAGGCAAATTCTCTACCTCGTACTGCGAATGCAACGGTCTTTATGGTCTTCACTTGAGGATTGTCAACGACTGGCCCAGTTGATGTGCAGCTGATGTAAATCCTCCCGCTAGATTTCATCGCCGCTGCACAAGCCGCTGTAGACTGCGTATTCAAAATACAGTCGACTGAGGAGCGGATCTCCCCCTGGGTGATCTCAGCAACACAATCCAAACGCGAGGGGTTCATTCTGAGACAGCAAGCGAATTAGCATGGCAACGTCGAGCTTGGAGGAAGTAAGACAAACTACGAGGACTGGAATCTCACGTAGTCAAAGACCATATCCGCACCACAATTGTGCACATGTTCGAAACTTTTTCGAGAACACACGGTTAAAATCGTTAGTCCAGACCTTTTGGTCAAGGTTAGTCTGAGCCACAGTAGAGGAGCCGAAAGCTTACAGCCTTGCTAGTTTTATTTGCATTGACCTTGTCGCCATGCCACCACCGTAGATGAATATGGACGAGTGATCTAGTTCACTCATGGTTGTTTCGCCAGGATGCGAAAAGGAAAGGTGTTTACATAAACATTATCCTAATCAAGAGAGACGTTTCCAGGGTCGATCCATCTTCAAAAGAGATATGTTTGGGAATATGGAGGAGTACATGTGCAGGTACTACGACATAGTCTGCAAAAGCACCATTATCTGGCCTCAGAACGTTGCCTTTGGCTTTTGTGAGCGATCTCATGACTACTTATCTTTGGGGAGCAGTGAAGAAATCTTCTCACCCCCTACTGTCATTCCAGCAACACGCCCACCAACCTCAAACCTCGTAACGCCCTCGCCGACGACCTCGACGGTCCCTGCATAACCGCAGCCTAGAATGGTGGGAACTGAAGGGTCTCGGCCATAAAGCATCTTCCAGTCGATTGGGTTCAATGCGACTGCATGGACTTTGACAAGGACTTCAACTCTTCCAGGAGTGGGAATGGGATACTTCTCAATCACAGCAAGCCCCGGAGCCTTTTGATGCAGAACTAACCGCGATCCCATGTCATGTTTCTTGGCAGACACCAAAAGCCACTGGCTAACTTCACAATCTCCAGTAGATGTGCTCGCCTTCGTGTTTCTCAATGCTACCCGTGTCAGTTCTGACGGCGAACTTGTGAGATAGAGACCTGCCGTATTAGGACTGTGAAGAAACGGCAGAGCTGTACGAGCAGTTCGGCTCGCATGACGCACGTAGGGGAGTGGTGGGAAGTATGAGCACGGTTGTCGGAGTTCTCGGGTACAGGGAAGGCTGCACTCCGACACGAAATTATTGCTAGCCGATCTCAGCGCACCGGAGAGCCAGCACATAACCCAGGCTCCTTCGGATGTTTTGTGTTGAATGTCGTGTGGGATTGTGGACCGCGCGGCGGAGGACGAGGGTGACAGAGACCACCGCCATTCCACCGAGCGCGGAACAGGTGTGTAAGTCCCACACAACGCCGACTCTAGGTCTGATGTACTGAAGATTGTCTTGGGCCGTTCGAAGGGAGTGAGTACGCGCATTTGACCTAGCCCGAATCCGCAGGACTGGGTTCATGGAGCGCTGGTATGTATCACTCCCTCTTTCGTAATAACTGTCTGCGAGAGGGAGTCATTGGTTTATTCTCGACCATTTTTGTTTTGCACACTGCATAACCAGTCACAATGATCGCCAGCTCAATAGATGAGACCCCCAAGAAGAGCATTCTCGAACTCCTCCCAGGATCGTTCCCACACGCACAGATTCCCGAGAAAGCGGACGTTGAAGCAGCAGCGAGATCTGTCCTGGATGCTTTCCCCAACTATGGGATCGGCGACTTCACGGACGATGCCATTTGGCGCGATACCTACGGTCTCACAGGGACCTTCAGGACATTCTACTATGGACAGTCGGTGGGGGAGGAATGGGAACTTCTCCACAAACAACGTGGTGTTTCGCCCGCCACTCTCGTCAAAGGCTCGGGCAAAAGAGTTGTAATCGATGACAATTCCATGTGGCTGGAATGCCGCTTTACGTTCAGCACGTCCAACCCCTCGACGGAATGTTCAGGGTTTTTATCCCTTGTTCCAACGGCGGAGGGGAAGTGGAAGATCTGGTTGCTGAGGACCGTCCTGGAGGAGCTTTCTGATCAACCAAGCGTTGATTCACTTGAGCCATGTGTCAAACCTCAGCCCATCAATGATGCTGTGAATGGCTCCGTGGAAGAAGGCCACGCGAGCGGATACATCAATGGAATCACCAATGGACTCGCGAATGGAACTACCAATGGAACCACAAACGGAGTGGCCAATGGGTTCAACGTAACTCAGCAGCAGACATCCTTCCAGGCCGTTGTCATTGGTGGTGGACAGGGTGGACTGAGTGTCGGCGGTCGGTTGCAAGCTCTAGGCGTCAGCTATGTCGTTCTAGAAAAGAACAAACATGTGGGAGACGCCTGGCGTATGAGATACGAATCTGCTAAACGTATGTGGATCTTTCGCTTTCCATTTTCACTGTGCCGCCGGCTAACATCTTTGGCAGTTCACACTATCCGCGAGTATGGTCAGTTGTTGCCCGTTAGTCACTTAGCACTCGCGCTGAAGAAAGCATTCCAGCACATTTGCCGTTTGACCGCACGTTCGGACCCGAGTACGGGGAATACCTAGGAAAAGAGGAATTAGCACGAGGTCACCGCAATTGGGCCAAGAAATACGGCATCGTAAGCGCTACTGAATCTGCCATCTGATGCTGTGCTGATCATGTGCCTCCTCTTTCCAGAATATTTGGCTGTCGACAAGCCTAGAGTCAGGCGCTTGGGACGCGGACCAGCAGCTGTATACTTTACAGATTGTTAAGCATGGCGTTCCCTTCCAGATAACTGCACGCCATATTGTCTTTGCTACTGGAGCAGGCTCGCAGACTCCGATCATGCCGAACCTTGCAAACAGAGTGAGTGCCAGGCTGGACGCGGCCCTAACCCCCCGCAAAAAAATATCTGACTTTTATATTCAGGAGAAGTTCCATGGTGTCGTAATGCATTCGGCAGAATACACGTCGGCAAAGGATTGGAAAGGAAAGTCCGGAATTGTGATTGGCACGGCGAACACTGGTAAGCAATAGAGCGTCCGGCTACGTGATCGAAGTCCGACTCATGATGCTCAAAATAGGGCATGACGTTGCCGACGATATGTACGAAGCTGGCATGCAGCAGGTCACCATGGTTCAAAGAAATCGTACCTGTAAGTTTGTTTAGCAACGATAATCCGGTACTTGGTGGAAAAAGGCTGACAAGGGGAACAAGACGTCCTGCCCCTTGAGTACATTGAAGACCGATATAAAGGCAAGTTGAATATACCAGCAAAAACCCCATAAACGCTGTGGACGGTGGACACTGTACTAACTAGAACTTCCAGTACTGTATAACGACAAGACGCCAACTGAATTTAGCGACCGAATCATGTTCACCAATCCAGTCTCCATTGCGCGTGCAGTATCAGCCAAAGCTTTTCACGCTATGGCACGAGCACAACCGGAGAGATGGGAAGCTCTGGAGCGAGCCGGATTCAAGGTGGATCCATATGGTGATATCCAGGACGCCATCAACGTCCGTCTGGGAGGCCATTACATCGACGTTGGTACCTCGGCCAAAATATCGAAAGGCTTGGTATGAGCACAATCCTTTCCTCTATGAAACGGCGCAATGCTCATGGTCCTGATACTAATTGCGCTCGGTACCACCTCACAGATCAAGATCAAGTCGGACGCAGCGGCAGTGGCATACACAGAGAACGGTTTGGCTTTCTCCGACGGTACTGAAATCAAGGCTGATGTTATCGTCTTCGCCACTGGATTTCTTGGGAACTTACGCCAACATGTGGAGCGGCTCCTGGGGAAGGACGTAGCGGATCGGGCTGGAGATTGCTTTGGCTTGAACGAGGAAGGCGAGATCCTGGGTGCATTCAAACCAGTGAAGCGTACGTACAGCTTGATTCTATGTGGAACATTTGGAACGACCCGTTGCTGACCGTTCATCTTTTGCAGAGCCTGGGCTGTGGTACCTTGGCGGCGCATTGGGGCACGCAAGATATTATTCGCGATACATCGCCCTCTCAATCAAAGCTCACGAGCTAGGCACGCCAATTCCAGTCTACACTGATCATCAGTTTAAATTGGAGGATATAAAGAAGAGACAGAAGTGAAAAGAGAGGTCTCGAGATCAGGTGCTGGAAGAAGAGTTGTAGAAACGGGTAAGACCGTGGCTGCTCCTAGATATTTAGCTAAGGGGAAGACCATCTTTAGGATGCTCTTTTAAGAAATTCTTTTTCCTGAGTAGTGGTTACGAATGGCATTGAGAAAAAGGAGTTACGAGTCAATCCTACGACCAGCCAGACATGCACCAGGGGGGTGGTCACTGGGTATAGATTCTAGAGAAACCACCCACAGTCACAACGCTGGATGAAAGGTGAAAAGGGCGGAGATGCTCAGCATTGGCCACGGTTAAGCTTGCTTAGTTTTACTTTTGCTTGTACCCTCAATTGTCGAGAATCAGTTCAGATTCCCTAATACATGAAGAATCCCCCATTAATAGGTAGGCATGCCCCGGTGATCCATCTCGATTTATCTTCACACAAGAAAGAGACTCCGTTTGCCATCTCTTCCGGGTCGGCCATGTTCGAAGAAACGGCCGCAGCATCCAACATCGGTTGTACCCCCTTGAGGAACTCCGGCGTAGAAGAATTCATGCCGGAGGTGTTGGTTGGTCCTGGGGCAACAGCATTGACTGTACAACCATAGTTGCGTCCCAGTTCACTTGGATTGATACCAAATTGTCAGCGAATGTTCTTGTGCCGTTCAACAAGCAAAAATAGCGTGGGAAGATTGCCACCTACAGTGCCCAACACCGGACGAAGCTTTCCACCATGGACTTTGTTCCATTGTAGATGGACGCGCCGGCATATCCCTGCCGTGCTCCAGCGCTGCTGATAACCACAATCCGGCTTGGATTAGCCAGATGTGGCAGGACGGCCTTTGTCAGGAGCCAAACCCCTCTCCCGTTCAAGTTTACCTGCAAATCCCACTGCTCAAGTGTCGCTTCAGAGAGTGGGCGCATTATCGCGATTGCGGCATTGTTGACGAGGATGTCGATGCGGTCGCCAAAGACCTTCACCGTCTCCGCTATCAGATGGGCTGGGCCATCGACTGTCGACAGATCGGCCTCGACAGCAACACAGGCACTTGCTGAGGAAGACCCAGTCGCACGGATCCGTTCAAGGACGAGGAGCGCCTGGGACTTCTCCTTCTCCCAAGGATAATTGACTACCACTTTGGCTCCTCTACCCAAGCGTCAATATCTGAGAGGCTCTTGGAGACGACTCGGCCGTCGAAGGGGAAAGGTGCTTACTTGCTGGCCAGTTCGACGCAGACCGCTGCTCCGATGCCTCTAGCGCTCCCACTGACGACGGCAACCTTGCCCTTCAGCGTCTGCTCAACCATCGCAGCGTATCTAACCCAGATTGCTGTGTCTGCTCCGTCTCGATCGTTAAAGCACAGAATTCGCCTATGGCCACTCTTTGCACAGAGTGTTGAGATCGAGAGAGAAGTACTCTTGCTCGATACCCCAATATTTGGGGCCTCAGGATGCTTTCATGGACAGCACCGGGTTCGGGAAGAACGTGGATAGCATTTACGCGATTAGGGTGACGGGCATGTCTAGTGTGGCCTGGCCGAATACCGGTGAGTGCCATCTTCAACCATCGGTGATGTGTGAAGGGGGACGATCGGCATCGAGAAAACAGGCTGCGCGGAAGTCAACGTCGGCTAGACTAAACATCGGAAAACTACTGGATCGTTTGCCTCCAGGCTGCCACCACATGTTGTCCGAGCCGGCATCAACCCCGGATCGAGCTGGGGAATCTTGAGGTAACCTGCCCAAATTCAGCTCCCATGGCCGAGGATCATGGTTCCTACTCACGCATGTTATGCGCACCCAACTCTGTGAAGTTAGGTTCGCGGTGGATTAGCACATGTGATCTGACGACGACTTTTCTGAATGTTTAATTTGCGATTATGAAGCACAGAACAGCTCATGGAGATGCTATGTTCTCAGGTTGCAGCCAAAAGCTCCATTTTATCAACTCTAACAACTTCGGACCTGTACAAGGATGCCATCTCATGGTCAAAGCTGGGGTGCATCATGTTTGCAGTCACTTTGCTCACAATGTTCTCTACTAGAGTAGAGTCCCAAGCTCTGCCATATCATCTCCTGACTTGATATCTGGCTCTGGCGCCCATGGACGATCAGAACAAGAAGATCTTAAGCTGGCCATCATGGTGTCTGAGCCTCTTTCCATATATATACAGAAGCACAGCCCCAGCGTCAATCACAATGACCAGTGCGGCGAGGATGCAGAACATTGTAACGGGACCATCTCTCTCAAACCAAGGGATGGTACCAAATCCCACGCCGAAGGTGACGAAATTTTTGAACCCGTTGAATTGCTGCACAGGAGCGTTAGACATGACAGGTAGATTTCCACAGAGGTACTCACAATCAGACAATCCATAGCAACAGGAAAATAGCTGTCCATCAGATAAGGCTGAGACACACAGGGTATCCCAGTAAAGCCAACAGCGACCAAGACAAATCCGATACACGGGACGATCCAATGCCATTTGTGTTGAAATGCAACTCCGATCAAGACCAAACCGATCGGCGTGCCGATGATCGGAACCAGGACGACGGGAAGTCTCATCTCGGGCTCGAAAACGCCGTGGTTCCTTCGAGCCAAGCGCTGACTGACCAGGTCGTTGCATCTCCCGCACAAGTACGCTCCGATAACGTTGCCCAGGGCAAAGGAGAGATATGTGACACCCTGCATGCTGGTCGAAAAGTTGTAAGGCGGAGCACCAATGACAACTGCAATCAACGTGATACAAATGACGAAGCTTTATGTACGATAGTTAGCGAGGTCCTGAAGCGCTGGCTTGATTTCCGGGCAGAGATGCTTACCATGAGATGTGAATGGAGAATGCCATCACGTTCCAGATGACACTGACATATGAGAAAAGAGCCCAGGGTCTGGTGAAGGCACCAAAGAGAGAGACGTCCTTCCTTACTCCAGACCAAGGCTTGAGGTCTTGCCAGAATGTCCTCTTGACGTAGACGGCTTGGGTCGCACTTTGGTTTGTCGTTGTCTGTTCTCGGACAAGTCCCCCTTCAGTCTCGGTAACGTCGCTTTTCCCGTTGAAATCTGCCACCTCGGTGAAATCTTCCGAATCTTCCGCCATTGTAACGTCCAAGGATTTATGCAGGTCGCGGCGGTATTGAGTCTCTGGCACGAACAAGAAAATCAACAGTGCATTGACTCCAGTGAAGATTGCCAACACCCAATGAAACCAGCGCCAACCCTCGGCAGCAATCAAGAAGCCACCGGCGACGGGGGCCAGGGTAGCACCAAAGCACAACCAGAGGCCTTGGACTCCAGTTTGGGTTCCGCGTTCATGAAGGAAGAAGAGGTCACTAATGGTGTCGACACACAAAGGCTCACTCGTACCGGCTAGAAAATAAGGTAAGCAGACGCACCTGCCAGACTAGACGCAAGAAGTGTTGCTTACAGGCCCAGGCAGCAAAGATTCGGCCCACCAGAAGAGAAGAATAGTTTGGGCTCGCTGCGGCCCAAATATTGCAGATGAAGAAGACCGTGGAACAAACAACCCAGAGTGGTCGTTTGCCATAGCGGGAAGCCAGAGGCGCAATGAAAAAGCATCCCAGAGCCTCTCCAAGACCAGGTCCAGAGATTAGATACGACAGTTGGGAAGTACTGCAATGGAACTCGCCGCCAATCTGGGCGAAGCCGGGAGCTAACCCGGTGATGCAAAAGTTACCCATGGCAGAGAAGAATAGGATATTGTAGAAGATGAGGATGCGTCTTGATAGAGACCAATTCTAGACGCAGCAAAATTAGAAACAGCGATTGGAAGGAGACGAGCTGATTTCATGTACCAGGGGATCATTTGGATCATTCTGATTTGGTTGTGGCACGAGGACCAGGCCATTTTTCTGCTGTAGACTCGAATTGTCTAGAGAAGGGATTAGTGTATGTTGAATGTTTCCCGCGACATCGCCATGTACTTACGACTGATGAGCTGCACCGTGCCCTGCGTGTGCTCGATCTCGTGCAATGCCTTGAGCTGCATAATGACTGATATCCAATGGCCCAGTAATTGAAAATTGCCGCTCCAGTTGACATCGAGGCAAAACTCAGAGGACCACCAGAAGCGGCGGAAAGTACCACGTATATATCTGAACATGAGTAGAGAAAGGAGCCTTGCATTCCCAAGACGACTATTCAGACCCACAAGCTTGATTCGCCCAACAACACTCGACGAATCACCTCAGTCGAAGGCCACATGTCACCCGAACCCCGAGCCGCTTGCAGGGCCCAGCCATAGCGATAGGCTCGCGAGGAGGCTGGTTTCCCCGTGGGGAGGCGGAGTTTGTCGAGATCGGACTCCCCGAGGCGGTCAACACATTTCCCCGGACGAGGTCCATGAATTAGAGAGCTTGCGAAGAGATTAAAGGGGGTGGAGCACGTGAGACCCCAGTCATGTCCTGCTAAACACATCCCTGAAGCTGGTCCACCTGTGGATACGCCAGATATGAAAGTCCTCGGTGGATGGCGGCTAATACCGATGTGCATGTGCATGCTCTGGTCGCCTGGGTTGGTCCACGTCCACGGGTCGGAGAACGAGTGTCTCATCTCCGGACACGAAAAGGTTCCGTCGGCTTCGGACACTTGTGGTTCACAGTCACTCAATGTGGCTGCGTTCGTGACCAAGGGCCGGAAGATGGGCTACGAGGTGCAGTCACAGTGGCTTCTTCACACCCTCACTCTAAGAGCACACCACAAACGACCCGAAGTCAGCACATGACAAAGCCCCGAGTCTGATAGATAACTCGATATTCTGAGACCTTTCCCTCTAGCTTTTTTGAGAAGCCATATCAATCACCAACATGGATTCAGTCGCCGGACAGTTAAACATTTTGCCTCTGTGGCCGCTCGCTGTTCTGGGATGTATTGGACTTGCCGCTCTCATCTACAATGCGCTGTTCGGTCGGGAGCCGCCGCTGCCCCCCGGCCCAAAAGGGAGGGTCCCTTTCTTGGGAATGACCTTTGACATGCCAAAGAAGACCCCATGGGTGACGTTTAAGAAATGGGCCGAGTAAGGCAGTTATGCAGCCTAAGACTCGGGACTGACTGACCGTCTTCTGCAGAGAATACGGCCCGATCATGCACGTTCGTGTTGGCCTCAAACATTACATTTACATCAATAGCCCAGAGTTATCAAGAGAGCTTTTGGACAAGAGGTTATTGAGCTCATGATGTAGTCCTTCGTTCATCTAACACTTTTGACAGGTCTCAAATCTATTCTAGTCGGCCTCCCTCTGTGGTTGGAGACATTGTCACGGATAACTTGCGAACTGTTTTGATGCCACATAATACTCGATGGAGGGCAAGTCAATCCTGAAAGTCCAAGAATGAAAGTCCTGACTATGAGATTAGGAAACGAGAAGGACGTTCAACAATCTGCTCACGGCCAAGAAATGCGATGGCTATACGAAGATACAAGCGCGAGAGGCAATCGCCACTTTGGCCGATATCATGAACGATCCCAACCAATTCGAGCGCCATCTTTATCGTTACTCCATCAGCGTCGCTCGGAGTATTGGGTACGGCCGGCGAGTTATTGAATCAGATGATGACTTCGCGACAGACATCAACAAGCTGATGTCGAACTTTTCCGCGGCGATGACTCCGGGTAAATACGTGGTGGAGTCGATACCGATGCTTCGTCATCTACCGATCATGTTCCAACCGTGGATGAAGGAACTGATACCCATCAGAGAGCATGAGCAGAGCAGTAACCTTAGGAACTACAGGCAGGCATTGAAAGACGCGGAGAAGCACCCCAACCGTAACTGCATTGCTCTCGATCTTTACCAAAGCCGCGGAAAGGATGCTAGCATTCACGAACTCGAAGACGCCACCACCTGCAACGAGATTCTCGGCACAGGATCAGAAACGACGACAAGTGCTCTTCTCTTCATCATTATGGCGCTGGTTTCGTTCCCGGAAGCGGTCAAGAAGGCTCAGGACGAATTGGATCGAGTCATTGGCCGTGATCGTTTTCCCACATGGGAAGACGAGCCGAATCTCCCATACATTCGGGCAATAGTGAAGGAGTCTCATCGCTGGAGAACAGTATCACCATTAGGTATGCCTTGTCTCTTGTGACCCCCAGATGACAGAGAGTACGCTGACGAATACAGGATTCCATCACTATGCTACGCAGGACGACGTGTGGAATGGTTACCGCATCCCCAAAGGTTCTGTGATTACCATCAATACATGGTCAGTTTGAATCTGTTCTGATCAATGCTTCTGCAACCGCGACTGAACTTCCATCAGGGCAATGCACATGGACGCACAGAGATATCCGAACCCCGATACGTTTCAACCCGAGCGATTCCTCGGATACGACTTGAGTGCATCTGCGTATGCGAATGCCGGCAACGTCGCCGCTAGGGACCACTTTGCTTATGGGAACGGGAAACGCATCTGTCCGGGAATACACCTTGCCGAAAGATCGTTGTTCAACATCACGGCGCACCTTTTACACACCTTTGAGTTCAAGCCAGCCTTGGATGCTCAGGGGAAGGAGATCCCCCTCGACACCCATAGGTTTCTGACCGGCTTGGTCGCACGCCCAGAATCCTACAAAGTGAGGTTTATCGTGCGCAATGAAGAGATCAAGAAGACACTGGACCGAGAATGGAAGAGGCTATACGGACAGGGACCGGTGGAAAGCTGGGATGCATAATTTGCTATCTAGACCTGGACACGATTCATCGTCGATCTCGCGTTTCGCCAGATATCTGCCTAGAAACGTGGCGAACATACTCGATGACGATGACTGCTGTTTCATAGGATTTTCAAAAGGGGTTGCAGCTCATAGCCAGTAGCGCTTCCACGTCTTGGTGCTGGTCTCATTTCAGGCTTCACATCATAGCGAAAGTTATGGTCAGGAGTATGAGGATTGTGTTTGTTCGACTCCTGTTTGTCCACGCTCCTTCATTGCAGGGGCTTGTTTTACGAGAGGTGCTATGGTTCTAGCTACCCAGCGCCATGGAGGTGAATCAACTCGTCTGCAGACTTGATTCATGCTTTTACAAGCTTGTCGTCCCACGCAACTACTTGACCTCTCACCTGTGGCGGAACTCCTCGAAGGGCGAGCTTTGCAAAAGTCGACGCTGGCTTCTCCGGGCTCACCAGTTCTCCCTTTTCATACATCTCGTTCAGCCAGTTGTATTGCTCTGGCGGCAGTGTGGCTTTATCTGTCTCCAGCTTAACCATTGTCCCTGGAACTTTCCACAGCATTCTGTGACGCGCGGAAAATGTGAAACTTACGGTTCTCCCGCACTTGCTTCTGAATGCCCGTGTCGACGATGCCTGGCGTGATACACACTGTGGACACATCGGGCTCTTCCAGATCCAGACCAGCACATACACTGTTCATGGCTCTCTTCGCAGCAGCATAAGCATTCCACGCCTTGTTGGGTCTCAAGGACACCCCAGAGGAGGTCATGATGATCGAGCCCTTGTTTTGCCGTAGCTGATGCATTGATATTTGGATCTATTGCGCGGCTTCTCAACATCACCATCCATTTGAAATGTGGGATAACTTAAGATGGGAGGTTGACGCACAGTGTGCAACAACGCGAAGAAATTCACGTCGAACAATTTCCTCCAATCCTCAACATCCGTGTCGGCCACAGGGCCAACGGGAGCAAGGATGGCAGCATTCAGGATGATCGAATCCAACCGTCCGAATTTGCTCGTGGCAATCTCTACTGCTTGTGCGCTTGTCGAACGTTCACCGATGTCGCCGGTGACAATCTCGAGCTGGGCGTCGTATTGGGCTTTCAAGCCTGAAAGCCTTGCAGTACTCAAGTCGACGCCCACCACTCGTGCGCCATTGGAAAGCAGGTTCTCTGCTATTGCAAGACCGATGCCTCCTCCAGCGCCAGTCAGCAGCCTTGACAACTTGGTTAATAGTGCCTTGAGGTGGACGGTGTTTGACGTACACTACTCTTGGAGCCTCGGAAGACATCTTAGCAAGGAAACAAGGATGGTATCCCTACTGCTGGACTGGAATCGTATTTTACTATGGGATGACTTTTCAAAGCTCACTGTCCAAATTGCTGCAGCAGCTGGCCTGGTATATCTCGCACCGCCACCGAGACACAAACCAGCCATTGCGGCGAAGGTGCCAGCGGAAGGGATTTGCTAGAACACATCCTGCTCCGAGCAATGAACGCCACTTCAAGTCCGGCGGATCTGACCGAGCTTCCCCGGCACGTCGGGAACAATGTGGATTACTCTTAGTTCTCGACTTTTCCTCCGCATTTCGGAACGTTGACACCACACGCCACTCCGAAGACTTATTGTTGCCAGGAGAGCAGATCGATACGAAAGATTTGTGGGAGAATAGCATTTTCCTTTTTCGCTGTTCGTATCATCTCGGGCAAACCCTTAACACAGTGACAACATTTTATGAGCGGGGCACTGGATCACAACAACACCTTGCAACACTTGTAGTTGTCCCGTTCCAACGGCAAAGAGAATCCAAGCCGCTGCAGTCAATCAGGCTCTCGAAGTCACAAATGCAAGGGGTTGGCGAATTAGCCTTTACCAGCAGTGGGGGATGGGAAATCGACGCGATGGACTCTCCTGCACCGCCGCCTCATTCAGTCCCATGGAGCAGATCCATCCACTTGTGTCGAGAGAGACGAACTGTGACAGGAAGAGACCGATGAGGTATCTCATCGTCGGCACAACCCTCTTGAAGCGATCCAACGCAGCATAGTCACCATTCGGTCCAAGTGACGCCGTGTTCGTCCAGGTGAGAGGACCCGTCGCAGGATTCTTATCATAAGCTGCCCACAGGTCTCCTTGCAAGCGAAGGATATAGACATGTGCTCCTCGGAGTTGCACGGGCTCGTTGTCTTGAGTCTCCAAATGGGGAGTTCACGCATTGACGGAGTTTCGTTTCCTATTCACGCTCCGCTCCACCACATGTGAACCATCCTTTTCGATCTTGACGAAGCGACGTTTGATCGGGTGCCTGGTTCGTTTCCGTGGGACTGTCCCGAAAACTCTTGATCTCGAGTATTTATGGTTCAGGGCAATTGATCCATCGGGTTTCCAGATCTAATCTTTCGTTGTGTTTGAGACAAGGAGATACTCTGCATTTGTACTGAAAAGGATCTGGCAGATGGAGGAATGGGTGCGCAGGTTGAGAGTCTGCTTCGCTGTCCATCGGGATTTGCGACCCACAGGGCTTCTTTCTTCGACCAACTTCACCTCGTGAACTTGAATCAGGCCAGCTTTTGTCAGAAGTCACGAGCAGGCTCTTGGTGAGGTTCCAATCCAGAAAGGAAATCGCCGCTCCTCCTTGCTCAAAAAAAGGCTGTACCAACTTCCCAAGATCTCTGATCTCATAGACGGCGACAATTCCATTCTCCTTACCACAGAAGACATAGTCTGGAGTATCGTGACATGCCATTGCCGTGATAGCGCTCTTGTATCCGGCAGAATATGCATGCATGAGCTGCGAGGGCGCTGTACAAAAAGGAGTATGTCCCTCACTTGTGCTATCCTCACCGTCCTTGCGACGTACCAGTGCAGACGGTTCCCATACGTTGACCATTTAGCGTCGTATATCCAAGAATCGAAGACCATCTGGGGCGACCTTTAACGCCATAATCTCTGAGTATCCGCGGAGTATGGTGTGAATCAGGTAAAGAGAATCAAAGTCATAAATCTGAATGCTGCCAGCATTTGCCCCAACAACGATAGTCTTGCTATCGTTGTTGGTCGTCAATTGAGAGGCAGAGTCAGCTGTGACTGAATTGACTTCCTGCATATTCCAGAGGCATACAGTCTTGAGCTCGCCGCGGAACGACACGATCGCAATTTGATCGGCCGCTGGATTGAACGCCACCGCTTCTATATTGGAGGAAACGTCTGCGTATTGAGGACGACCCAAGTCTCTGAGGCTGTAGAGTCGAAGAGGTCTGCTACGATAAACCAAGATCATCTAGCTGACCTCGGTGTCGATTCGGACAAAACTTTGGGGTGACTGTTGACAAGAATGCCAGTCAAGGCCCTGCCGCTGCTGTGAGTCCTCTTAGAGACCACTCTCACAGTCGAAAGAAATCACCCCGTGGAACTTGTTGGTCGCGAAAACAAGCCGGGGCCCTGCACCCTCAAGAATCTCAGGAGCTAGGTCGTCACTCTCGATTGGGACGTGCCAAGTTCTTTTTCGTGATCCGCAATTATACATGGCGAGACTCGACGTCAAGCTGACAATTAACCAGTCGCTAGGCCGTGTGAGAAACAGTTGCTTCACAGGTCTTTTCGACAAGTCACCATGCCAAAGACTATGGCGTTTCCGTTGCGGGTACCAACAGGGAAGGCCTTATCCACACATGCCAATGTGGCGGTGCAGTCTGGGGCGACGGACAAGGGACTGATCCTGTCTGCCCAATCGTTCGTAGATTGTCGACCAACGACCTTCAAGTTCATATGGATCTCTCCCAAATATCCGATAGATAACTGAGTTTCTTGGACACAAGGGAGGAATGACTTTGTGGTTAGCTCCTGGTTCGTTCAGCAGGAAGTGACCAAAAGCGGTCATCATAGGATATGGATGAGGTCCATTGCCATTATTCTAGGTTCTCGCCTAACCGGGTATATACGCGAGAATCAGACTCCTAGCCAAAAGCTTGTCTGACTGATCCTAGTCCGCTTGCAAGGCTTGCGGAAGGCACTGCTTGGAGGCAGATTAGCAATTATAGGCGGGTGCCAGTTACTGGGCCCCTTGCCCGGGGATATTGGCACGATTGACCCGTTGCTTAGGCTGACTTGACACCGTGATCAAATTGAAGCGGCGTGCCTCAGGTCATCCTCAGGTCAAAAGATGGAGATGGGAAGTGCCCATGTCGAGATTCCGACATCGAATTTCCTGTTCCCGTTGACATTCCCTGGAAATCGAGGTTTGTGCCGCACTCAGGGTTTCGTCGCTCCGCCGGCCATCCCAAATCAATCACATTTCCAGCGCCGGACACGACTAATTATTGTTTGCTTGTCTTTCTTTTGCTGCAACTGCTCAAGCGACATCGCTTCGAGCACAAGTTGAGTTATGGCCCGGTAATTCTAAAAACCGGGTGGTAAGGGTGCTCGGGGATGAATCGGTGTTGAGAGCGAAATATGACGTCAAGCACAAGCTTTCCTACGGCACTCGAATCTACTTGTAAGGGACCTAAGCTTGGATTGGAGGCCGGGCGCCGCGTCGAGCTGCTAATGCAGGTACATAGCAGAGACTGACGAAGTTGGACCGAGGGAATACGAGAGATGCGGCCGCTTGATTACCTAACGATTGCGGCAGCCCTGTTCCGGTGGCATTGCGACTGGACTGACAAGCTACAACTACTACCTGACTTGGTTGGGTTGGGGTTCCCGCTCGCCACACGTCCCGTAGGGAGGAAGGAAGACCGGCGGCCGGCGGTGCGGGTGTAGGTGCGGAAGAATCTTCTGTGTACGAGTATACGCTTGAAGCCGCGGATTCGAGCGAGCGAGTTGAGTGACTTACAGGGCTTGACCAATGGTTTGTTCGCCCTGCCCTGTCATGCCATGCTTAACGCCTTGTCCGCCGGCTATAGAATTAACTGGCCCGGAGCAGGGTGAGTTACTAACTTGTTACGGAAATGGTGAGAACACAACCTGCTTACGTACTGAGTCGTAGTAGCCTCGACGACAAGAGCAACTACTGGATCGCGTTGTATATAAGATGTGAGAGACGAGCACGGCTTTGATATTGGCAGTATTCAAACCGTACACCACACACCATACACCACACACCATACACCACACACCATACACCACACACCATACACCACACACCATACACCA
>JADWPU010000003.1:312045-345845 GCA_016109575.1 Phialophora chinensis
ATACACCACACACCATACACCACACACCATACACCACACACCATACACCACACACCATACACCACACACCATACACCACACACCATACACCATACACAACACACCACACACCACACCACACACCACTAGAGTATCATCAGTAACGCCCTACTTCCACTTACCTTCTCAAGCACTGCTGCAAATAACAATGTCTACCAAACCGCTCGTCCTGCTCACGGGGCCTAATGGCTTCGTTGGCGCTCACGTCCTGTCCACCCTTCTTGCGCACAACTACCGCGTACGAGGGACGCTGCGCTCCCTCTCTAAGGCAACCTACCTAGCGAACCAGTACCCCGAAGCCAGTGCATCCAAGGACCTGACCTTCGTAGAAGTCCCCGACATTCAAGCCCCCGGGGCGCTTGATAAGGCCGTCGAAGGTGTGGATTTCATCTGCCACGTCGCGAGTCCATACTTTGTCAGCACGAACGATCCGATCAAGGAACTCGTGAACCCGGCTGTGAACGGGACGCGCAACGTCGTCTCCTCGGCGTTGAAGAGCAAATCCCTGAAGAAAATGACCATCATGTCCTCGTTCGCCAGCGTGGTCGATCTCTCCAAGAATCCCCGCCCGGGATATACTTACACGTCTGACGACTGGGACCCCGTCACGCCCGAAGAGGCCAAGAAGGACGGGTACATGGGCTACCACGCATCCAAGACGTTTGCCGAACGCGCCGCGTGGGACATGTGGCGGGACGCGAAGTCCAAGGGCGACATCTCATGGGATTTGATCACGTTCTGTCCGCCCATGATCTACGGCCCGCCGATCCAGGAGCTCGACGTCTCCAAGGGCGTGGCCGGGCTGAATACCAGTATCAACCGGCTGGTGGTGTCTGTGCAGGGCAAGGATCCGAGCTTTGCGCCCAAGGTCGCCACCCCGGGGTTGCCTGCGTGGGTGGATGTGCGAGATGTGGCTGAAGCTCATTTGAGGAGTTTGTCGTTGGAAAAAGGTATCAGTGATCGGTTCTTGCTCTGCGGCGGAGTTGATTATTTCGAGGATGGGCTGGCTGGGCTAAGGGCGAAGGGTGAGAAGGGCTTGGGAGAGGAGGGCGCCAGGGTGGACAGGACTAAGCACTTCAGTCTTGACCGGAGCAAAGCAGAGAAGGTGTTGGGATTGAAGTTTACCGAATTTCAGAAGTCGGTGGAGGATTCGTGGGAACAGGTGAAGAAGCTCGGTTACTTCTGATATCACTTGACTGGTTGAGGGATGCTGGAAGGACATTGGCTGGTAGCCAATTGATTGTGAGGCTGTTGGGCTCAGCCTTACGCGGAGCATGTGCGGAAACCACATTGGGATTGTTATTACGGAGTATTGATCAGCGATTTCCTTCACACTTACCTACACATGTAATTGGGACGAGAGCAGGTGGTACGTAGGCCTTTCGAGCTCCGTATCTAGACATATTCGACGACACTGGTTGCATAGCATATTTGCCTAACGAGGACTGGCGCGCTCGCGGAAGGCAGATTATGCACGGTTTGTAAGATAAAGCGGGGCTCCCAGATTTGGGGTGTGTGCTTTTGAGGTTCTCGATCGGCAAGGGTTGTGGCATCTGGATTCCTGAGGTGAGATGGCCGACGGCAATGAGCGGAAGAATGTTCAGAGGTGAGAAGTGACGGTGATTGCGTGGGAAAAACATTGGAAAGAAACTCGCGCGACAAACTCGCGCGAGGCGAGAAATCGCCGCGTCAGCCAATCAAGTGTCGAGCAAGAGCAGCTTCCGGGCGGCCAATCGATAGTCCGGAAATGGATCTGGATGAACCAATCAATGTCCGAGGCTCTGACGTGGCCTGCGATGGGGATGCGTCTCCCGAAAAACCTCGCCTCTCACTCTTACATCCATTGCTTCGTCATACACTGCATCACCTCGACTTTACCTGTCGCTCGATTGGCGGCTCGAAGCTGTCCGTTGGAACAGTCCGCATGACGCCTATCGCGACTTAAATCTGCAAAGGACCCGATCAAACGGCGTCGTAGCAACTGATGAAGTAAGCCCTCAAGTGATTCGGTGGGAATGAGAGCAAGAGGGAGCTTCAGGTGGATAGAGCTTCCTCTCCCCCCTTCCGGCCATTGAGCTTGCGGTTCGTGGTGACAGCTCTTTTCCATAAGTTTGGCCGGAGGCGCCTCTTCCTTGTCCTTCCCTTTATCCACTCAACGTTTTTCCTGTTTTCGCACCCCTCTTGCATCACCCAGCAGTACATGACCTCGTCGGCCGCAGCAACGTTGAGATAACACAGGACCCTTTTTGTGGCGACATTGGAGAACTACAAGATTAGCCAAAATGCACACCGACGTTCGTATGAGAGAGCTCAGAGGCCATTATCAGGTTGAACTTCATCATTCGGTGCTGAAAGAGAAGATCAGCTGACAATGATTGCTGTGCAGCCGGAAGACGAATGGAAGCTCGAGCAGGGTCTTGCTGCAGCCGAGCTACCCATCCGAGATCAGACGCTCCCCGAAGGACAGTTCGTTGAGGATGTCCCATCTGACCCGGAATTGGTAAAGGTGCTCGCAGAGTCCAAAGAATTCGTGGAGAAAGACGAGATTGACCGCGATGTGGTGTTTGCTGAAGAGCGCCCAGGATGGAGAGGGTGAGCAGCTTTTTTGCCCCCGGCCGTGACCTTCCTTGAACTTACGGCAGCCATACTGAGACCTCCAACAGATACATCGAATGGGAACAGTATCCGGAGAAGAAAGCGATTGCCCACAAGATCATGATGGGAAATACATTTCCTCCCCCGCCAGAATTCCAGCTCGGAGCCATACCAGACACCAACCCCGTCCTTGAGGGTGTTCGCTGGAAACTATGGCACAAAGCAATCGGAGGCCCCCTGACATCTGTGCCAGAGGAATCTTGGCTCCGGGTCATCCAAGAGAAGCATCCGGACATGCTCCATCTCTTGCAATTCCCGTACAATGGCGAGCCACCTAAGAGGCTGGTGACCGCGAAACCCATCACTCCCACACCCCTGCACTTCATTCGGAATCACGGCGGCATTCCAGACATAGATGCCGATGCATGGGACCTCACGCTCGACGGTCTCGTCAAACATCCCCGTAAATTCACCCTGAAGGATTTGCAGAACGAAGAATTGTTCCCCCGCATGGAGAAACTCGTGACCATCCAATGTAGCGGCACTCGGCGTGTCGAGCAGATTCAAATGTACGCGGGAGAGGGCGACGAGATGATCAATGCCCCCTGGGCAGAAGGAGCGATCGGCACGTCTCGCTACGTCGGAGTTTCGCTTAAAAAGGTCATCAAGCAGTGTGGTGGCATGGCCGAAGGCGGCAAGCACCTCGAATTCCACGGAGCAGACACTTACTTCAAGCAGAACGAGCTGATGAACTACCTCGTCAGCGTTCCGTGGTCCAAGGTCAAGGCGAACGAGGTGATGCTGGCGTGGGAGATGAACGGCGAGCCCCTACCCAAGATCCACGGCTACCCCGTCCGTGTCGTCGTCATGGGCTACATCGGCGCCAGGTCCGTCAAGTGGCTGTACCGGATACGCGGGCTTTCGCAGCCGACCCGTGCCCCCGTGCAGAGTAAGGAGTACCTGTACTTCAACCAACAAGTCGGCAAGCACAACCAGCTCCCCGTGATGGGGATCCAGATCCAAGAAATGCCCGTCTCCAGCGCCATCATGACGCCCTGGACGAAACAGGTGGTCGTGCACGAGGGCAAGATCCAATGCCAGGGCTGGGCCTACTCCGGCGGTGGCCGATGGCCCGAGCGCGTCGAACTCTCGGCCGACGGCGGCTTCTCCTGGTACGAGGTGCCGCCGGAGAAACTGTCGGCAAAGCACAAGTTCGCCTGGCGCACGTGGGAGTACGAACTCCCCTGCGACGTGGAGGGGTGGATCGAAATCGTGGTCCGCTGCTGGGACAACTCGCTCAACACGCAGCCGCTCGAGGTGCGCAATTCGTGGAACTGGGGCCTCCACGTCACGTCGAGCTGCCACCGCGTCAAGGTCTACAGCGTCAACAAGACACGGGAGCGCACCAAGCAGCGCATCGCCGACTTTGCCAAGCGCGGCGAGTCGCTCGTCCCCATCACGCGGCCCACCGAGTTCACTACCATGGCGCCGGAAGATTATGATCGCTATTGGGATACGCACGAGCCAAGAGACGTGGATGAGTAGCATGTGGCAAGTAGCATGTAGTATACTAGATATCATATAATCCAGAGCAGAGCGTTACGGAGGACAGGACGAAGGAGTCAAGTTCTCACGCCAAACAAGACTAACCTCGCCGTCATTGTACAGTATTTGTAGCAATTTCCGAGATTAAAGATCAACCGAGACTCGGACTTAGACTCGAACTCAGAGGGACCATTTGTTCGGATTAACAATTTTCCATTCCAACTCACTCTGCTCACAGACAGCACTGCAACTTGCTGTGCTATAGCGTCGATGACTTGTGTCTGTCCGTGGCGCATTCGATACTGTTCGTCAGTCTGTACAGTAAATCGTCCACGAGGCACTGAACTGGAATGAAATGCCGGACATGATCGGGAGTAGAGTCGAGCATTGCAGGTACGAGAGCTCGTAGCACAATCACATTAGAACCGATGCGCTCACATTGAGGTTGGCCGGCTTTCGTGGCGCGGCACTGTGCTTAGATTACCTATCATACTACTTATTGTACACAATGATAGTGGTACTAGCGATCTGGCACGCTTGTGGCCCTCAAGCCAAATTGTGGCGGCTGTGTGGCCTCATGCCTCCCTGACTTCATCCCTGGGCTTCCAAATCATGTCGAAGAGGTAAAAAAAGAAAGTCGAATGAGTAGCGACTTCTCAGGGGGAAACCAAAATTCAACGCCTAGAGACCCAACAACCAATACGCTTGCTGCCATGCTTGTGATGCTTCAACAATCAACCAGAGAACGTTCCTGGGTATCAATGCTTTTTTGCAACCGCAAAATCAACAATAACGACCATATGTTGCGCTTGGCAACAACCCGGAAAAGTAGAAATAAGTGTTTCGTATCGTGTCGTCTGCTGCCGTGTATCATCGTGAAGAGGATGTGGCAGAGTGTCAAACAGTCCTGGGAACATGGGGTGCTTCGTGCAAAACACACGTGCCCTGCCGCTGCCAGGCTCCAATCAGCGTTGCGCCATCGACGTGCTGCCTTCGGCGTAATCTTCTGGCGAGCCAGTCTGTTGCTGGTCTCCAGATTGTCGTCGGTTCAAGGTGTACTGAGGAGGCTCGGCTCCCAACTCGTCATTGGTCAAGCCAGCCAGAGGTCTCCTGGCGGGACTGAATCTCCGTGAAGGGCCCTCACCGCCACCGGAACTGTATCGCCTATGCGGAGGTTGGCTCTCACGCATAGGAAGACCGGCGTTGCCTGTACCTGCAAAGGATTCTTCATTGCCCATGTTTTCAAGAGCTTCGTAGTCGGGCAAGTCGCCGTGATAGTCTTCGATGACCGCGCCACCCCAAGCGCCGTCATTTCTGTCGGCGCTGCCATACCCGGGTGGACTTGGCGGAACATCTTCATAGACAGGTGGCATCTCTTCGTCCCAGCTGATGCCCATGCCGGCTCGTTCGGTAACAACCAAGCCGAACTGCATCCTGAGCACGCGGGCCGCACCAGTGGGGGTAACCATGGAGGTGTTCTTGTTTGGGCAAAACTCTTCGGCGACGATCAACTCAATAACCAGATTGTGCTTGACTTCGATTCCTGTCGGCGAATCCACGTCGCAGCTGGGTCGTTGGCCACTCTTAGTCGTCAAAGACGCTTCGAACTCCATGTTGATTTCGCCTCCGATTGTATCAAAGTCGCTCTTCCAGCCACCCTTCAACTCGTCGTTGCCGAGGACTCTTGTTTCCTGGTGTAGGATTGACTTTCCCTCGCTCACCTTGTGAGCATGCCTTGCACACGGGTTCGATATCACCTTGGAGTGCTCCTCGACCCGCCAGGTCATCTTTCTCAGCCTCCACCGCGTCTGGCTCTCACCCTTCTTTTCCACCACGCCGCTTAATGACATTGAGACTGGGAAGACGCCAATAGGGTGGACGACGGGAGGAAGCTGTACTCGGCCGGTAAGATTGGTAGGCGGGAAAATCCTGATGCTTGACTTATCGGGACCCGGCTGAATTGCTCTTTGGAGTGTCAAGGGGTGAGTCAGGGCAATCTCCTCGCCATGAGAGGTCGTCGCTGTTGCAAGGAGGGAGTATTGGATTGATGCCAGCTGGGATTGCGTTGAGGCAGGAAGGTGACCAGGGAACAGGAAGGAGTAGGGAAATTGGTTGTCCTGGCCAGAGGAAAAAGTGCGTGGCTCGGAGAAGAATTCCCAGGTCTTGAGGATCTCGACCTTCTCGGCGCATTCCCTGCAGTCCTTACTGACTGGTTTCTTGGAAGTCGTGAGGGCTCTTAGAACCATGTTGACGCTCTCCAGCCGTACCTGACCGGTTGGATCATTGACCAGGAACTTTAGGCGGCCCGAGAGTAGCGCTCCACTGGAATTGCCTGCAGTGCCATACAGAACCAGGGGAGGAGACTCAATGATCATTTCGAAGCGACCGGGCTGAGCTGCAGTGACTCTCGGCGAACGAGCAGAGGTTCTGTCCTTGGACTTGCTCGAATGGCGACCGGTCAGTGACAGGCGCTTGGGATTGCGGGGGTCGCGGTCTTTGGGCTCTTCATGTTTCTTGTCCTTCTTCGGGTGGAGTAACGAATCCATCGAGAATGACGGTCTTCTGGGCGGGGTGCTTGACGTTTCGATGTGGTTGATTGTCAGTTTGCGCTGAAGAGCATTGACCACATCGTTGACAGTACTGGGAGCCTGTCGTGGAGAGGGAGATGTGCCTTGAATGCGCGATGGCATGCTGGACTGTCGCTAACTTTTTTGACGATGATGACGCCGAGGGCGCAGGCGAATGGGCGCGCGCAGGCGAGTTCGGGCAGGTGGGGGTGGCTTTCTTTCCCTCCACCACTCGAGGAAGGAGCAGCCGTGACTCTGAAGCCTATGACGCTGCCGACGGCCAAGAGGGAGTTAGTTGAGCCTACTCGTACTCGATGTATTCGTAGCAATGCTGTCGCGTGATGGTTGCGAAATGATTATGACAGCAGGTGAAAAAAGATTTTCACAAACACAGGAGGAGGCATACGCGCACGCCTTTGTATGCTCTGTCGCGTTGGGCGTGACCTCTCCCAAATAGATGAGGTATGAATAATGGAAACCTCGATCAGGGCAAAGTCACAGCAGCTAGACGCAAGGGCAGGGACGCCGCAACTTCATTTGTCTCTCAGGCCACAGGGCAGCCGGAGAAGACGTCCGAATGGTGCCAGGTTGAGCGGGTTCAGCAGGTTCTACGAGCAAGTTTGTACGACCACGTCAATATTGCGAGTCGTCTGTCGCATCTGTCCTCAATGTGGCGGGCAGCTGACATCACGAAAGAGGACGTATCCTGGAAGCTTCGGCGCCAACAAAAACCTTGCAGCAGTCACAAGCGGTATCGGCGATTGGGTCGATCGCAAGTGTGAAAAATCGCAATCCGGTTGAAAAACTTCGTCAGACTCCTGCAAGCCGAAAGCCTTGTGGATTGGCGTCGCAGCTCACTATTTCTGCGGTCCGCCAACTGGAAACGGTAGTGGCGACCAGCTGACTGCTGGGATTTTTGGCTGCAAGCTTGAACCTCAGCGCTCGCCAGTGTTGGATCCCAAGCGAGGCAATTACATCCCTGCCCGCGCCACGGAGATCGCTAAGGGGCCCCCAAAGCCCAATGAAGGCCGCCCAAAGGCGCCACGGTTCTGCACCCCGCAAATTCTCCAAGACTCAAGACTCACTTACTGGTGATCGGAGGGTGAGGTTCATCGAAGAAGCATCTTGACAGCAAGGTACTCGCACATAGGAGCTACTCGACTGTTGCTCTCCTCTTGATGGGCAAGCGGCACGCTGACTTCGACGCCGTGTCTAGCTCTCCGTCTCCCCAATTCTACAACCGCCCGCTAGTTGGACGATGCGACATGCGTGACTCAGACCGATTTCGCCATTTCGACGCGCCTTGTCACAACAGAAAATTTTTAACACGTGCATCGGACAATACTTCCTGCTGGATCGTACCTCCCGCCCCGTCGCTACTATTACTCGATAATTATTCCATTATATCCACCGGGCAAGCTTTCTCGCTCTGTTTCAGGAACGCAGCCGGCCCCCAGCTTGCGCTTTTGTACCACCGGTGTGAAAATTTCTCTGTGCGGTGTCAACTAGGGCTTAGGGCACATGTCTATGTCCTCCGTACACGGTATATGGTGAGATCGGTGTTCTCCGATAGCGGGCCCATCGTCCATCGGCCCTTCGCCCATCGCCCATCGCCCATTGTCGGCTCAACGCTACGGACAGCCGAAAGTGCATGTCGGACCGTATGGCATTTAGGATAATCGTTGCGCGTACACGTAGAGTTGTGGCAGTGTCCTCAATGTTGAGACGCTGTCCGCATGCAGGGGCAATCCCTCACCATCAACGGTCACCGCCCAAAAATAGCTGGTGTTCCAGAACAAGTCTGACTTCTAGAAGTCACGGTCTGTTGCGCTCGGACATCTGAGCTTCTGTGTGTACGACGGGTCTCAGTGTTTGGTGGAACGTCCCTCGCATGGGTGTGCTTTGTACGAGTAGCCTGTACCACCAGCCCGGGGTGTCGAACCTTGTGGTGTGACACAGACACTGTAGGGAGGGGAAGACATTTCTCAGCATCTCCGCCATCTCCGGCTCGTGGGACGGAGAAGTCTACCACGATGTCCTCGGTCCTTGGCGCCACAAATCAAAGGTTTAGCTTCTTGTGAACCCTTGCCCCGCTGAGGTTCTTGACTTTCGTCTTCACCTCGTAGACCCAAGCTCAACAGATCATCGTCGTATTGACTTCCCATACATAGCCCGAGCGAGATGGCACGTTAGTACGAGGTAAGGAGTAAGGAGTAGTCGAGTTAGCCCTCCAGGTAATGATTGCCATGCTTGACGTCCCCCAGACGGGATCGCGCAAAACGCTGTGCTCTTGCGCCGCGTTCACATAATCCCATAGCCAAACCACCAAGCATATAGGCCCGGGCCCGACACCCCGGCCAACGCTCCCAACAAGCCCATTTCCAACACCGCCCACACCCAGATCGTCCCCACGCTCGGCGCGTTCTTCATAACAGCATAGTATCCCTTGTCATTGGTTAGCCAAATCAAATAACACCCGGCCACGTTCGCCACGACGAGATAGACGAGCGATCTCGCCGCGACAACCCACGCCTTCACTTTGGGGGACAGCCTCGCGAGCGACGAAGGGAGCAAGTCGCCGTGGAACAGCGCGATCAGCACCGTCAGTGTCGGGAAGGCGATGCCCAGCGTCTGCGCCACCAGGGGCCGGAACCGCAGTTCCTCGGCGTACTGGTGCATTGCCAGCACCGAGAGCGTGAAGTGCACGGCGCCCAGCGACGAGGCCAGCAGGACCGTGTCCAGCCAGGGGGTGTCGGATGCGGGTGCGGGTGCGGATGCGGATCCGGCGCTCGAGTCCTGTATGATCGACCCATCCGGCCCGATCTTCACTTGCACAATGTTCTCTGGCTTGATGGCGTTCGCGTCGATGGGCGTCTGCGTGCCTTGAGAACCGGACTTGGAGCCGAGTAGTTCGGCCTGTCGCTCGGCGGCAATTTCGAACAACGTCTTTGTCTTGGGATCTCGGGACTTCGTCCTCTCGGGCGGTGGCGCCATGGGGATGTCGTCCGCGCTGCTGATGTGGTCGGTCGAGTTCCTCGCGCGTCGTTGTTTGCGATTCATCTTTTCGGCACTGTTTGGATGATGGAAAGAGCAGGCTGCGGCGTATTGCAATGTGTGGCGTAAGAGCATGTAGTGTAACGTAGCGTAGAGATTAGAGTGACGATGCGGCTTCTGCTTGGCTTTGCGTCGCTTGTTGGCGGCAAAAGAACATTGCTGTGTATCGATATTGTCGAGATGGCCTGCGTCGATTCGCAGAAAATAGGCAATAACCTATAACTGCAGCTCCGGCCGATCAAAGGCCAATTCAGCTATTCGAGGACGCGATGCCGACGCTCGTATCGTAGAACGATAATAGAAGATGAAATCAAAGCTCGTCCTGGAATTGACTGCCAAGAGGCAATGGGGCGCCTGCAGCCTTGCCCCTTTTAGGCGCGCAGCCTGACCTCACCCACGCACCGCGCCACGCGCCACGCGAGGCTTCATTGCCGACAAGAGGACACGACGTCAAAATGAGATTCTCGAGCTTGCCCGATGGGACGCCATACGCTCTCGCGGAGGCATAGTTTATTGAATTTTCAGTCACATACCAGTAACAGACCGCGGAGTCCAGGATTAGGATAATAAGGTACTGCGTGAGAAGCCTTCGTGTCCTGAGACCTGCCGACGAAGAACTCGTGGCCGTTCATGTGAGGTTCACGGCTACTATCATACTTCGTTATTCGTAGGCGTAAGCTCCATGACGCGAGGTGAAAAACCTTCCCGCCCTTTGTCCTAGATCCTTCCACATTCGCTACGGCTTCCACGACATCCACATGACTCTGTCCCGGCCTGTATCCATTGAGACTCCTCGCCCTCGCCGGATGGTGATGCCTCAGCATCGTGGACCACGCGACTCCACGATGTTCTTGAAATCTTCCAGCCTTCCTATCCCTACCCGACGGGCTCGAAAGACCAGCCGGCGATGCCGTGCTATGTCTCCATGAAAGTTTAGCTGCTGACTATGTGCCCGTGTGTACGTTCCGGTCGTGACTGACTGCCGTGCGCATTCGCCGTGTCGAGTGAAGGATGTTACGGGCAGGCTGGCACAGCCAGTCCCGAAGTGCGATTCATTCTTGCCTGGGGGGGAATCCGATCTTGGGCGTGCATGTTCCGAAGACAGTTCGGATATGATACTTATGCGACGAGCAAGAAGCCATCTACACAATGTAAATTGGAGATAGCATCGCTGACCCGGGGCCCCAGATGGGGCTTCAGCCCGTCCCTGCGGCGCCCCGGCGGCTTCTAAGGGGGCTGCGTGAGAAGACGACGGCGGCGGCGGGGGCAGCAGCGAGGCTGATGGTCTGGAAAGACAACCTCGTCTCTGATCTTCGGGCTTGCGGCACGTGAATCCGACGGGTATATTCCGGAAAGGAAGAAAGGAAGCCAGGTAGGATGGATGACCACCCTCTCTCATGGCCGGGCTGTCGGTGAGAGGCCGTCCCAGCCGCGTTTTAACTTCGCAGCTCGGACCTCGCGGCTGTTACATAAAGATATGCTGCATAGATGGGGACATGGCCACATGGATAAGTAGCCTGTCTGATCTGCGGGGTTGCGTTAACTAGTTCCATATTTAGACGTCAGATCGAGTGAGTAGATGCTGTGCGAAGAAAAGTAATAGTATATTTGTGCTGAAGTCACGAGTTCATGCTAGATAGCAGGTGCACGGGCAAGTATCCGTCGTCCGTCTTTCCAAGATAACAACTGATGGAGGATCAGTCCTCCAGGACTAGATGGAAACGCTTGAATAGAAACCAGAGCGCGATATACACAAGCCTCGTCTTCAGGGCCGTAATGCGAAATCAAGTGGTCGTCTTCTCTGGCTGCTCCTCATCCACGGCCTTGTCCATTTGCTGTCTCTCCCCAAGCACGTTCTTTTCCATGTTGACTGCAGTATGGTTCGTTAAGTATTCTGATGCGTCCTTGATGAAGAGAGCCGCAATTATGGCGAGCACACCAAAGGGAATAGTGCTGAAGAACACTCGCTGATACGCGTAGCCATATGCCGATTTGTATGCCTCCGAAGTCGCATGAATCAGGGCCGGAGTGGCGTTTTGAATTTTAGCAAAGGCGTCTGGGATACCCTTTGCATTGTTTGAGACAGCCGTGACAAGTGCTTCGGTAGCGTCCGCGTCGCCATGAAATCCATTGGCCGCAGCTGCCTTCAGGATGCGCGGCACCAGCTGCGCGCTGAGAACACCATTTCGGATGGTGTTGAAAATGGAGATGCCGACGCTGCCGCCCGTGTTGCGGAAGGTCCCGACGAGGCCTGAAGCGATACCCAGATCCCTATGAGGCACGTGTAGGCCAACAACCACGTATGAGCACAGGGTGATCCATGAGAAGCACATCATTCCGAAAAACTGGAAGATCACCCATGCCGCCTTATGGTGGGGGATGATTCCATAAGCGTAAAGGGCCGAAAACAGTGTCTGGATGAATAGCGCAACCACGATCTGAGCTCGGATGTGCTTGATCTTGTGGACCAGCGCCGGCAGGATGGCACCACCAATGAATTGACCAACACCGTTGGGAATCAGAGCCACTCCGAGCTTGATGGGATCGCTGTCGTAGACTGACTCGGTTGCCTGTGGAAGGAGGGAGACCATGGCAAAAAAGACCATGCCGGACACGAAAAGAGCGACCAACAAGATGGTGAATTCCCTGACCATGCGAAAGATGTGAAGTGGCATCAAAGGAACCTTTGGCTTGACAGTCCAGTCGTAGACGAAGGTGCCGATGAAGACCAGACCGCCCAACACGATCGGTGCAACCACAGAGGCAGAATGCCAAGCATGGCCTTCCTCGCCAGCCCAGCTCAACCCGATGAGGAAGACTGTCAATCCGCCAGCATAGAGGATGTAACCGATAAAGTCCAGCTCCAAGAATTCCTGCCACCTGGTCTTGTCGTAGTCTTTTCGTGGACGAGCAGGCGGGAAATAGAAGATGGCGGTCCCAACTAAGCAGACCGCTGCATAGATGATGGCTAAGTAATAGACCCAACGCCACGTGGCGTGCTCATTGAGCTGGTTCGCCAGGAGCGTCGCCAGTAGGCCCCATGGAATTGTGATGCAGAATTCCGTCCACGCCAGACCCATTCCACTGCAAATGAAGTTCAGCTGATGCCGTAAGCGTCCTTTCATGAACATGACTCACCGGTACTTGTTGGGGAGAATCTCGGGAATTCCAGCATACGCGACGAAAACCAAGCCGGCACCGAAACCAATAACGGCGGAGCCGGCTATCACATGTGTCGTTTTCTGGGCAGTCGCACTGACGATTGCGCCGACAATGTTGAGCACTTGTCCCACCATGATGACATAGCGGCGGCCAAAGATGTCGCTGAGGCCACCGCCGAGAGACATGCTGACTGCTGATGTGACAGCCCAGGAAGACGCGATCCAGCCAATGGGTGTCAGATCACCTAGAGCAGAGCCTATTGGAACCAGAATCGAAGAACCAAGCAGGAACGCTGTCGAAATGCATCCTGTGAATGACAAGCCCAAGAACTGTTGGAGACATTGGTCAGCGCAGATCCCTTTGGAAGTCCAACTGGGTTGGCACTCGACGTACAAAGACCGCCATTGTCGTTGACCAGGTGATTTTGTCAGCGAGCTCAGGGTTTAACTCCAAAGCAGCACGATGAGGGTCATCCTCGATATCCTCAGTCATCACCACCTGTTGTCGTGGCGCCGGTGCGGCTTCGATCTCCTCGGACCTGTCTTCCATCTCTTTCCTTGCTGCAGCGTCGGCCATGGTGTTTCAAATTCTAGACAAAAATTCGCTGTCAGAAAGATTTAGAGCAGCTGTCCAAGGAGACCGGGTAGCATGTTGTCCGGAGACAGTTTGTTTATGCATTTTGAAACTCCAGACCCCAGACCCCGAGTCCGGGGAACGAACGGGGACGATGATTGAGAGGAGGAGAATGCCAAGGTCTCCTGCAAACGGGGGGGTCAGGCAGCACGTCCAGGTATGGTAAGGTCCATGAGCATGTGGAACTCAAGCACCCCAAGCAAAGGAGTTGGAGAAGCTTGAGATTGCTGGAGAAAGTACTGGGTACTGTGCGCAGGCGGAGTGTCGCCGGCAGCCCCGGGTAGGCGTACTGGGTGGTTGATTTTATCCCGCAGCCTCTGTGGGCCTGAAGACGGGGAGGCTTATTTTGACCAACCACAAACGCTAGACCCCGCCTACCATTGAGCTTGGCCTTGCTAGCGGTCTTGCCTCTTCAGCCTGGTATGATTTCGCTGTTCTTCCCCATGCCGCACGACAAAAAGGGCGGCTCGCTTAAGCGGCATGCTTACCTCGTAAAGGACGAAAGCAGCGGGCCAACCCCGATAGCCACCTGCATTACTGTGTAGGTCAGCCACGTCACGTTTGCATGGACCTACCCGCGCTGTCCCCGACGACCACCACTACTGGCAAGGCACAGCGCACAAGGGCTCGATGGACAGTGTTGACCATTCGATCTCAATACGCGTGGCCATGACCGAATATTATCCAAGCACAGAATTAAAATAATACTATGCTTTGCTGACCATGACCACCAGCAGACTTAGGAGCTAAACCCTCCAACTCCCCGAAGAATGCCACAATAATGGTCGCGAGTCACTATCAAATCGTTATGATCCCAGCTTGTGCGGCCTCGTGCCGCACGGGACAAGGCCAACGGCTACCTCCCTTCGCAGGCGTTTGACGGTACGAAAAGATACTTTTGGGCGGCAAGTAACTTCCAAAAATGACGGACCGAGGATGCCATGAAAGCCTGTGAGTCTTCCCGCCTTCAGAACCGTACAACGGGAAGCTATCCGACGACGCACGGGGGTGCCACAGCTCTCAATCCGATACAAAACTATGTATCTGGGTCTGGTTATGAAAGGTGCCGGTTTTGTGCTGGTGGAACCTGGAGCTTGCTCCGGCAAATCCTCGGCATCTGAAAAGGACAATACTAAGGGCGATTCTTTCATACCTGTGAGAACAATACTAAGAGTGTTTCTTTCATCCGTGGAGAACAATATTAAGGTCCAGTCATTGTTCTGTACCTCAGCCTCTCCATTGATACTCGTACGTCATCTCTCACCCAGCAGCACAGGTCTTTGGCCTCACGACTTCAGAGCACCTTGGCTCTTCGAATGCGGTTGAATGCGTTTGTTCGAGGTCAAGATGGCGCACCTGGAAGCTCTCGAACAAAGCATCTCTGCGTGACGCTGACTCCGAAAGGCTACAACTTACATATATGATGCTGTTGAGGCGTAAATTCTAGTCTCTTGTTGCTGCACTACACCCAAGGTAGTTTGCTTGGTTTTCGAGAAGAGTCCGCACTGATGGTTGTCCTCAAGCACTTTTTACTGACTTCTTTAGTCACCCTGACTGTCACTTCCTCCGCCTCCACTCAATGGGAGAAGCCTGACGGCTCTGTAGCTGAAGTCGCCCACCAGGGCAGACCCAGCGGGGCTGCGGCAGGTAATGGCGCTGGACCTCACGGACATGGCAGCTGGCAACGGTCCGGGAAAGGTCAAGCCGGCGACGGCGAAGATAAGAACAGCAAGGAACCCGGAGGGGATGACGGCGGTGCTGACAGGCACAACCAACACGAACCTCGCGACTTTGAGAGGCCTGACCGCACCCCAACTGGCAATACGGCCCATGGCAAGCCGAGTGGAGCACCAGCAAGTGACGGACCTCAAGGGGATGGCAGCTGGCGGCAATCTGGCAAAGGAGATTCCGAGGGTGATACACACAAAGCCTCTACGGGCATGGACGACAATGTGAACAAGCACAGTCAGCACCAGGCCCGAGAAGACGGCGCCACACCCCAAAACTGGGGTCAACGCGACGACAAATGGGAGCATCCACCATCCCCAAGCAAAGATGGAGACGATGACCACGGCAATCGCCATCAATCCCGCGACGCTGACCCGAGCATCGACCTAGACCACGATGATCCTATCCTCTCTCAGATGCGCAAGATGCTGGCAGGAGATAACGAGACCGAGAGCCAGGAACATGAGGGCAGGCACCATCTCAATCGTCGTGGTGTCAAAGGTGTCTACGAATGCATGAATCACAATTTTGTTTCCCCGTGCAAGTGGACGGAGATCAAGTCTGAGAGCCAGTGCTACAACGCGTAAGTTTCGTTCAGCTTCCATCAACCGAAGCCAAAGAGATTCACCTGCGTACTAACTTATGGCTTACACGTAGTATTTATGATGCCTACGGCTCGATGGGCCCCGACAAAGGTCTATGCTGCACAATCTACGAGATGAAGAATTGCAATTCCAACGGCTGGCAGACAATCGACGATAGATTCCGCTACCCTGGAATCCCGAATTACGGGTATAGCCAATTGCTGCTGAACGAGGGGTTCAACGATGAAGGCATAGTCAGTATCAAGTGCAAGTTCAAGGAGTGTGCCCAGTGAGTTGGCCTCGGGGCTCACGAACTGGTAGTTGTGGATGCACAGCGACTTTGTCCGAAACATTGGCGAACCTGGTTGCTTCGGAGCCAACGAGCCGACCTGGTTGTGGGAGCTCAGGGTTTCTCTTTTATCTCATTCACCGTATATGTATCTCGTAGTCCGTAGCAGGGAATAATGCAGCTCGTTACTTCAGCCTGACTTAGTCATGTCCTTTGCCCAGACGCAAGGCTGAGTTGAAGCGCCACCATGACGATGACGTCGGTCCCTTTCTTCGATCTGCTTCAGCCCAAACCTCAGAATCTCCCACTGCCGTCATCGTCATCGGTCAGCAGGCTCAATCGCAGTTGGCGAAACCAAACCGGTTTTCTTAGCAGCGAAGTCCAATCCTGATAGGTCGTCGTCGCCGTTCCAGCACTTTCCTTGCCGCAGCCTCTGCCCGATCCTGCTGTCGAAAGGTGCGGGATGACATCGTCAGCCACAACGGCCAGCGAAGGCAAGGATGGGACGCGCTATGCATGGAGGAAACCACGCTCCGCATCTCTGGGGTATATAATAGCACATGGACTGAACGGATTAATCTTCCCTAGATCACTACAAGTACAACCACACTGCAACAACTACAGACGCATATCACCACCCTAAAGGCATCCACACAAGCCACAGCTCCCAATACTACTACTCACACACCTAGAAGTACCCGAACTCAGTACTCAGTCCACACCTCAAGTAAAGATGAACTCCCTAAGATCAGCCGGGAATTGGATCTCCAACAAAACCAGGGGCGGCGCCCACACTGCCAGCAAAGAAACCAACAAACAGTATGTTCCTGCCCTGTCCGCATCGCTGTCTCTCCTCTAGTACTCCGTGCTCGTACTCCCCATGTTATAGCAAGCGCCTTTACTGACTGTGTGCGACACAGAATCGCCAAAGATCCCAATGTTCGGGCCTCGACTCGGCTCCGCGCCGCCGGTAATGCGGTTAAGGACAAGGCCCACGAGACGAATTACAACCGCCAAGCAGACGTGAACAAGCATGCGGCGAAGCATAACTATTGAGCCGAAATGTTGTTATAAGCCTGGGATCAGAGCGAGCGGCCCAGTGTACTGTATGTTGTACGGAGAAACACTGACGGACAGAGATGGCAATTGACATGATACCCCTTGTACAATACCTTTTGCTTGGTGTTTCCTGCTCGCATTACTAGACGAAGATTGATGATTCAATGACTAAGGATATTATTACCTAGAATTCGTGTCCCGTCCGCTTGTGCGTCTCTGATGTGCGGGTCCAGATGACTGGATAGAGAACATGACAGTTGCATCGTCTCGACATGCAGTCGTCTTCAACCAAAGATTCGATGAGACCTAGTATGGAGCACCGGTAAGGAATATTTCCCTAAGCAAGTTTGCATCGGGAATACGGAGACAAGTAACCCATCAAGCTAGAAGCGGTCACGGAGCGCTGGAGTAAATGTTTCCGTCTTTGTTTGGAGACTCGCCTTGTCAGTATGTACAGTGCAATATAGCTGTCGCGGAGAGCAACCGGCAACCTCGCGTGCCGTCCGTCTGTCTCACAGCGCGCACCCCATCGATCACCAACCCGTGCCCATTCCATGTCACCTCGTCTACTTCGTCTTGATATGCTTCAACCTGGGCCCCGTCTCGTGCAAGAAATTGTTCGCATACGCCTTGGGCACGAACCTCCTCTCCTGCGGCTCCTGCACGTACCATTCATAACCCTGCTTCTCCGCAAACGCAATGGCATCATCCTTCGACTTGAACTGGATTTTCGTCCCTTGCATGAAGTCGGCGGACGACTGCCATCCCATCAGCGGGTTCTCCCAGCGGTGGCCCTTGGCTAGCACGTCCCAGTCCATGCGCCAGGCATGCGAGCCCCAGTTGCCCGACTGCGTGGCCGGACGGACGGGTTTGTAGATTCTGTACCCACCGCCGCGTCAGTGCTTGTCCAACGGGCGGACGAATAACCCCTATTGACGTCTTACCTGACTGTTCGGGCCTGTAGATCCACGGGCGCACCCGAAACCACAGCCGCTGGTGTGGAATGGCCCGGCTCACTGCCATCCATGACCCTCCTCGGCACGGGCGAGTATGTCGACGTGCCGTGGTCGATCGTCGCGGTATAATCTGGCTGGTGGTCGGGGTGGTATTTCTGCACCGAGGGCTCAGGGTTGTGGTCAATGGCGACCATCGACGCCTGGTCTTCGGTCATTTTCATAGCTTCGACGTCCGGGATGGCTTTCGGGTCCGGCTCGCCCAATCGCCGGCGAGGTGTTTGGGAGAGGTGTCTCGTTGATCTGGGGAATTGAGTGCATGTTCTCGAGAGCCGCAGGGAGCTCGGCGACCGTAGGAGCGACATTGTCGTTGTGTGGATGGCGTGTGAATGTGAGAGAGGAGGGTGATGTCGTCCGACAGCGATTGACCTGCGCATCCCATCGACGACGCCGCCAAGCCGAGCTTCCAGGAAAGGTTTAGTGCGGAATCTTCGTTCGCTCAGTCACGTGGCGAGCACAACGCTTTCTTCGACTCTCGCCCATTGCCATTAGGATCGACCACTTGCCCCATCCGAGCAACAGAGTCTCTCGTAGGCCAGTGGTACCGTATTCTGGAAACCGATTTGCTGACCTCGCTCATAAAACCCCGAACTTCTATGCCATTCTGGAGCGGTATGGCGGCATGAACCTGTTTCTCCCTCCTCTGACGTCGGAGAGTTTTCTCCGCCAGCTTTGTGTGTTTCAATCAGGGTGTCTGGTTGGGCTTTTACATCGATGTCTCCTATAAATGGAGCATCAAATGCACAATCTCTCCACACAGCAGGTCAAGCGACTTCCTCAGTTAGCAGCATGCAGGATTACCGAATCAACTTTGAGACTGGTGGCCAGAACCAGGGCGTTCGACCTAGAGGATGAGGGGTCTATAGAGCAACTAATTGAGCTATGTCGCCCTCTAACATCAGTGGATGAATTTGCCTCTGCTTTGACGCTGTGAGAGGCCCTCATGGTCGGGACCCGTTGGGTCAAACGTTGCCAAAGTCTTGGGAACCCGGACTTTGGGTCAAAGAAGAATGTTGCAGGCTGGCAGTGTTGAGGCGAAGTGGTCAGTCTTGTGGAGCAGTGTGGCAGTAATCACTCTATCTCGTATTAGCCTAGGCTGTCTTGACCGTTCCTCTCTGCAAAGGCAAGCTGAACATCATCCTTGTGGCGATGGCTTTGAGTGCAATCTCGAGAATCGAGATCTGGAGACATACACGATGCGGCCCAGCTCCGACCGCAGCGATTCCCCGTGTCTGATGCTTGTCGTCGATCGATCCGATGCAACTATTATCTCAAACCCCGGTTTTAGGGTGAAAAATTCCTCTGGTGATGATCTAAAGGGACTGTGGGTTTTAGAAGGCCAAGATCATTGACTTTGTCAGAACTGCGAGTTTCCGGTCCGTGATGATTATCAGCAGTGGATGAGCTTCGTGTGCGTCTCCATGCGGTTTGGCTAGATCACAATCACTTGTTCGAAAATTTCTCGGATATCTTCGCCATACAACATGAAGGCAGCTGCTAGTCTGTTCTACTTCTCTTGGGAGATGTCAAGCGCCTTCCTAAGATTTGACCTGACGATACCGGTGCCCTAGAAATTCAGATGGACGGGCGACCCTCCACCTGGAATAACCGGAGACCATGCTCGACTTTGGTCACAATACAGGACTACCAGATTGGCATCTTTATCGCACAATACATGGCTCCGGTGCAGGTCCAGAGGGAATTGATGAGGGCTACTGACTCATGGATCGACGTCTATCGATTCCCATGTGCACGGACGCTCAGACATGGCTCATCTGGTGAACTCCTCTACTTTCCCCCCAATGGATTTCGGTGAGTTGCACTGATCTCCTTGACTACTGTGTCTTAATCGGCTACAAATGTATTTGATAACGCGCTTTGAATGAGTGTGTACGGACATGAACGCTGCGTTCATCCTTAGGCCGATCCAGTTCTTCAGCGGATTCCTCTTCAAATGGCTTAGGCGGTGGACTGGCTATGGTCAAGGCGCCAACTGTCTTTACCGAGGATGACAATTCATAAGCTAGAGCTTGTCCTGTTCATGCCCCCAAGTTTGTTACATTTACACCAAAAACGTTGATGTCCTCCAAAACCCCAACATCGTCAATGTCGGTCCTTGTCGCTCAGCTCAATGTCGCTAAATCCCAGCAATAAGTAGGCCTCTAGGCGCCCAACGAAGGCCCGGGTTTGCAGCTTTCCCCCGCCTGAGAAGAGAATATCCATCGAGATCCTGACCATATCACGCAGAGCTATCAAAGATGGCCATTCGGTCGTCAAGTATCGAAGGTGGGCCAAACGTCGATGTCGAACAACGCCGCGAGCGCAGGCAACTCGTCCCAGCGCCTACTTGTGGTCTGATAACAAAGGGATTGACGGATATATCGAAGTGGATACCGACTTGGAACAGACCCAAAGATCCTTGCCCATATTCGCTGCCACATGGACTGTACTTGGGACTGCTTGCGGATTGTTTTACTCCGAGACAACAGGGGCGGTTAAATCGAAGTAGTCCGCTCCAAACTCATCCTAAGCTTCGCCATCTCGATATTCTTTATCGACTCAAAATATGAGTTTGGGAATCGGGTTGAATGTCATGTCAAAATCTACACCGTCATGTCCCTTCAAGGGAGTTTGTGACGCCATTCGTGTCGACCGCCTGAGTCTGGCAATCTTGAGCGCCGATTTGAATCCGTCCACTGGCGCGGGCTTGATTTGTACTTTACCAGATCGGCGTGTGCTCTCGACGTTAGCGATCATAGTATTGTGATCTAGCTGCAGCCACTCATCCAAAGTGGGCGCAACTTGGGCAATATGATAGAATTTCAGAGTCACTGGACGTGACCAACGAGGGCCTGACAAGTATATCAGCCATGATATCCAAGTTTCTGTCATATTGTGGAAGGATCAATGGTCTATTTGAGCAATACTCAAGTGACTTTGTATCTCTTCCTGAAACGAGAAAACTATTGCACCCGCTTGTAATAGGGTACTGTGATGAGGTTGTCGAGAATCGTGGACTATCCACTCGATCTCTGTTGGAAGGCAAAGGGGCGCGTTCCAGGGATAGATATTAACCAACACCAACCGCCCATAAGCAACACTACGACAAAACATATCTCGGACTGGATTTCCACGGATCAAAATAATGAGTACTCCGTAGTCGGTACAGAGGAGAAGACACATGGAGCATGCCATGCGGGAGGGGAAGTAGTGTGTCGTGTGTCGAGTCGTGAGTCATATAGTCACAAGGCGGGCGGGTGGGCGTGACGTCGAGGTACATTTATCGTATTGCGTCGTATCCAGAGTAAGCATTGGCCATTTGTACTGAACTTGTATTTGTCCCAAGGCTAGTATCAATAGCACGAGGATTAGTGGTCGGGTTGTATTACTGATGCAAGCGAGTAGGATAAGAGTATATATATCAACGCATCAGTTACATCGAGAATCCTTCCCTCCCTCTTCTCTCGCCCTCTCATTCACTTACCCGCTATTCCACACACCGGGCCTTTCACGGAAGCAACTCACCAACTCACAATGCCTTCACCTCCGCCCTCGTCAACGTTGGCGTCAACGCACCTCCCATTCCTGACCCTCGACGTCTTCACCTCAACCCGATACACAGGCAACCCTCTCGCCATCATCCACGTCCCCGGGACAATCACGCTCTCTCAAACCCAAAAACAGCGTATCGCCCGCGAGTTCAACCTCTCCGAGACAGTCTTCCTGCACGCACAGACGCACGCAGACGTGGCCGACCGCTCTGTCCGCATCGACATCTTCACCTCCCAGGCGGAGATCCCCTTCGCCGGCCACCCCACGGTCGGGACGGCGAATTATCTCCTCCGACTGCGGCAGCACGATGCGTCGCTGAACGGCGTACAGGCCCTGCAAGCGAAAGCCGGGCGCTTCGAGATCGCTCTGCAGCCCGATGGCAATGGTGTCCAGGTCTCGGTTGCACACGACGTGCATCTGCACGGGCCGGTGTTTGCGCCGCACGAGCACCCTGCCTTTAGCATTGTGAGGGGCATGACGTTCATCCTGGCGCGACTGGCCGACGTGGAGGAGCTGGGGAGTAGCAGGGCAACGAACCTCCTCGACGCAGATAGTATGTACACTGCGTGCGAGAAGCTTGACGAAGGGTGGCGCGAGGGGCTGGTGGGCACGTACTTCTTCGTGGATCAGGGGACGGGTCCGGATGGGGTGCGGAACCTGCGAACCAGGATGTTCGCATCGCGCGAGGATCCCGCCACGGGGAGTGCGGCTTGTGCTCTGACGTCGTATTTGTCTCTACAGGAGGGCAAGGCCGGACGGTACAGATACAAGATCGTCCAGGGGGTGGAGATGGGACAGAGGAGCGAGATCTTTGTCGAAATCGGGGTGAAGAAGGGGGAGATGCATGGGACTGAGATCGAAGAGGTGTTGTTGAGTGGGAGTGCCGTCCAGGTCATGCAGGGCTTGTTAGAGGTTCCTGCGGGAGACGACTAAGTAAGTATCTTGGTCGGTTGCGGTTCCTCCAGAGGTCGAGGCTGAAATGAAAACCTTAGGTTTCTTTGCGTCTAGCTTGGTACCAGTGGATTTGACCCCAGGGCGGAGGGCATATCGATGGAGAGGAACTCGGTCGAGAATGTTAGGACAACGGAGTCTGGTGGTGGATGGACATTCATCTCTGTTATCCGCCCCTTGTGCGCCGTCACAGCACGACATGGGTGTATGGCCTGCAGAGTAGAAGATTGACAAGCGAGGCGATTCGCGGCTTGCTGCCACAGAATATCAGAATTCTTACCGGAAGCTGTGGCTGCCAGACACTGTCTGTAAGTAATCGTATGCACAACCGTCCTTCCCCGGAAATTCCCAGAAAACCCCACAAACTCCGCTGCTGTGGCAAAATGCACAAGAACTTGCGGGGTGGTTTTTGGAATTGTTCGTCACTTCGCTAACCGGAACACCACGCGCCCTCTCTTATCGACATGATCATTCATGATGGATTGGCCTCCACTCGAAACTTGGGAGATACCGTCCGTAGCGAGACCCGCTGCAAAATCACGCACACAGCTGGAGAGCGAGAACGAAAAGCTATTGAGGCACATCCGAGTGCTGCAAGCAAAATGCCGGTCGCTCTCCTCGCACAATGCAGAGCTGACTTATCTCTACCTGAGGTCTTCGTGCCCCTCGTCGGATACCCATGACACGCTCCCGAATGGCGGTGACCTGTGGGATGTGAGCACAAGAGGAAACTTGACCTTCTCGCCTTTGGAACTCGGTCCTGGGGCAACAGCCGGACGACTTGATGAAGAACCTCCCCTCGCGCTGGATATGCAATATCGGTCCTCGAATGTGTTTGCCAATTTCCAAACCGGTCCATATGTACACGACAGGGCCGTCACCTTTACACATGGTGGACTGGACCGATATGATTCGAGTCCCGGGTCAAAACCAGGCCACGACATCTGTGACTTCACGCACAAACGTACGCGCTTGTCAGACAATGGCTTCGAACAGGACTTCAATCAACCCTCCTGGCAGCCTCATGATTGGGACCCGAAGATTACGCCCGAAGATTACTCACGACCGGAGATGGGCCTCATGAACAATGTTTTGGAACCAACCGCGGCTTGTACCCCGACCACGCAAGACTCGGCCCCTGATCTACCTGGTTGGAGGTTGCAGGACAACGCATGGCTCTTACATTCCAATGCCAATGAAGGTGGTGTTCAAGGAACAATACCACTCGTACCTGCTGGAGGTCTTAATCACAGCGTCGAGAACTGTACGAGGGGGAAGGATTACAACCAAGCTCGGCAGGCAACACCAAACTTAGACCATATACCAATGCTACGCAACATCCGAGCAGTCCCAGAACTACAAACCGGCTTTAACGCGAGCCCACCCCGAGGGAAACTGGATCAGTATATTACTGTCCTACACCAGGTCCTGGGTCGCCTGGGCCAAACCTCGTCCCTGACCCCTGAGCGTCGAGCCAAGGTCTGCGCAGATGGCGTGCTATGGGCAGTGCGCGAAGCCTGGCCAGGCGCCGAACACTTTTGGAAAACCACGGCCTCGTTCAAAGGGTTCGTGCAGTCCGAAATGTGGCGCAATTTCCCCAGCGAGGCTGTCTACGGCAAGATGCACCCGGCGTACCGCCCGACGGCTCGACAGCTCGTGACGCCCCATTCGCCAGTGATCGACTGGTTGCCCTGGCCGGAACTCCGGGAGAAGCTGATTGAGCAGCAGGACTGCCTCAACGTGGACCTCGTCTGCAAAACGGCCATCCAAAATGTCGTCGCCCATCGAACTTCGTCGCTCAAATTCCCGCGGGGTCGTAAGAGATCCGCTCAGGAAATCGAGTCTACGGACACTCCGAGGACGTTGTCGTCCGAGCCCAGAAAGTCGACGACGACCACCACCACCACCTCTTTCCGAGTCTGGGACCTCTGTCTCCTGGAAGAAAAGGCTGGGTTCCGCCCCAACGGCGGCGCGGGACTCGTCTATACTCCCAAGTCGGCTGGCGTGCAGGCGCTGGAGAAGGCATATGGCCTCGAGTACGACAATTTCCAGACCCAGAAGTTGCATCCTAGGTTCTTCCAGACATTTCCCACCTTATTCGCGAGGAGCGTCGTGTCGGGGTATGCCGTCCAGGAACTGCCTGTCGCGGACGAGCATGCGGGGAGGGATGTCTTGGGATCGCCGCAGGCCCTCTTGCCCGGGGCTGGGGAGAGGTTGCAAGCCCTGGTTGACCGAGCGCTCGAGGCACCATGTTGACCCGAAATGCGGTAACGGGAACAAGTAGATTGGGCGAATTCTTAACGCCAGTCGAACACATCCGGTTCGGGCGGTGAATTAGAGTTCATGGAGAGATGGGGTGAAGGTGGATTCCGACGCAGGAAGGGGGCATTTCCGATTTTTGCAAAGCCGTGTATGTAACTCGTCAAGGCCAAGAGCCAGAAGACCAACACGTTCATTCTGCCGTGCAAACTTCCTCGGCTCCGCCTCTGCCCCATCACGCTGGCATTCCCCGTCTCGCCGCCGCTGCTGAAGACGCCACATTCCAATCTGGGAGTCCACAAACTTTCCCTCCCCACGACAGCCGGACCGTTGGTTAGACTGGACCTGCAGGACTGACCTATCCCTAGTCTACCACTCGTTGGTCGCTCTTCTTGTTCCAGTGACGTTTCAAGCGCGAGTATTCACAAGACAAAGGGTGCGGCGAAAGGAGAGAAGGTTAGCATGGCCGGGTCTGGTGGGAAACAAGGACACGGAAGCGTTATGCTGGCCTAGAGATGGAGCCTGAAACCCCGCGCATCCCTCCCTCTACATGGGATGATCGAATCGCCAAAGGGGAAAGGCCGACTCGAATGATGGCGCAGAGAAGGTGTATATATCCAAGTCAATATCCACGGGTCGGTGCATTGATGCTTGGGGTAGAAGTAGCACGACCCTTTCTTCTCTCCCTGGTGCCGATTTCTTCGTGGGAAGGCCATCTCGTAGTCGCAGTGGCTCATTTCGGCGCAATTCAAACCTGCCACTCATGTTTCTCGATACCTTAGCCATTAACTTATACCCTAGCGCGGGTCTGAGCTGGGGAGCAGCCATATGGCGTCTGGGGCTCATCTTCGTGGTGGCCCAGGTCGGCTGGGTCGTATACTGCCGCTTCTTCCATCCCCTCGCCGGTATTCCAGGCCCCTTTCTTGCCTCCTTCTCTCGCACCTGGATCGGGATCGCCGTCGCAGGAGGACGAGCCGAGCATCTTCAGCGATCTCTGCACAAACAAAATGGTCCCCTTGTCCGCATCGCCCACGATGAAGTCTCAGTGGCAGATCCGTCGGCCGTCAAAATCATCTACAACATCAAATCCGGCTTCACCAAGACGGATTTCTACCCGCCATTCGCTCCCAACATCAGTCCGCACGGTGACCACTTCACGCAGCTCGACGAGGCCAAGCACGCCGAACGGAGGAAATACGTCAACGCGGTGTACTCCATGTCCACGATCTTGGAGAGCGAGACGTACATCAACGCATGTACGGATGTCTTTCTGGAGAGTATGGCCCAGTTTGCGGAGAAGGGGTCCAAGATTAACTTTGGCGAATGGATACAGTGGTAGGTGTGAAGGGAAACACTTCTCTTGCCTCCTGTAGAAATCCTGAAAGGAGGTACTAATGCCCAGGAAATCGGTAGGTACACCTTCGACGTGATTGGCGAACTGTTCTTCGGACGCCAATTCGGGTTTATGCGCGATCAACACGACTACGGGCGATATATCCAAAGCTTGGACACCTTGCTTCCCGGGATTGCACTGTCATGCGTACTGCCAGCGTGGCTACGGCCCTTCCATTCGACCGTGGGCATGCTTTTCCCGACGATCCGGGCCTCAATCAAGGGCTTCGACGAGATTCGTCAGGCAGGGAGGTACTGGACCGATGTGCGACGGCAGCAGATGCAGGCCGGCTCCATGGAGAGGGTGGACTTGCTCGATAAGTTCTTCAAAATCATGGAGAATAAGGATGGGTGGGACATACCGGATATCCAGAACGAAGCGTGTGTTGCCATGTGAGTGCAAGCGAGCCCGGCCACAGCCACCAAATGAAACCAAATAGAGTGTCTGGGCTAACGAACGATGTCGCTTGCTCTCAGTTTCGCTGGCAGCGATACCACCGCCATTGCCATCCGGTCCATCTTTTACCACCTCATGCGCCGTCCAGAATGTATGCGAAAGCTGGTGGCCGAAATCGACTCCTTTGACAGTCAGGGCCTGCTGTCTAAACCGCACATTCGATATGCGGAAGCAATGAAAATGCCCTATCTCGTCGCCTGCTGCAAGGAGGGAATGCGGCTCCATCCAAGTGTCGGCCTCGGGATGCCGCGGCACGTACCTCCTGGAGGGGTAACCATTGCTGGTCGGTATTTTCCTGCTGGTAGTCGTGTGTCCATCAACGCAGCCGTCCTTCATTATGACAAGTCGATATTTGGGCCCGACGCGGCGGAATTCAACCCGGACAGATGGATCCAAGGGGATGCGGCCTTGATGGACCGACACATGCTTCATTTTGGCGGAGGTTCGAGGACTTGCATCGGCAAGAACGTATGTTATTGGCCAGTGCCTTTATTGTCTGCGGTGAGAAACTTGAGCGGGTACTGACCAACAACCCCTTTTGCACAGATATCGATCGCTGAGATGCACAAACTCATCCCCAGCTTCCTAAGACGGTTCAACATCGAGCTCGCCGACCCCGACAGAGATTGGAAGACTGAAAATTATTGGTTCAACAAACAGACGGGCATATACGCCTATGTGTCGGCCAGATAGTGCTCTCGGTTTCGAGGCAAGAAGTCAAGTCTCAAAACTGATCAGTGAAGTGATCCGCCGGATGGGCTGGCAGGTGGCTCAAGAGGACGAGATGGATGCCCAATGCGGAGGTGCCGACTGAAAGAAAGTGCCAGCTAGCAGCAGTCCGTAAGGCGGGAGATGTCGCAGTCATCAATCTGTTCTTCGTCCCATTTTGTACGGGGTTTTCAAATTCCCGCGCGCTCAGCGATAGACAACCCTAAGCTAGTGTTCGACAATACTATTCTGTGTGGCAGGAGGGTTTGGCCTGGCTATTCAACCTGTCCGCGGCGCTTCTTCTGATGAGTTGTCGTACAATTAAGTTGCAAATATTGACATGTTTGACATGGTTTCTGCTCACTACACCGGGCCTTCATGATGGCACAATTGTCGCAGGCTGCCGTGATCCGGGGCGTCGGCGACCCCGCAGTGCTGCTATCTCGTGCAGCATGTAGCTGGACATGGCGCATCAGTGAGTCCTTTCTGGTGAATCGGTAGTTGCAGATCGGGCAAAAGAAGGGGCGTGTGGTCGTATGGCTAAGTTGATGGCGATCTCGGTGCTCTTTGCGCTTGAACGATTTATGGCAGGCGCCGCAGGAAAACTCGGGCATCTCGATTGACGAGTAGGTAGTCATCTTACCCGACGGGAGGGAATACCTAAGAAAGTGTGACAAGAGGAAGATTGGGTTTGCCATCAAAAGAGGTTGTAGCGATGGGGTTAGTTTAGATGACTGGCTAATCTGCTTGCAGAAGTGGTCATGGGGAGTACAGTCCCCGAGATCATGGCCCAAGGAAGCGTCCCGATGTGTCCAGGATGCGGGGGAAGAGCCTTATTCGAAATGGAGGCACGAAGTACCGATTCCACCAACAGCCCGACGGCATTGAAGCGAGAAATTGGCAGGCAACACCTACCACCGCCAACATAAGATTTTGACTGAGATAGCAATGGAGTAAGGGGCGTGTATAAACTACTACTTCGTACATAAGTAACTCACCTGGTCAAGACGATGGTGAAATGAGGGTGAGTGGAAGGTTAGAAGAGGGTGAGAGAAGGGCTGGTTGCGAGGTGGATAGATAAAAGCGGCGTGGTAGGGCCGAGTCCGAACAAACTGTGAGTAGTTTTCCTTCCGCTTTACGTTGAACCTCTACGGCGATAGCATTGGACGTTGCATCTCTAATGCATACCGTGTTGACCTTTACTGGGATCTTTAACTTTTGCTTCTCAGCCTTATGAATGCTCGAGTTCTCTTATCCGAGGGCTATGGGCGACAATCTGGGGTGTGCATTAACGTGCACGAGTACTTGACGAAGCGGGCAAAAGGGCAGCCATTGTATTTGTTGCTAACGAGCTGGGCAACTGCTCTTTCTTTGCCTTCCATCGGGGCGAAATGAAAGACACCAGTGCTACCTGTTTAAACGCTAGTTTCCCCTGGTGTTTCTGTGCCTACACAACTTTACCAATCGTCTTGAAAAGCTCAACATTGTCAGTCCCGATGGACTGGCCCATGTTCACTGTGCGGAACCCGAAGGCACCAGGGCTTGGTCAATGGAGAACTGCTCGATGACTCCTCCTTCGGAAACTACATGAGCACCTCAGGCCCCAGCTGGAGCTCTGGACACGTGGAGAGGACAACGCCAAACATGTACCGACCGACTCATTAATCAACATCAAATCAAGTCGAATCCTAAAGGCACTTCACGACCGATAAGGTCTGGAAATAACTTTGGAAATTCAACATCGAATGACTTCTGTATTCTACACCGGGAGCCTCGAGCCTCGAGCCTCGAGTTCCAACACTGTGAGCTCGGTCGTAACTGAGACTCGGGAGCAGCGTCTTCGCATGTCGTACGATCACCTCGTCAACTTGCGTTCTTCATCTCCCTCAACGCGGCCATAACTTCGTTCGCGTTGCTTTTCCCTGTCACTTTCTTCATCTCCTCACTACTCGTCCTCATGAATGCATTGTGTGCCTTCTCATCCCCGATCGTGAACTTCCCTTGCGTCTCTTTATTCTGGTCCGCAAACTTGTCCAAACGTTTTACGGCCTCGTTCTCCCCGTCCACCTGCTTCAAAAACTTTACATTCGACTTGGTGTATTCGTGGCCGGGGTAGACTTTGGTATCGTCTGGCAATGAACCCAGGATTTCATTCAGAGCTTTATTCATCTCCGTGCCGTTCCCCTCGAAGAATTTCCCACATCCGCCGATGAAGAGCGTGTCGCCTGTAAACACGACGCGTTCGTCCGTGCTCTTGTCCTCCATGAACCAGCAGATACTGTCCTGTGTGTGGCACGGCGTATGCAACGCCGTGACCTGGATGTTCTTGCCTATCGAGAAGGTTGAGCCATGGGAGGGGGTCTTTGTTACGCCCTCGCTGTCTTTGCCGGCTATGACGGGGATTTTGGAGGGGAGGGCATCGAGGATCTTTTTGTTTCCACCGGCATGATCCCAGTGGTGGTGCGTGTTCATTATGGCGGTAAGGTTCAAGGACTTCGATTTCTCGTTGAGCACAGGGAGGACTCTAGCAGGCAGGCCCAGTGTTAGATTTCCCTGTCTGGGCGCAAGCGACACGGCAAAGAAGTCTGCACCTACTCGGGAGGATTTGCCGGGTCAATGATAACGGCATCTTTGGTCTCGTCGTCGCTGACTAGGTAGGCGTAGTTGTTGGACGAGCCCACCCCTGGGACGTCCCAACATCGTCAGCATTCGTTCAAAGTGCTCATATCAAACTCGTTCTTTCGCTCACACGCTCACCACCTGCTCTCTTCTTTCCCGCCAGGGTGGAACCGACAACGGGGAAGAATACAGGTCGACGTACACATCGGAATGCTCAAGATATGCATCTTTCTCACTGGCTGCTGTACAAGTCCTGATATATGCGGGGTATTGACGGGTCGTATGAACGAGGCAAACGCGGCGCTGGTGGAGAGTAAGGGCCTGATGAGGCGCGATGCGATCATGAATGAAGCGGCTTCAAAGCTCTCTGGCGGACCGACAAGAGATTCGCAAGATGGAGGTATATGTAAGAGTGAGATTGCGCACGATCGGTTACTTATTGAGCGAGCTGTTTATCTAAGTCTAACCCGGCCGATGCGGAGATTCGGTTCCGAATCTCCAAGGTAGATGATGTAACTCAACAGCTGTTATTCGTCCTCGGATACGGGAGATGTGGGAAAGGTAGCTGCTCGAAGGTTTGACCGGTGGGATTCCGGGAGTTGCTCTAACGCTACAATACTACAACTATAATGCTATACCCATGTCTATCACTCTACCGTGCCGTAATCCACATGATGATGACTTCTGCGCCGACTCATACTGAGATGCCCGCTCTCACTCAGCAATCGCTGACTTTGAGCCAGGTCCACCACCTTATCTTTTCCTGCTATGCTGGGGATCCAACCTCGCATCCAACCGCTGACCTTTTCCCAGTGGCTGTATCCATAGCTATCCCTGACTTTCACGAGTCTCTCCTCTCTTTCACCGTACAGGAGGAATTGAACACCCATCATTGCATCCATGAACAGGACTCCCGCCGCACCCAAAAAAAACGGAGCCGCTCGGGCGACCCATGCCCACCTTTGGTTTCCGTCAGCCTCGACCCAGCCGTGATGGCCATAAGGTCCGTAGTCCGACCATGCATTCGGGTTCGTAATCATGGAAGCAGAATAGAAGAAGTTCCCGCAGAAAGCAGCAAAGAACAGGAGGGGGGACAAACCAGCAGTTGATTGACGCTGCCAGTTTTTGTAAAGCTGAGGTAGTCGAGAACCAAGATATAGCAAGGTCGAGCACCAGGACAAAATGGTTCCTACAATCTCGAGAGGCGTATCGACGCGGAGAAGGTGGATGCCGTGCGCATAGTGATCGGAAGGAAAGGGAACAGGAGCGGCGGCGACATTGGAAGCAAGCGAAGACATGGTCGCTGCATACAGCAGGGTACGTGGAGAGGGTGAAGCCATCCAACTTGATGCCATTTTATCGCCATAAGCGATGTCGTGAAGACCGGTGCCTTTCTTCTCTCCGTAGTTCACCGAGGAAAAGTGAGGCGCATTGATATTTGTGGGAGAGGACCGTTTGGGAGAGTGGTCGTCAGAGTCTCTGAGAAGCGGGCCGCCGTCCCCAAACTCAGTGTTGATTGGAGAAAGTCCATTGATAATGGCACTGTCTGCATCGTCGATATCGCTGCTTCCAGAAGAGTGAAGACTTTCCTCGTAGACCCATTTGGCGACGTGACTGTACCAGAAGTATTGGATGACCAGGCACAGGTCCACGAAGACATAATAGCTGGCTATAATGATTTGCCAACCTGCTTGCTTCGTGAACACTGCACCCAGCAGGTTTGTCAAATCACCAAGGAGCCATTCGCCCAGGAAGAATATCGACAACCCAGCAGTAGACTTGATCTGGTAATTCTTAAATATCTGGGGCATCTGTGCAAAGAGCCATGACACTATCGACAAAGTGCCGAGCAGCGTCGACAACGCAGCCAGAGGAGTTGGTACGCAGATTCCCAGTTGTGAGGAAAGATTAGATAAGAACGGGGTGGTCGGCGTGCAATGGTCTGGTAGGACCAGCTCTCTCAAGGCCATATATACGAGAGCCATTATATGTGGAGTCTAGAGCACGGCTTTGAACATGCGTGAGTCGCGATGTTGATGGTAATCGCTTTATCGTCGCCGTATGTGTAGGGAGCAGACTGTCCGCAGGTTTGTTCCTCTAACACGAAAGCCTGTATTTCTCCCTATAAACTTTGACTTCCTTCTTTTATGGACGTCCCTGGGTTCCGGGCAGCTGCAAAGCCTCTTTCCGGAGCGGTTGAGGCTTGTGTTTGGGTCGACGTGGTGGCAGTGCCCCTGCGGATAATGGGTTCGTTTGGGGGACGGATGTCTCCTGGGTTACTGGCCTACACTCGTAAGTACGCTCATGAAAGACTGTAAAGGAAGAAACAATGCAAAACGATTGAAGGATTGGATAGCATGTAGGCCGGAGACGCATGCAGTGGAATGAAGTGGAAGTGAGCGTAGGGATAGGCGTCTGGGGGCATAATAGATACAGGCGCCCGATAAGGCAGTCACACCCCATCATCCCAAATGAAAAGGGAAGCTCAGATAGGAATTAGAGCCTTGGATTCGGGGCTCATTTGGTCGTGCGGCCATGGAACGAGCCGAAGAAGCTCGGGTGATTGTGTGCAGATGACACTGCGCAATGACTCTGGAATTGGTCAGATGGTCGTCCAGCGAGATGGAATTGGTTCAACTGTGGTCTGGTGAGCCGAAATTCCACATCAGGCGCATTAAGGAGGGCGAAAAGCGACAGCGACAGGCGGAGTTGCACGAGACCGTCACACATTGAGCTCGGAAACGCGAACTGATAAGCATTTGAACGCTGCTGATTCGTGCCTATCTCATCTCTTGGCGTGGGGAAGGAGATCGCCGACCGGCGCCGTCTGAACCGCAAACATCCAAATAACCGACCGCGGACCCTGCAGCGTACGGATTTGCTGCAGCGCTCCGTCAGTTTGAGGAAGCCCAGCATTGACAGCGATATATGTGTCCGGCCTCGACGTCCACACGGACGACTTATGACGTGTAACTGCGAATCTCTCATTGCCCGAGTCAGAGCATCGGTCTGCGAGTAGCATCCCAACTGGATATCACCCCCGGAAAAAAGGAAAACAGCAATCTTTTCCCCAGAGCACAAAGAGAGATCTGGTCCAGCAGATTGGTCCCTCCTGGGCAGCCGCTATTGGATAGACGTCGCTTCGCACGAAACTCAAACTTCACTCATTACATGACAAAAACCTTCAATTTCGTAACGAGCTCGCGGATTGATCACTGTCTCCGAGCTCATATGTCACGGCGAGAAGGCTCGATCAAAACCCATTCGGCTAACAGTCGCCATTGTCTCCCGGGTTATATTCTTGGAATGCAAGATTATGGTCCCTATGCCACATCTCACAAGACCTCTCCTTCAGCCATCTGAATATGCTGGTGTGAAGGGGCTTGACTTGCAGGCAATTCGGTCAGATCCGGTAAAGACAATGCTCGGACAGTGAGCATTACCTACATGATGATAAATCCAGCACACGCGATTGCATACACGCTTAACCACGTTCTCCAATCCCCACTCTGGCCAACAGTAAGAGACACCAGCTCATATGGGGGGGGGGGGGGGGCGCCCGGGGGCGGCGAGGGGCGAGGGGGCGGGCCGGGG